>JABJVR010000002.1:7149688-7177875 GCA_025773905.1 Chitala chitala | reverse complement strand
GGGGGGGGGGGGGCGGGGCGGCCCCGGGGGGGGGGGGGGGGGGGGGGGCCCCCCGGGCTGATGAGAAACATAACCAATAGATGTGATTTTTCTTTCTTATTCCATTTTTACATGCTTGTGCACCGGACTTTTACAGCTGTGCACCGGACACTAACTTGGATTTGTTCTCTTCATAGTGGGCGCTGGTCTCAATGTACCGTGACAGTTCGATTTGCATGTCACCAAACAAGGGCACCACTTGAAGCTGCAAGGTGATACCAGACCAGTTGACACAAACAGAAGGGGGCGGCAAAAAAAAAAAAGCACTTAAAAACGTAGCAGTGAACCAAGCGCAGACCGACATCCCTCTCTGAATCGCACATAGAAGACCACACACGATCACCGGCTTCGTGTTTCTGTTTCACCTGAGGCTTAACCTTGAAAACAGAAGGCCTAACCTTGAAAAACTTGTCAATCTTGCTCAGGTTTATCCTCTTTTTGGCATCCAGCTTGTAAATATTGCTCACGTTGCCGTCCATCAGGTAGAGTCCGAAGCCCATCACCTGACACAGGAGGACAAACGCAAGCAAAGAGCACGTTGGTCACGACCCTGGGGGAAAATCGGGAAGATAAATGACGTCCTTCAAAGCACACGAGGCTGGAAGCACCTTGAGCAGCATGTGCTTCTCGCTGGGGGTGAGGTACATCTTATTCTCGTAGTAGTCCACGCTGATGTTGATGATGTCGGCCAGCAGCTCCTCGTACCCGGGAATCACCTCCAGCTGCTGGTGCAGGCACTGCAGGGAAGACGAAGCATACCTGTCGTGACACGGATGCCACCCCATGTGTACATCACATGGGCACATAAGAGGCAATAAGGCGTGACACGCAGGCATAGGCTCGGGGGACACATCCCCCCAATTTCTGGAAAGGAGTGAACGGTCCCCCCCCAGTCACCGTGCATCCTGATTACTTTAATCGTATAATGGACTGAATGCTGTAAGGAGTGCCCCTCCCCCACTCAGAGTTGAAATAAAACCTACACCACTGCACAGAACGGTGGTAGGACAGGCAGAGTAGCGTACCTGAGTAATCCTGTTGTGATTGGCCAGGAACATAGAGAGATTCTGGGATTCCTGGATCGACTGAGGGTCGGCCATCTTTCTCAAGAACTGGGCAGCCCTGAAAATGGACAGAAGAGAGGGAAGATGGTGTCGGAGATGCACAAAAACGGTTATCCAATCCAGCTGGTCAGGTTGGGTGTGTAATTAAATGCATGTCAGTGCGTGGAGCCACACCCCTCCTCAGTACGCTGCTCACCTCTTGTAGGCCGAGTGGTCGTTCTTCACGCTGCACTTCATGTTCTTTAGCTCGTCCAGCACGGCGAACATGTTGATGAACTTTCCAAGCGTGAGCAGGTACGCCTCGGACACGAAGTCCTTCCTGCGTTCCGCGTGGCACAGCCGCTTCACCTCACTGCAGAAACGCTCGATGGCCTTTCGCTGGACGGCAAAAACGCTGCTTTTAAAACTCCTTTTTTTTTTTTTATCAAGCTGCACTTCCTGGCATCCTTAAAACTACCTCTGTCATTGACACATCACCATCTTGGGGTTTCTGAGCGTGGAAAGAAATAAATTCACAAACAAAACATATTCATTGTTCACCTGGAAGTACATGAACTTCATGAGCTTGGTGACCTCAGGCTCCAGAACTTCAACGGTTTTCTCATAGATCTCCACTCTGTTGGGCTGCTCGTTGCATTTCACCTGGAAAACACAGTGAGGCGCCATTGAGTCATGTCTCTGTTCTCATCTTTAATCCATACACCACACGCCTTTGTGTTTACCACCACTTTCATTCATTCTTTTACCATGATCTTCCTTCTGGGATTTTTGGATCTTCTGCCCCACCTATAGTACTTTTTAACACCGGAACAGTCTCTGACACCTCAGACACCACCATGCATATCATTCTGAGTTTCACACCTATTGGAGAAAGCGTTCTGTGTACCGTGCCCCAGTCTGACACATGTTGACAGGTAGCATCTCAGAGTGTGTGTACCCACCTGAGGGATGGCTCTGGAACAGCTCCTCCAGGTATACAGCATAACTGCATATTCATGGCCTTCCTCCAGCATCTCATTCTGAAATAGAGTGATTCTGAGCGTTTAGAAATGCTACACATCCATAATACTACAGTCATTTCCCAATTCAAAGTAGTTCTTTCTCCTAGCCACCAGACATCTATACTCCAAGTGATGTGAACAGATGCTGGCAGAGCCCTGGTCAATGAACATCGATGCACTCTGCAAAGTGCAAGAAACAGGTTTAACATTAAGCGGGTGTTTGAAATGTAGAAACTGACAAAAATGACTGGCGTCCCTCTGCATTACATGTAAATGTAGAAGTGGCTAAGATGAGGCTTGTGTAGCCGTGACAGCCCTGGGCGGCTTCACTGCGCTTCTCAGTCTGAGCACATCTAACCATCATTCTAATGCATGGCCTCACTCAGAGGCTTACATTTACATTCCACTGCCTGTACGTCTCCTCGACCCCAGGCTAAGGGACCGCAAACAGGCCCCTCTTTGTTGACGGGGGGGTGATCTTGACACCCCATGCTCCCCACAGCTGTGCCCTTCAGTCGGTTCAGATGACAAGGTGACAGCGTCAGAAGGACGTGCATGTCACCGTACAAAAACGACACAATCTAGCATGTAGACCACGGCATGTGACTGAAAACAGTCCCCAAGAAGAAATGTCTGACAAACACAAAATGGTATCATGTCAAGTAAATGATTGATATGCTTGTACACATTGTGCATCTCAGTCGTTACAGCTTTAACTTCATTATAAAGACGAAACTAAACAGACAGGTAGAAAAATGTCTGCTGCGTAAAGTTACAAAAAAAATTAAGAATCCTTGATTTCACATACTCTTAGAATATAATTTATTTATTAGGACAGACAATTGTTATATAAGAAGAACTCCCCAAATAATCAGCATCAGCCTTAAAAACAATTGGCTGTCGCTGTCGGCTACACATTTCCTTATTGGTGCGTGCCTATTGTATTATGGCCCAATCGTATCGCTGTGCTCACCATGCTTGAGTGGACTGTAGCTTGTTCAATATAACGAGCAATCCCTGTCACGAAGGCATTTCTGTCCTCAAAGTTCGTATCAAAGTTGGCCTGTGGAGGAACAGTTAAGAACATTTCCTTTTATTAATTCAAACTTGTGCAGTGACCATTCCAGACATTTATTACATAATTAGAATGAAAAAAGATCTGACCTATATGCCAAGTATCAGCTAGTTTAAAGCCATCTGGCCCGTTTATATTTACTTTGCAGCGTCCATCAAAAGGGCAGCGGTACCACTGCACTAAAGCTTTTTTGCCTTGTTATAACAGCGCTGACATGGAAACAAAACAAAAACACACATGTCACTGGGAAGCAGAGTCCACTCTCTGCAGTCCAAGAACCTACAATCCATCACAGGACTTTGCCTTGTTCTTTAGAAAACAAGTGGTAGACACACTTTTTACAGGCAACTGGCAGGGCCATCTGCCCATTTAGGGATTAAACAAGAGTTAGCCAAACCACGTTTGTCTCTGCATAATAATGAAAACCTGCTGGTGTGTCCATCTGAATGCTGACTGACCGAGTGGTCTCAAACACCTTTTTCCTATGAAAGCAAACAACAGTACACCTTTTATCCTGGCCTAATTTGTCAAAGGCATCAACTGGATATAATTATTCACCAAATCAGAGGACGTCAGACATTTAATGCTTATTTAGGTAGAGAACTGGCAGTTAACACATGGTCTTAACTCAGCTTTTACCAAACGTGTAATTAATGGGGTCTGTCTTCATCGAGTAGTACCAAAAACTACAACTTGTATAAAGACACTAATTTAAAGGTTTCTGTTCATTCTGCTTTTTTGTGAATTTTATAACTTTTAATTTCCAAAGACATGCTCTGAGGACAAAGATTTGGGTTTTGCACATGTCAGAGTTCAGGTGGATTCCTGAATGGATTTGCAGCCTTTAGAAAGTAGGAATCGGCTGCTTCAGCAGCAAGGTGAAGATACATCAGTGGACTTCAGCACTCAATAATTAAACAACATGAACCCGATTCCTTTGCCTCTCTGAGCTGTGACACGTCTGGGTCTGCTGTTCTGCCGGTCACACCCAGGAGGTCAGGAACCTTCCATGGAATTTTACCAAGTGCTTTTCAAAAATTTACAAATTCAGTGGTAGGCCATCCCATCTGAGCATGAGGATGTCATGGGATATCTGAAGTCAGATTTACCATGACAAATATTAACTGTCCATGACAGGGTACATACATTACATATCACTTCAGGTACATTTCGTGGATGCATACTAAGACACACACGGGTTTGTTTTACATGAAGCAACATTATATTACATCTAACCCAACAATTTTGTGTGATCATGCAAAGCTAAGACTGAATATTACACATAAAAAAGCAAAAATGCACAAAAATAAATGTAATTCATCAGAATACATTCTGTCACCATAACAAAGTATGTTTGGCCCAAAAACAAATAATAAACCAACTGTAGGCTATTCTGCCTACCTGTAGCACAGGTAGGCAGAACATCGACTGCAAAGTGATCAAAATGCAGGGATAAGAACAGATCTTAAAGGGCAAGTACACCCATCAATTAATCCAAATGCTTAGCAAATAAGTTACTAAGCAATTAACCATTTCATTACTAGAATTTCAGCTCAAAATGGTAAATAAGGACAAATTCCAATTCCGTATTTGTTATGGAAAAACAAATCGATTGTGCTTGCAGACCAACGATCGTTGCCCCCGGCAGCATTTGTGAAAGCACTGTCATCATTACAGAGGCTCTAATTCAGGCTCAGAATCCTTTCACAAAGAAAACACGAACTGGCTAACAACAGATGGAACGACTGGGTGTCATTAAATTCCACTGGGAATATCAGCAATGTCTTTGGACTGGTGTTTACTCAATGCCAAACCAACGTGGCATTGCTGTGAGCTCGCGGCACTGTGTCGCACCCAAAGATAAACAAGCATCCACTGTACACTCGTGCACTCTGCCTCGTGCCAAGGTTGTGATCCTATTTTTAAAAGATAAGCAAACTAGAAAATTGAGCAGTGAAGGAAAATGTGATAAGACTTCTGCTCACTGGACTGATGTTTATTAGGGATTCTCTGGGCACAAATCTGTCCCCTCAATTTGACCTCCAGACTGCCCACTATCCCCAGTGTTAATAAAGCCACTGCTAGGACAGAGAGACAGAGAACGGACAGTGAGACTCAGGTTCACAGCTAAGTGTGACCGACAGGTCCAACTCTGGCAGTGTTCTGCTTTTTCTTTCTTTGTTGCTTTATTTTTTAAAACGTCATTCATGCATAAAACAAAACATCTGCAAGGCATTAATGCAACATAGGGTCTGCTCATGATGTCACATGATGTTAAATTTGGACTGCAAAATGTTACATGGCACTGCCCTGAGGGTGTTGTTTCTGTGTGGAACATATGATGAGCAGCAAGGTTACCACAGCCCTTCTCTACATATGTGAAAAATGTCAGGCCACAGCCACAGCTGAGGCTACAGAAGACTGCTTCATTATGCACTGAGACATCAAAAAAAAAAAAAAGCAGAACTGCATATTGTTTGGTCAGTGTCAGGTACGCCTCTGGAACTGCACCACACTGTGTTCACACGAGATCTGAGAGAGAATCACATATGCGTTAAAACCCAACAGCATCCACCGTTCAGCAGAATTACTCCAGTGTTTATATAGACAAACCTGGTACATAATGGAGGAGGGTGGGGGCTCGATGCAGGGCTGCTGGTCTGGGAGCGGAAGCTCTTCCAGCAGGTCCACATTGGACAGGGCATCCTCCAGGGTCACGTGGGTCGTCATGGCAACGCTGGCTCAGTCACACCAGAGATCAGTCTGCAAAGGACACAAGGAACATCGCTTTGGCAAGCTTCTTTAAACGTGGCAGCGACACGAAGACCACCACGTTCATCGGTCCTAACCCTGAAACTAACTATAGAGCACCACAAAGCAGAACTGGAAGCAAAACTTAAATGCAGCAGACCTATTAATAACTTCACTTGCGCGTTCTATTGCTTTGCTCTTTCATTCAGTTCACCTATTAAACTTTACACCATTAACCACCAGCGAGCTTCACTTCTTGCTTGCTTTCAGATAAGAATGCTGTGTATTGCTTGGAGGGGATAAAGACAGATAAATCTTACGAGATTCCACTGGGATTAACCACACACACAAAAACACATTCACAGAGTAGCATTCAAGTTCCATTGGTCCGACTATCCAAAAAACCAATTAAGAATTAATTGCTGGTTGTAAGGTTATTCACATGTGAGTTTACCAATACGGGGGGTGGTTGGTTCAATTTCTCTATGAGCTGGTTGTACAAGCAGCAGCACTACATTCTTCTAAAGAAAAAAATAAATGTAAACCAATGGAAACTTGCAGTACTGGTTTCTTCATGTAACTGTAGCTTTTCCCACCCATTTACATACAATAAAGGCAAAAAAACTTCTGCAATCTGCTGTCCACGCTCAGGGCACAAGAAAACAAGAAGCAAAAAAGCAAAATAACTAATTGCATGGGGTTATGCAAGTTATGCACTTCCTCACAATTCTCACTGTTTGTATGAAAATGTTCTACCCAAAGGCAGTTTCTATAAGTAGTCAGTGTGGTACACTCATTTTTCCAGGCCTATATAAAGGCCAAAATTTTTTAATTTTGAAAAACATGAACCAAATTATGTTTATGGACACACTAAAAAGGAACAAATTTTGAAATCCTAGCAGTGTGAAACTACCCACAGCTGACCAGACCAGACATTTTTGTCATGAGACTACAGGGAATCTCCGCTGTGGTCGCACAAGGTGCCACACTTATTCGGACAAATGTCATGTGCTTTCGCCCCCCTCCTACGTACCTGTGGGTTTCTCACATCTGACTAAGTCAACCTGACATGCCTGCAAATCCGCTTAATTCACATAACTCGAGGCATGTGATGTAGAAACTTGTAAAGGGACGTCTGTTGAGCTTCTGATGGGGTGGGGGTTGGAGTGGTTAACATCGCTCAGGTATTTCATCAGAACTCTCACAACAATAAATGGCCGTGACACTGCTATGCTAATTCAGGCCGAGAAAGTCCTGACACACATCCTTAATACAGACACAAGATCTCTTAGAGCATTGCTACATTTCTGCTTCGTAATGTATTCCCCTGCAAGAGAAGTGAGGCTGTCACACCAGGCAACTGACACAAAAATGACAGCTCCCTTCAGAAGTTAGAATACAATGCAAGGCTGCTAATCATAATGCAAAAGATACACCCTCAAAAGTTTGCAACAAATACTGACACACCACAACTGTTTCCTACATAGATATTTTTGTAAAAAGTGCATCTTGATCTGTCTTTTGAGGAGGCAACAGCGGTGTTACCAGTCACAGCAATTTTAACCTAGACAATCTGTAGCTTTTTGTAAGGAATGTTTAAATAACACATTTTCAGTTTTAGGGTTTCTTTAATAGAATGCAGTAACACAGCAACAGCCAAGAGTTGTGAGGATGCTGACTAAGCGCCTGTATGCATCTGGACCCAGAAGGAAAAGACACCAGTTTAAAAGTAATTTATGTCTTAAAATGAGCTATTATTGGATAGATAATTTATACAAGTTTATTTTCCGTTATGCATTTCTTAAATCTGGATTTCGCTTTTCACCATCTAGTTAAACTTAACATTATGTTTTATACTAGCAGCTCTCTGCAAGGCTTCAAATATAACAAACCTGTCCAGTAGAACACTTTTGTATCCAACATGACAATAGGTTGAGGTTTGTTTTAAATTTTTCCTGTTATAGTGTGGGTACTGAGGTCACTGAAAAAGTAGCAGTCTAAAGGTGCATGTTATTAATGATTTGTCAATCTCTTTAAGTACCATAAATAAACCACCATCTCAGTTCTCTGGCACGCAGTGAGTTGACCAGTCGTCATAAGAGAATATAAGAACCCTATCATCTTCAATAGATCATCTTCACACACGTACCTGCCAACTCAGTGAGTTATACATGCCATTATTAATGTTTGAATGTTAAAACCTCAGGCCCAGTGAAATTGATACAAGCAAAAATAATGTTTGTTTTTAATTCCATGGGGGAAAATTGCATCAGTTGCTTACCAAAAACTGATGCAATTGTGAAGATCACAGATGGACAACATTCTGAAATCCATAATGTTCACACTGTCTGCATCAAAAAAACTAAAATACCACACATGGTGCACAGTGAAGCCCTAAGCACAAAAGAGGCATGAATAATCCGTGACAGGTCCAAAACAGCGTTCCTCTGTGATGAGACCGAAGCTTCAGAAAAACCAACATAAGTTTGCCTGGGAAGGGTAAACTGGCAGGACCAGAGTAAACTTTCCCACACAGAGCTGCTGCAAACATAACCAGGAATTACCCTATGCAGCATGCATTCCAGCACACTACACACTGAACAGTTATTGGAAAATCCCCCACACAAGGGCTAAACAAAAAGAAGTGGACCAAAATGGCTTCACAACGCAGAAGATCCTATGTCCACAGAATCATCGTTACCTCAGTAGAGACATCAACTCCTTGAATTTGTCTGTATTTTACACTTGCTTTCTTACTCTGATGCAAAAATTTAATTAAAGTGGGGTGCAGAGACCAAACAAAAGCAAGGGCAATGGGATATAGAAATGGGATATATAGAAAGACAGACCTTTCTATTTACCCCATTATATAGAAAGGCCTTTACTCTGGTGGGCACTTGTCACATCCAAATGCCCCCACTCAGCAGGAGGTCCTTAGGGCACAGTTCTAATGTGACCATGGGAACTGAGAGGAAACCTTCTGTTGGTATGCTGTGACAAAGCATGTTCTAGGGGCACACTACATTTGGCCTGTGCAGAAAGATGACAGACTCTTTAAGTCACAGGAGGCTACAAATCCACGTGTGTGAATTTACAGTTCAGATTATATCCAGACTTTATTATATTCTTATCAGGTCACAGTTCGAGAAGTAAATAGATACTCAAGCACAATCAGTTTCAGTGGCTGTCCAAGCGAAAACGGGATGCGTGTTAAACCGGAGGCTACACCTAAATTTGTACACAACTTCCCAGTCCTCGAGCTGTCTGCATACCCACCGTGCAATGTAAATAGCGAATATCAACAGTGAGCGTTGCCTACTATCTCGAAAACATTCATCTTTCAAGGAAACAATTAGCTCAGTAGCCTTAAATATATTTTACAGATTGGAAAACAATTAATCTGTCAAATAGACAGGTTTATTATTTTCCTTAAATTCGGGTTACTGAATTGCACCGTGTTTCTCCAACCAATATTTTAACATTAGCAATTTCTTTCGCGTATTCTAAGGTAAACAGTAAAAGAAATGTATTTTCCCCATAATACTAGTTAATACATCGGAGATCGCGCCACGGCGAAATCGTTAAACAACATCGCGACACCTGTGCATCTGCACGATTAAAGATTAGAAAATTAGTGACGTGCATAAATACGGCACGAGGCCTGAGTTAGCAGAGCACGAGCTGGCACCAGATGAAAGGTCCCAATAAGAGACACTGAGCACCTGCACCATGCAACCTTCTGGGAATTTATTCAAATACACGTCAAAACACGGTGCTTTAGAAAACCCACGCTTATTCCGTACTGTGTACATAAACACACTGAAACGATGAACGATAAATGGGATATTCAAATTATACAATTTAGTAGCCATTAGTGCAATCGGCTACCGGGTAGGTAGGAATGATTAACTGTAAATATAAATCCACGAAATTAAATCGTATTTAATGCTTGGAATTGTACTGTTCTCAATGAACGGATTTTATAGTATTACAAAAAATAAATAAATAAGCACGTATGTCTGATACCCAGCTACGGATACACGAGGAAACCACTGCTTACCCCACCCAATTCAGAATTCTCGGATGTAATCTACCCAGCTATCTGAATTTTATGTCAACTTGTAGTTACAATCAAGTGTGACACAAGCGCAGTTAGGCTATGTAAGAGGAAAATAACATTAAATCGTATTCAGTTCACTCTTTACTGAAAGCCTCGTCATTCGGTGTCTTTCCGTTATCTGATGTATTGATGGTGCCATCATGCAGTAGAAATACACCATTGGCAGGTTCTCGCTATCATCACTCCACACACACCTCCCTACAAGTATACAAATGTTAATCATACATACGTACGTTTCACTTACCTCTAACTTGCATGCCCATTAACGCAGCAGACAGTTTGAGATGCTCAATCGCACACGACCGGGTAGTTCGTTAAGCTCAGACTGATGCTCACCTCTTCTATGACTATCCGCTACTCTCCTACCTCCTAACACAAAGCAGAAAATGGCTGCAAGTGCATTTCCTTAAAGCGGCAACGACCCACAAAATCCACAATGCACCAGAATTACTCATTGTCAGACGGCAAGCTTCGCGACCTATGTTAACTTTGTGTTACATCGCACACTTCGTGTATAGTTTTATGTGTTGCATTGTCATATTTGATTTCATCCTTCATTGGAAAGCGTAAACCTTTATGTTGTGTCCTCACCTTCCCTCTAAACCTTAATGTGTTAAACACATTAAATGTGTGAAATATATTCCTACCTTTAATTACAGCTTTACAATATGCATATTGCTTTCAGTCTGTTTGTAGTTTCTGTACGTTCCTTTCGGATTTTTTGAAGCTGTTCTTATTTGTTAAACTTTGTGTAAAACACGTTGGTAAACAGTCAATTTTATAATCATAAACAATAGTCTTATCACTTTATTTTATGAAAGCCAAGTTTGAAAAAAAAATGTAAATTACACAATGACTACTTTTAATATATTAAAAATATAAGTCATTTATTTTACACCATGTACAATATACTTTTATTTCTGAAAAAAAAAAAGAAATACGCGAAAGACTGATTAGAAAACGCAGTTTAACGCCGCAAAAAACTGTCAAGTGTCAAAAATGTAACAAAAAATGATGCTTTTTATTACGCACAAGTAGCTGACCAATTTGTTTCGATTTCAGATCTGTAATTTCATAATACTTTTGTTTTCTACCGTGCCATTTCGTCACTTTTGCGTTTCAGGTTTAACAGATAAATGTGCACGCGTATTCTTCTTTCAATTTTATTTTATTTTAGTTATTTTGATCATACACTTCTCTGTAAATGAAGGTCTATAGGAAAAGTGTTGTTGATGTAAAAAAATGTTCCTAGCATTCCATAGATCTTTTTTTCTTGTTTGTTTTATGTTTCTGTTTTTAAGTGTCATGTTCTATGTAAATGTTTATAAATTTGTAGGTTTGTATTCATGACAAATATTAATAAAGGTTTAAAAAAAAAAAAAATAAAAATTTATGTGCACGCGTAGCGCTGTGTTAGCCTCCCTCTACTGGTGAGCACTGACATTTAAAGGCGGCTTTAAAAAACGTTTTCTAGTTCTGAAGAAAACAAAATTGTCTTGACACAATAACCACAAATTTGCTATTCAAATATATAAAATGCTTACACCCATTTTTGAAACGAAGTATACAAAATTGACAAATGAAACAGGTGTGAACACTTTTACATTCCTGTCGTTGCACTTCGATTTAAGTAGCGTCACACAATCCGGTGCTGGGTCTGAGTGGCGATGAATGATTTTAGTTTGCAGCTAAGGAAAATC
Organism: Chitala chitala; assembly: GCA_025773905.1. NCBI lineage: Eukaryota > Metazoa > Chordata > Actinopteri > Osteoglossiformes > Notopteridae > Chitala > Chitala chitala. The sequence continues at coordinate 7,166,125 of JABJVR010000002.1, read as the reverse complement.
ATTAAAAACTGGATGAGATGCACACAAATGCTACTGGTAAACAAAGTATTGCCCCTGAAATGCTAATAGTCATGTAAATAATCTAGGAGGGGCCAGATCCCCCACCAATAATCACCTGTCTACCTGTACACCCCGAAGTGTAATATTTAATTTTCTAGGTTATTGTCTTACCATTATGCTTTACTCTCAAATACAATCGTTATGAAAAGGAGTCTGTCTGAGTTTAATGGGTCTGCTGCCCTCTGTCCCCATGTCCCCTGACCTCTCCCTAAGTCACCTGACCCCTCCTCACCAATGAAAACGTTCTGGACATGCCCCTGCTAGAAACATTCAAGGTTAGACATACTATCCACTACAGTCCTCTAATACACACTGCACAAACCCAACCAACGGCCATCAAAGTGCAACTAATATCAGGCAACATCACATATAAATGAATTCACCAGATGTTGTTCTGCTATGTATTATGATGGCATAATGGTAACATAACACTGAAACAGTATAATGTGAAATTAACCATCAAAACCACAAATGAGTAATGAAAAGATAGGTGCACCCCCTACAGGTGAGAAACACACAAATCTCTGGCTACAAAATTCACAAAAATAATAACTGTAATACAGAAAGAATTATACAAAAATACACAACACCAAAACGTGTCAAGGACTGTTTTCCATGATAACAAGTTACACTTCTGAGGTAATAAATATTGCACATGTAATGAACATAATGTCATAAGAGCAAAAAGTTGCCTGAAGCATAGTGTACACCATATTTGCAATAGGGATGTGAAAATCTCTGCTAAACCACTAAAACCATAAATACAATATAAATACATTGGAAGATGCTGAAGTGCCCCAAGGCTTAATGAAATGGCATTCCAAGTGTTTTTCAATTTTCTGCTTGGATGGCAAGTTCATGATAGAGCAATGCAAAGGAAGGACGATCTTCCGGTTTCTGCAGAAAAAAATGCAAATAAAATGTGTGTCCATACACACAGTCACATACATCTGTAGGGCTTTATGCTCCTGATTTACTGTTGCACTTACGCTCTCCAATACCATAACCTCCTTCATTTAATAAATTCAGCCTATACATAAAGTTGTCCAAAAAGACACAAGAAAGCATACAAAACTTGAAAATTCCACTTTCATGGAGACATGAATGCATGGCTGTCTAGATAAATTTGGAAATGAAACTTTAAGGCTGGGGATGTTTGTAGCTGTGAATTCCCAGTCTACAGTGTGATTCATAAATTAATTGTTATTTCTGATGGGCAAAATGGTGTCCGTGAAAAATTTACTGTAATACTAAAAGCATATGACATTTTTAATCGCTTCAGTCTACAATTAACAAGATTACGTCTGACTTTATTAAAACTATGGAAAAACAAAGTTTGTTCATGTATTTTTATTCTGTATGACATAACACTCACTTTAGAAATTCCACATGATTTTATAGTTTAAATAAAATCAAACACACATATAGGAAGAACTGAACCCAGTTTTGTGCTCTACCTCTTTCCAGCTCCACTCCATTAACTGGTACACCGCTTCTGGTGCCTGTCTGGGCTTCAGGAGTCTCAGTCCAGACTTAAGGCCCTCAACAACCTCATTATTGGTGCGGCTCTCGTATGGTATTCGGCCCTCGCTGTATACCTCCCACATGAGAACACCTGTGAAGAAGGTCAGAGAGACCCCTCAGCCTGGCGAGCTTGCTGTCTGTGTTAATTCTATACTGGCTTGATCAACCATTCTAGCCAGTCAGACCATTCTACTCTGCTCACTTTATAGCCCCAGAATTAAAACTTACTTAAATATTAAAAAAACACAAACATCCATTTATCCATCCATTCATTTCTCAACTGTCTGTTCTGTTCAGGATGGTGAATGACCTGTTGTCTCTCTAGGCAGCCCCAGACACAATGCAGGGTACATCTTAGACAGGGCACCAAACAACACAACACAAACACAAAATATATTAAACTAATACAGAATGTTACCACATAAACATTTTCAAAATCCTCAAAGCTTACCAAAAGACCACACATCAGACTTGCTGCTAAATTTGGAATAATCTATAACTTCTGGAGCAGACCACTTCACTGGGAATTTGGAGCCAAAGGAGCTAGTGTACTGGTCATCCAGAACAAATCTGTAATAGAGGGCACTTTTTACTCATGCCTTATTTTATACATTTGAACACCATTGGCAAAGTGGTGGAAGAAACCATGCCTACCTGGTCATACCAAAATCGGACACTTTCACAACCTGATTCTCTGTCACCAGGCAGTTCCTTGCAGCCTGCAAAACATTTCAGTGGACACTTATAGTCTGCTACTAGCTACTTGCCATGTATTCCACCATCATCTCATTCCCCAGCAGTCAGATCCATAATAAATAGGTAAGCTGAATTTAAAGAGACACTGATCCAATGTGCATTTGTGTGGGAAATATTACATCACCAGGAAAAACCCAGAGCAATCTGAGCACATGTACAGTGACGCTTGAGCTGACTGACCATCCTGTTCAGCAACTGTCCTAACATATGACCATAAATTAATTACACAGACTGCTATTACATGAAATTCATTCTGTCCTGAGCAACCATTTGTGATACACGACCAACGACCATCAAAATATGAGTCACAGGTGGTCATTTCATCCTGATGGAAGAGCAGTCACAGTGTATTCCTATATAGAACACCAGAAGTGCTTCCTCAGACAAAGGAAAGCTTCCAGCACTGTTACTGCATTTGACGACACTCCTTTATGTCATTGATTCAGTTTTTCATTGACTTAAAAAAGTAATCCTTGGCCTTTGTGGCTCAATTAGCAAATCACATTCCTACTTCAACTTCTGGTAAAATGCTTCATGTCATGCCTATTAGTAGGAGGATAAAAGGAGAACTGAGAGTCTAGCAGTCAGCAGCAGATTTACATGTAACTGAATACAGAGCATGTACTTGTGTATATAATTTATTCTATCTTCTCTCTTAGCCTCTGCCACCCTTCCTGGGGTATAGACCACCAATAAGGGAATTCCAGAGTTCTTGGTCGTTTGCTATGGAATGTACAGTACAGTTTAAACTACATACATGAATGACTGAGAAACATTAAAAAAAAGTTATCATGAAAATTTGGTATATTATATGTTGGAAGGTGGTTACCACATTCACAAATAACACAAGATTCTTACAGGTAGCTATAATTAATATAATATATATTATAATTAATACATAATTAATTACTTTAATAATAAAGTATTGCTATATTAGAATGGTCAATAACTTAGTACAGTATATCAGATACTCAAATATTATAATGTTTCTATACATCCATCTATTTACCCTTTGTAGGGTTGTAGGAGCCTGGAGTGTAGAGCCCAAAGCAGGGTTTACCCTGGCCAGGGTGCTAACCCATCGCAAGGGCAATAGGTACAGTTTGAACCCCTAGCTTCTTGTCTACCAGAAAAATGCCTTTCATCTTAGCTACCAGCCAATCTTGTTGATTATCAGAACAATTGGATGTTAGGTAGACAAAGACTTTTTATGATAGCATAAGGATTAATATCCAGTGTGCTGTCTTAATTCCAGCTTCAACTGTCAGGGCAGCAGATGGGCCTGGCTTCTCACCAGGTCACGGTGGATGAAGTTGGAGCTCTCCAGGTAGGCCATGCCTTCACACACATCCAGGCACATCCCCAGAAGGCTCTCCTGTGCCAGGCTCCCTTTGTTGTTGCGCAAGTAGTCAGTCAGGCAGCCATTCTCCATGAACTCAAACAGCAGGTACATGGGGGCCTGCTGGGTGCAAACTCCATACAGCTGCACAAGTTTAGGATGGGAAAGCCTCCTGTGGGGCAAAGCAATGGGACTGTATGTATGAACACACACATTTGTGCAGTCAGAAAATCTGTGTTCAGCTAAACATAACCAGAATAACAGCAACAACGATATTGTGTAATTTAATCTCCAGGTGAACCGTGTACATCTGTTGTGCCTGAGAGTTTCCCTCACACAGTTAACTGATTCTGGGGTTTCTACCCATTTTTGTTCCATGGACCTGTTTCATAGTGTGGTGGACTCTATGGATCCCTTCTCAGAATAGTATTTATAAATGCATAAAATACATAAGACTGCAAAAAAAACCAATTATACTAAAATACAGCTGTCAAAAATGAAAATGTTTGTGACATAGTAAATAACATACTGTATATTTCTAACACATTAAATAAGACAATACATTTCAATTACCATCAAGTTTATAATTTTGACTTTAATTATAACAACTAGTTGTTCACGTGGGTGGAAGTCAGGTACTGCTAAAGTTAGGGTGGTTTGTTATCTATATTCATACTTGAACAAAACAATAAATTTCAGTTACAGATTGTTACTGAAAATACAGTACAATAAGAAGTCACTGTCAGGGTGATGATGCTTCTTCTGTATGCTGTGTGAGAGGGTTGCATGTAGATGACGGCTTTTGTGACATTGCTTACGTCATGACGTGTGCTTCCTCTTTAAACTCCTCCTCAGACATGGCTCCCTCACGCACCATTTTCACCGCCACCTTCTCCTGCCGCCAGTACCCTAGCATCACCAAGCCAAACTGGCCACTTCCCACTTCCTCTGCCAGCGTCAGCTCCGTGGGGTCAACCTCCCACATGTCTGAACATGGGGAAAGGATTGCAACTGTGGCTTGGACAGTTTAGCGGCACATTCGAGTGGCTAAGCTAACACACAAAATCAGGGACAGTAAACAATATGATCCCAGTAAATTAACACTTATTAATTTGTATTCCTTTGCACACCTGCAAGACAGAGATTGGACAATAGTTCCTTCTGTCCCCTGTTCCCTTACTTCCTTAAAAACTGACATGACATTTCTTTATGGCAGTTTTTTTAAACCCAAGAATGGTGTGGACAAAGGAATAGAAGAATAATCTGCTCCCTGTTTGGGTCAACTTTGTCTAGAATGAGTAGACAATTTGATTTTTTCCTCTCACCCATCAAAACACTTATCATTCATATTGTTTATCCTAAACTTTTCTTTTTTAACTTCCCCTCCAGTTTCCCGATCTCTGAAAGTAGAATCCCCCCACCCATATTCCCAGCATCTAAAAATAAATCTTGCATGTAATCCATCAAAATCCCCCTCCCCCGCTGCATGTCACATGCCACGCCCCAAAACCCTTGAAGCAACTTCCCCAGCTGCATTTCTAAGAAAGTGCATTTGGCTGAGTGAAGCGTAGCTACGCACCAGAGGAAAAGCCGGCGGTTACTGGAGCACGCTCCCTGCCAGTGGACACAGGGTGCCTGAGCCGGGTGATGAGGCCTATGGAAGTGCAAACACACAGTAAGAAAAGCACAAACAGGAATGCAGCGCCTTCCGCTGTCCTTGGAGCCACACTTGCACAGGATCAACAGATCTAATGTACACTCTGAAGAAGGCAATGTGCCGCACAGGCAGGCAGCTGTCCTTAGCCGTCAGAGGTCCGCTAACCTGCAGCATTGTGCTGGTGGTAATGTATGAGCTCCGGGATGGTGTTGAACAGGTATTTCTCAGCCAGATAATACTTGACCTCCTCAGTTGTTGTCTCCCTGATCTGATAATGCTTGACTCTGGGATTGTTCTCCCCATTTGACCTGCAAACAAACAGTGGGCAGGAGGTAAAGGGCTATGAATCAGCAACAGGTAAAAACGGGCCACACAACAGATGTGGCTTAATGACAGAGGCAAGTTCATGTGAATTTAACCCTGTGGAACCTATAAGGTGAACAAGAGATTCTAAAATTCTTTGCTTGCCGTTGCAGTGTCATTAGGACCTCTTATGACTGTTAAACTCAGTTTCAGTCATAAGACAATTTGTAGAGCTTATTCCAATCAAATTCATATATTTTATGCAACGTTGGGTATTAGTGATATCGAAGCCAGTGTTGAACCAAATAGCAAAATGCTATGGCTTGTCAAATTTTATGTTACACATATGTGACATGGAGGTACACAGGGTTAAAGGGATGGAGGAAAAATCTATTGCAACTAATCACCCTATTACAGCAGTGGTATGCCTTCAGTATCGATTTTTAGTGGAATTTACAAATGTGAAATCACAGTCAAATTATATTTAGCCTTCAAAACATAGTGCAATCACTTACAAACTTAGAGTTATTAAGTACCATCTGATTATAAGAACACGAAAGCAATACAAGCACCATGGCAACAGAATGTGTAAGACAGTGAGAGAGAAAAGATAACTGCTATACTGCAAGAAATGCAAGTCAGTCACACAGGAACTCATATAGGTGACATAAGAGTTCTCACATGTGGCATGTACAGCAGTATAAATGGGTGAAAAACATTGGTGCGGAATTTAGATCAGGCGATATAACTGTCCCAGCATATGTTTTTCAAAGAACACAGGTAAGAAAGAATACGGGTGAAACACTAAGACGAGTGACAAGTTTACCCTGGGGCTTTGGTCAGCAGTGAGACAGTGAACACCCCAGCATGTCTGGAGTCCCGCACCATAAAAGCTCCTTCTTTATCCTGGACAGAAAAAAATGTCATGCACTCACATTGCTAGTCAAGCTTGCAACAGCTGTTGTCACAACAGATCTGCAGCAGCAGTCAAAAATATTTGCTTAAAAAAAGGGTTTAAAAAAGGGGGGTACAAACTATAACAACACATACTGCATGTACTTTGATGTCATTATAAAACTTCAAGGATGTTATTTTTAATAGTTACAAAACATATTTACAAAAATGTATTCACTAGAAGCAGGCAAACCAGTGACAATGTCCTAAATTATGAAACGAAAGAAAAAAAATTAAGGGAGAGCAGAAAAAGCGCCGTCAATCCGTATGTGGGGCCTGAAAACTGAACTTTTAGTGAGGCAGGAAATCCTGACACCAATGTGTGGTTTTAAGGTTCAATCTAAAATGTTTCACGTTTCCTGCATCTGCACGCTTTGCAAATGTGGGGCTGCAACTCTTAGGAGAATGAAGCACACTGAAACTGTGAGTGTATAGACTATTTCTGTAGTGCACTCCAGTAAATGGGCACTCAGAAACACTGATTAAGTATGGATTGGCATTGAACTCAGACATAAAGATCCTATTAGTAAAATACCTCCTTGAACAGCAGCTGTTCAGCCTTGGCTCTGGTTATGTCTTTGTTGTACCACCTTTAAAAAGAGAAATTGAAAGAAATTTGTGAGATGCTACTAATAGCTACTCACATCAGTTCGTCGTATATAAATATTTGTCAAACTGCTAAGATGCTTTTAATGTAATAACAACACTTTGATCACAAAAGTATTTGAGTTATTGCATTAGTAAAGCTGTCAGTATCACATGGAACTCACTCGTAATGTTCTAAGTTGTCTGGCGACTTCTCAACAACGTAAGAGCTGGGTACAAGTCCAACATCTCTGAGGACAAATGAGCGAAAAGCAAATATTTCACACTCTGATATAACAAGTGTGAATATGAGCAGTCCACAAAACAGCAGCCTCGTTTACATTTGCTCTTTGAGACCTTCAGGAGTTACTGCTGTGGTCTGTACATCTACGGCAGACTCCTTACCCGCTCCTGTCTTGGACCGTCCACCAGCTGGGGTCAGAGGTGTCCATCACAATGTACTCCTCGTATTTGTGGAGCACAAGGTCCTGTTCCCCTTTGGGGGTGAAATTGTGCAGAGCCACTACCACCGTTTCGCTTGGGTCCGAAAACCGGCGCTGAAAATGTGCCCAAAATAAATTCTACTACTATTCAGACTCGTCCCGTCCCATTTAGAAAACAGTTAAACTTATTATAAGGACACACAGGTAACTGTAGTATCAAATATACAGTAAACTACACTATTTTCCCTAATGCTACTGAGGAAAGTCAGTCTTCTTATATACAAATACACACTGAAATCCAATATTACTACATATAGGCCCAAATATAAACTCATCAAAACTGCAAACAAGCCCAGATTCAAACACAGACTTCAATTTATTATTACACCAGCACTCAAACTCAGTGCAACAGACAAAACTTCAAGGTTGTACTCATAATTGAGTTAGTAAAATCAACACTCAAAAATGTTCAGTTTTAAACTAATTGTCTGGTATTTTGTAAATAGTGGCTATGGTATTGAATAGTCTTTTGACCCTCTAAGGAAAAAAATACCTTGAATTTCTAAAACATCCTCAGATAAAATATTGACATAGTTCTGTAGTAAATAAACATAAAAGAATAACACAAAACTGTCAAATTACCTGGATATCTGGAGTTGGTGGAAGAGGTTTTTTGGATGCTACACAGTAAAACAGTATATTTTAATGAATTTTGCATTTGCACCCACACACAAATATTAATTGGTTTCAGGGCTAACATCTGACTAATTCTATTTTTACAGTTTGTGACTACAGAGCAAAGACAGGATCGCTACTTTACTTTTCAACTCAATGTGTACACTATTTTGTAAACTAGGACAAAAACCTGAAAATGAAATTGGCTATTTTTAACTGGCAAATATCTTTGGTACACATTAATAAAACACATTAATCAGTGCTCATAAGAACACATGACTTGAACACAATCTAAATCAGCGGCACATACCATTTCCTTCTGGGTCATATTCCACACATCCTCGTGCCAATTTCTCACTCTGATGACAACACTTCCACTTCCCATCCACCCAAAAATTTGGATGATACATAAGGGCTAGAGCATTATGTTTTGTTCCTTAATAAAACAATAACACAAAATAAAGATTATCAACGCTGCAGCACATGTCCTAACAGGTACAGTTACTCAGCAGCAAATGGACCAATAGCATATAACGAGTCCAAAATCCGTACCTTCTTTCAAAGCTCTGACCCATCTCTGCCGACAGTCATTGTCCGGGGCAAACACATACAGGTAATAGGTATCATGAACGATCTGGAGAAGCAGAAAACGATGTGAACTTCAGTAATCCCTGAGTGTTTTTACTGCACCATTCCTTGAAAACTGAGGACAGGTGCAGTATTTTCTTTTTTATCATGTGCATTATTACCTGAAACCTTTACTCCTAAATAAATCTTTAAGTTAAAAAACAAAACAAGCATAATACACCAATACATCAAGTACAGTGAGCAACAAAAAGTATTTGTGCTACACCAGTACAAATTCAGTCTAATCATATTAATAAATATAGGATAGGATAGGATAGGATGTCGTTTTACTGTCATTTCAGCTGTATATTATTAGTACAGTACACAATGAAACGAAACAATGTTCCTCCAGGACACCAGGTGCTACATAAAAACAACACAAAAGGACAACTCAAAACTACTAATGAAAATACAGGAAGCAAAAAAGACAGCAAGTAGTGACAATGTAATAAACTACTGCTATACTATATAGTGCAAACAACAGAACTAGTGCAAACAAGATGTAAACATAACACAGATAGCAGTGCCGTCCAGACACAGTTCTGGGCAAAGTACGCAGCTGACAATGCCGTGTACGATAGGCATAAAATATGACCGACCTATTGTATAAATGCATGCTTTAAGTTTAAGGTAGACAGTGACCCATTAATTTAAAATGTGTTTCCCAACTCTTCTATTGAATGGTTGAAGAACTGTGGGCCTATAAAGTAGCAACGGTTTTTACAGGCAAAAGGTACTACATGTCAGAATAGGCTTCTCACCTGAAAGGGATATTTGTATTTGCAGGGAATTGACATTTCACTGCGCACAATCTCAACGCATTTTATGTGGGACAGCTCAATGCAACCTTTAAGTGTTGGTTTTTTCTGTGGAGGGAAAAAAGTGTAATGCATTTTAATTTTAAGGTAAATCACAGGAACTATGCTGCCCTGACAGAGTTCATGTAACAAAGTACGTAAGTCCATTATTGAAAGAAGCCCCAGCTGTTAGCATAAGAGTTTGATTTTGCTCCCCAAGGGGGGTGGTGGGGGCTCTGGTCTTTAACTCAGCAGGTCAACCCTTCTCCAGTAACTCTATGTTCTGTGGCTACGAGGGTTTCAGCCTTGGCAAAGTCAGCCCATTTTTTTTTTTTTTTTTTATATATACCAGTCAGAAAGATCACTCCAGCCCAGTTACACTTACTGATCCATAAATGTTCACTTTCCTTCATATATTAATTAACACATTCCTATAAACTGTGGAATACGTCAAAGAACAGTTAAACAGAGTCCCGGTTAATCTAATTTAAGAGATCTAAACAATGAAACTCTCAAGAACGAAAACAGGTTATCTGATGGGGCAATTAGTTTATGATGTTATTTCCACGACAGATCAAATGTAAGTTTCATCAGGAGCAGTATATAATGGAGATACGCAATCATGGGATCATGTGTTAACTGTTCTACAAACAAGGAAACGTAAAAAGATTTTGTTAAAGGAATGCTAATCTGTAAATACAAACAATAAACATTGCATATGGAAATTAAAACTGACCTTGAGAACGGCGGATTTATTTATTTGTTTACATGTAATTTGTTTCTGCTGAATCACTTTTATTAAATGTCATTACAGATTGTTTAGTTACTGCCTTTTACGCCAAGCAGTGTGATTTAGCTGCACTGCTATATTCTTTAACGTTACGTTTTCTCCCACTTTTATTTCAAATATTCAAATAAGAAACGAGTTATTGGCATATATATTCTTGCATATATACATACTTGTGCTCTCCTGATGGCTTCCTACATTCTTCAAAATAACTATACTTAATTATGACTACTTAAAAATAACTAATATTACAAAAACTGTTTGTGTATGTGTATGCGTGCGCGAAAACCGATTTAATTTTATACATACCCCTTGGCGATACTCGAAGTAGGTTAGATCTTCTGTAGTTAAAACAAAATACCTGTGCTTGTAATTAGAAGGCGATGTTCTTCTCTTTTGCTGGGATTTTTTAAAGAAAAATTGCTCTAAAATGACGTGCGTGTTCATTTTTAACACGGATCCTTACCATGCATATAGAGACGCGTCTCCTATTACTACAGTGATCTGTTTCGAGTTATAAACACTCAGAATCGCGTGGTTTCTGTTTCCGTCAAAATGTAGTAGGTGGACCACTTCCTTCAGCATGTGAGTCTGCTAAATTTCACCGATTCTACAGTTTGATTGTATTTCCCCCATATAAATATCGGGAGCGGATACAGATACACTGAATTAAGTTATTGTTATTTTTTCCGTTTATTGAAGTTAAATGTGTCTTTGGTTTTCACGTTTGCTCACTTTAGTGTATAGTGTATAGTACACGACTCGCAACTCACTTGGAATGTCCGATACAGAGAAATACCGATAACTACCACATGAATTCATGTTGACAATATGAATATAATCCAGATTTAATTGAACATATTGGAATAGAAAATGAAATTTATTATTTTACATTAAAGTGTGATACGTGGAGTTCTGCATTGGTTCTTCGAGCTATGAAAAAGAAAAAAAATTCTGAATTTAAAAATGACAGTTTAAAATATCTAATAGGACATGAGTTCCTCAGGTCTAAATTTCCTTAAACCACGGCATATTTCTACCGTAGGTTAGAATTTCAGTACTAAACAGAATGTATTAGTTTCTTGCGACTGATTGATTGATTGCGCTTACAATAGTACCTTGCTATGAGGTATGTATGCTAGAGGAATTAATGTGGAAACTTTATTTTTTCACTATGAAATTGGTAAGTTTTCATTAAAATAACAATTATTAAGGTACTTTTTGTATTTGAAATATTGCAAATTTGAATGTGACCATTTTTATACGTTGTCACGTGGCCACACACCCAGTTTCCTCATTTTGTTTTATCGTTTTCTTGTTACCTCCTTTGTCTATGTTAAGTCTGTTCACCTAGTGTCTGTGTCCTGTTTGGCACTATTTGCCTTTGGTGTTTTCAATGAAGAGTTGCCTTTTGTTAAAGTCTAACCTTTCCTGGCTTGTTTTCCTTTGTTGATCATTTTGTCTTAGTGTTTTTTTCTGGTGTCCCTGTGTTCTTTTTTGTGTCTGGATTGTTTGTCTTTTTGGGCTAACTAAATTTTGTCTTTTGGTCCTGGTTTTGTTAATAAACTTATGTCTGATTTTAGGCCTGCCTTGCAATGAAGCACTCTTTGTCCTGCCAGCATGACATGTATGTTTAAAAATAAGAAATATAAGTAACCCTTTTATACAACCCTTTTATATTTCCTATTTTGAAATTTTGCAGCAAAGTTGACAACAAAACACCTATTTGTCATTACCTATATGTAACTTCAGAATTATCAATAACCACAACTAGCAACTCATGACTAAATGCAAACATTGACTGTCTAGTTTTTCTAGTTAAATATGTTTGTCTCCAGTCATTTACAGGATAGACAATTTCCTCAGCAAATTTGACAGAACAGATTTGCATAAAATGATTTTACCACTTACATGAAGTAAGTGAAAGGCTTTCATACATCCTGATGGATTGGTAAATATGAAGAATAGCTCATCAAGCAAGGGAGCTTTGTGTCAGACAATATCACACAAATTCATGTATTTAGAGATGAAAATGTAATAGAATAGCTATGTATAAAGTGGCACGGTGTCTAGCGCTATTGCCTCGCACCTCCAGGCCTGGGGTTCGATTGCTGCCTTTGGTCTGTGTGTGTGTAGAGTTTGCATGTTCTCCCTGTGCTTAGTAGGGGTTCTCTGGTTTCCTCCCACAATCCAAAAACATGCAGGCTAGGTTGATTGGTGTGTCCCTAATTGCCCTGTTGTGTGTATGTGTGGCACCCTGCCCTGTGCCCTATGTGTTCTGGGATGGCTTCCCTGTGACCCTCTCCAGGAATAAGTGGTGAAGATGATTCAGATTCAACTTTATTGTCATTCATTTTTACGTCACAAGTACACATATGAACGAAATTTAGTTTGCATTGCTCGCAAGGTAGAGGAGAGGTACAATAACTAATGAAAATAGAATGGACTAAAATAGAATAAAATTAAATAATAAATTAAATAAAATAGAATATGAATAAAATGTGTGCCCTGTGGTGGGTTGGCGCCCTGCCCTGGGTGTCCCCTGCCCTGCGCCCTATGTGCTCTGGGATGGGCTCCAGGCTTCCCCGTGACCCTCACCAGGAATAAGCGGTTTAGATAATGGATGGATGGATGGATGAATAAAACATGAATAGGATTACAGTGCACATAACTTAGAAGTCCCAATAAAAATACTGTACATGTGCTATGTGAATGAATGATTGACTGATTATGTACAATGGACTGTTAACATTGTTAATTTTCTCACCACACTGTTACTAGTTACAAGAGAGTTGTCATAAAACATTAGATACTCTAGCAGGTAACTAATTTGAACACCAAACTTAAAAATTAATTGTGGATATGTCTAGATCTGTCAGGGTGTTGATCAAATATCTCTCAGGAAACAGTTCTGACAATCCTGTGAAGACAACGTTGAAGAGTTATGGAGTAGCGTATTTAAGTAAAGGCATACATTTTATTTAATAAAAATAGTGGAATAAAAGTTGACAAAAAAAATTAATTAATATATTCTCCAAAAATACTTTAGTGTAACAAAGAACGTTGTCGTTACATTACACCACTAGTGTGTTTATTACATATACAGCATATGCACGTTTGCATTTACTCATGAGTTGAGACTTGCGGTTATTAATAATTCTGATATGTTAAGTGTGCAATTTTCATTAATCGCAAGTAACAACTCGACTAAATGCAAACATTGACTGTAGTTTTGTAGAAACTCACAATATAATAAAACCGCACTCTGTTGTTCAATAAGCAAAGGTGCTACATTTGACATAAAAAATAAATCTATATTTAGATAATATAATTCCTCCCCCAACAGTAAATGAGTCTTGGAAACCAGGTAGAGCAGGATTGTTATCAGCTAACACGTAGCATTGCTTTTAAACTTTGGAAGACAAAGTATTTCAGTGAGCACATTTAATCTTTTCATACAACCCACACAGTAAGGATGACGTATTGACAATGTATCTCTTTAGTAGCAACTATATCTTGATATCTTGTGACTAATAAATACATTTAATAAGGTTTGATACACGTCCACAATAAATCGCAATCATCAAACGAGCGCAATGCCTCCCGAGTAGGTTTAAATACGGTTCATTATTTGCAACTTTTCCTTTAAACCAATCAGATCTGACGTTCTTGGTCTCAGATTGTCGAATCAGTTCATGGAATTATAAATGTGACTCTAAACCAGCCAATAGGCCGCTTAACAAGAGGTTGCCTTTTACCAATGAAAGTATCGGTAAGTGTAACGTTAAGAATGCGAGACATGGCGATTTGGATTTCGTTCCGGAGTCTCTAAAACATTATAATATGCCAAATTAACTTTATACGTATTAAAAATATCGAAAGGTAAGTACGTTTAAGCTTTTATACGTTTGTGTAACGTATTGTTAGGTTACTTATGAAATTCGTTTCTTAACACTGGCTAAATAATCAGCTTGGTTTGTAAACATAGAAAACAAAGTAACTTTAGCGCAGTATTTTAATATACCCTTCATTTTATTATCAGATATAGCCTATAGCAGAAAAACATGCTGTTAAGCAGAAATACCGTTCAACTGATAAAACGAGACGAACTAATATACTACTACTTCTACAGAAGTCGGTAATTTTTTTTTCCCCGTAAATTCTGATGCTAGGACATGTTTAACAGTGCGTTATTTAATAAATGTAGCTTGAATTGGAAAATAGATAAAGATGTTGTAATGAATGTAATGTTTCCGTTTAATTCAAGAGGATTTTTATAGCTGTACAAAAAGCGAGTGTGCTCGTTGCCTTAGAATTATTAATGGTATCGCTTGTGTTTTCAGCCTTCCACGATGGGTGAACCCCAGCAGGTTAGCGCTCTGCCGCTACCTCCTATGCAGTATATCAGGGAATACACTGACGACAATGTGCGTAAAGGCCTTGCACCAAAACCTCCACCTCCCATCAGAGACAGTTACGTGATGTTTGGTAACCAGTTTCAGTGTGATGACCTCATCATTAGGCCCTTGGAGAGCCAAGGCATTGAACGTCTGCACCCCATTCAGTTTGACCACAAAAGAGAGCTCAAAAAGCTGAACATGTCCATTCTGGTCAATTTTCTCGACTTGCTGGACATCCTAATCCGAAGCCCAGGGAGCATCAAGCGTGAGGAGAAGCTAGAGGACCTAAAGCTGCTCTTTGTGCACATGCACCATCTGATCAACGAGTACCGGCCACACCAGGCGCGGGAGACTCTGCGTGTCATGATGGAGGTGCAGAAGAGGCAGCGCCTGGAGACCGCAGAGCGCTTCCAGAAGCACCTTGAGCGAGTTGTGGAGATGATCCAGAGCTGCCTGGCCTCGTTGCCAGATGACTTGCCACAACTTGAGGTGGCACCTGTCACAGGAGCCACTTCTGGCAGTGGATCAACCAGGCTAAAAGCTGAGCCGATGGATGTTGGAGGGCAGTCAGACAGGAGCACAACGTCAGTCAAGAGAGACAAGGTGTGGGATAAAGATGCTGCGATGTGCAGTATAATAGATGAGATGACTTGATTCTAACCTGATGCTTGTTCTTGCCAGAGAAGTTTAGTTTGTTCTAAATTGAACAGCTGTCAAATCTTGTATAGGTGAAGATGATGAGAGCATGGAAAATGTTTTACAATGGTTATTCATGGTTATAGTTGGGTATGTTGCTTAGTTTTGCAGTGGCAGAAATGAGTTTTGAATATTATACTTTTGTTCATAAACCTACTGTGTGTAAATAAAGGAATACATTCATAGCAGATGGCCTTGTGTCTAAAAATACATTGCATCTCAATAAATGACCACTCATCAGTTGTCAGGTGTGATTTTTCACTTAAAGGTCAGTAGGTTATATATTCCTGTTTATTGCTAATATTGCGTGACTAATATTTAAACAAAGGAATTTCTGCAAAAAGGTACTTCTGAATACATACACCTGAAGCACTTACTAATGTTAGTAGGTGCTGCAATTAGAACAAATTTCTTAGGTAACAAGATGAAAGTAATACCTGCTTCAGCAATGTTTAATCACGGTCTAATTCAAAACAAAGTGCACGTATAACCTTGTTATAGATTGCTTATTGACCTTTGCCTGTTCAATTGTGATGCATAGGAGATAGTTGATGTTCTTTGTTTGCGGTCTCTTTGAACAAAGCATAAAGCATGGCTTCACACTAGATTCATTTGTTTCAGTGCATCTAAGCAGGTGCCATACATTTGGTATTGGTGTTTTTTTAATTATATGTGCACATGCATGTATACTTTTGTATAAACACTGGTAGGCTAGGTGGAGTTATGGATGGGTGGGAGGGAGGGAAGGGGCAACTACCCATCCATCCATTATCTTAACCGCTTATTCCTGGTGAGGGTCACGGGGAAACCTGGAGCCCATCCCAGAGCACATAG
>JABJVR010000002.1:7114759-7149588 GCA_025773905.1 Chitala chitala | reverse complement strand
GCACCTGGAGAAAACCCACCAAGCACAGGGAGAACATGCAAACTCCACGCACACAGACCCAAGGCGGGAATTGAACCGCAGGTCTGGAGGTGCACGGCAACAGTGCTAACCACCACGCCACTGTGCCGCCTCATCTACATTATTTGAAGATTAATATTGAAGATATATTATTTGTGGCCCTGTAACAGGCAAATTTGATTGGTTTGTTGTTTTAAGCACTTACATAGTAGATAATGCATTATGCAATAATGTGTACAAGTGTCTAATGATTCAGTAAAGCTGTCATTTTTGAGAAAATGGGGTAAAATTGGGATGGGTGAAAATATCAACTTTTGCCACACAACAGCACTACATAATCCTACTACTGTGAAAAATCAGTTAAAGATACACCCAGAGATGTCACAAGAGACATAGGCATAAGTGGATTTTATCCCTCTTAATTGTCAGTCACAGGTTTTAAGATGAAACCACAATACTGATCTTCTCAATTATTTTTCATCCCTTCTACTTGGCGTTAACAAGTAGCTGTGTCATTGTTGATGTTCAGCTAAAGTTGATGCAGTCTAAATAATGGGCAGCAGTTCCTGAGTATGACCAGGAAATACGCTTCGAGTTTACAAATAAGAGCAGGTGCCTGTTCTTCACCCACACAATCTAACACAGTAGGTACCAATTCTCAGCCCTGCCTTACACAAGCTTCTTCTCCAGAGGACTAGTCACGCCGGCATTATATTACTGTAATAATAAGCTCTTTCAAATGGCTGACCCATTCAAACCAACAGAAGATATGCAAAGAAAACAACATCTAAAGCAGCTGACTCTAAAATGCCAACCATTGCAGAACTCATCCAGGAGATATCCTCAAAGCTGAACACATTCCATTAAGTCAAAATGTGTGCTCACCTAACTGGATGCAAAAGGATGCCAAGTGCTCTCACGCAGTGGAAAGAGATGACAGCCTAGCACGATGTCTTGCCAAGGTCGAGGATGCAGAAATAAAAGTGTAAACGTGCCCAGGTACAGATGGAGAACCTCTGATCTTTCCACTGTGACAGGCACAGTAACCTGGGAGAGCATTTATTTTTCCTTTTCTGCCAAAAATGCTTGTTGTAAAATGTTTTTCGTTCCTCTGTAATTTCTCAAGGCACTGTAAGTTTCTACTTTGCCAAGGATAATGGGAAGAATATGGTGGCAGGAAGGAAAAACAGAAAACCTACACAGTCATGTTCATTCTGACCATAAGTACCACAGTGCGAAACAGCTGTCATCTATGGAAAGAAGTATAATCTTATATCCATCCATCCATCTATCTATCCATCCATCCATCTAGTAGCCTTTAGCCTATCTCAGAAAGCTTAAGGTGCAAAGCAGCATACACATCAGACAACGTGCCAACCTATTACAAAAGTACGCACTAATGCATCCAAAATGTAACTTCTGAAATTAAGAATGGAACAAGCTGTCCTTCCTTCTAACAGATCCCTTTTGCACTGTAGGAATGCTTCCACTTCAACAGTCAAAGTTCCACTTTGAAAAATAACTTTCTATTCCCTTCTATAACCTGAACAAGGAAGAGATAAGGAAGGGAAATGAGAGTACTATAGACTGTCAGAGTTCTGGAAAGTGGGAGATGTGTGAGGCAGTGCTGTTGGTCATGTGAATAAAAAAGCAGCTTTCTACAAGTTTCCTGTGAGAGCTTACCTGTAGAACAGTATTCACAGACTTCATGAATAATTAAACTTCAAAAGGAATGTGGCTCTGACTGAAAAAGAAAACATCTGCTGTTTCTGAGATAAGCAGTTTGTAATGTTATTTACCTACAATTAACAAATGTCTATCTTAATTTGAACATATTAATCATGTTAATCTTTGATTCAATTATATACTTATATCAAACAAACAAATAAATATATTTATATATAGTCTTTATTTTTCTTAGAAATATAAGAAATTTAATTTCAAGTAGGATCAATTTAATCAATTTAAACTTGCCTGTGACAAATTACATGATGACAATTAAAAAGTCACACATTAAATCAGTTTAAACACAGAAAAGTTGGTTTGACCTCTGTTTTGCGCATCTGTGTGTACCACACTGGACATGAAGACAATACAGAGAAATTGAGAACTGTTAGAGTTGAGAAACAAATTTCTATAAAATCAGGGATAATCAACCATTCTGGTATCTACCGTACACAAAATTATTAAAAGGTTAAAGGTCCATGGCCAATTGTATCCAACCTCCCTGGAAATGAATGGAAGGAAAACATTAAAAGATTGCAGAGAAGAAGTGCCTGAATGGTGCAGAAGTACCTTCTTCAACTGGCAAGCAGGTTCAAGTGCTTTCAGACACAAGGTACAATGGTATTAGCTTGCACTCTCCATTGCTGTCCCAATGAAAGGGGCCTTAAAGGCACGAGAATCATGAAGAACCTACTGCTGACACATACATAAAAATTCCACACTGGAATATTCCAGAACATGCCTGAAGAAGCTATTATTCAAGAACAATGTATTGTGAATAGATGAGATGAAATTACTACATTTTGCTAAAGTGCATCATCTTTATAATTACAGAAAACAAATGAAGCCTTCAAAGAAAAGAACAGTGTCCCTACAGTCAAACATGGGGGAGCTTCACAGATGTTTTGGGGTTGCTTTTATGTCTTTGGCATTGGGCGTCATGAAACTGCACATGACATTGTAAAGTCCTAAGTTACCAAGGCATTTTGAAATGCAGTGTGGGAGAAGACACTTACCAAAACTAGGAGACTGGTAGCAAAGAAATAAAAAATACAAGCAAAATTTCCAGCAGACAGGTGCAAAAAGCTCATTCCTAGGTAAGTTTGATTTAATATCCAAAAAGTATGCAATCACATATAAAGTCTAGGGTGTCACAAATTTTGTCAATACCATAATTTTCCATTCTATCTGAAATAAGATTAAATTTGGCTTTTTCCCCCAGTTTTTTGTGTTGTTTCAATGTGAATACAGCAAATACATGTGTTGGCACCAAAACATTTGTAATGTCAACATTTTTGTCAAAAGTCGGTGCATAATCTGAGGTGCCAATATTTTGGACCACAATGGCACATATAAGTCTATGTCTTTTGTAAACTACTAGGCCATTAGCAGGGTGAGTCCATTTGTGAGGCCGTAAGTCTATTGACAAAATAACAAAATTCAGAAGATATTTCAACTGTGATCAATTACATGTTTATACGTGTGCATCTATTGAAGTGTGTTGTGAGTTACAACACCATTAGCAGGGTGGGTCCATATGTGAAGAAATACATCAGTTATAGTTGGTCGGTACTCAAAGGTGAGGAGTTGATCAGTGAAACTCATCTGTGGTGGTTGGGTGTGACTTGTTGCTGCAGTGCAGTGCAGTCGTGCTCAGCTGCCAGCAGGCAAGAATGAAGCATACGGCTCAGGTTCTGCAGGAGATAAGGGAGAAGGGAGGCGGCTTCGCTGAATGCTGATTTCCTTTGTGTTCTCAGGAGGACTTAATGGGATTCTGAACGAGTGTGAGACTCGGTGCAGTGTGAAGATTGGCAGTCTTTGGATGATTAATTTCTTGATGGAACACTCTAAGAAACACTCTCACAGGGTATGTCAAAAACAAAAAGGATGATGCGTGAGTAATGATTTTCTGAGAGACAGCAGGACTGGGGGTTTTTATTCTCATAGGAACCTTGAAATATTGTGTCTTTGTCAGTCCGTCACCCGGCAGTAAAGAGAGACAGAAGGTACTCTTGCGTCATCCAGCCCTATTTTACAACCCTGAATAACATTGCATTTTTCTTGTCCTGTCAATACTACTCAATCTAAAAAATTTCTGTCGTTTACTGAAGAGTGTACTCTCCGTTTCAGTAAGAGCATTGGCATGACTTATCCCTTTATGGAATTCTGCAGCTGTTTCTCATGCACTCTTAAACACCTTTGCACAAACGTTCCACAAATGGTTTTTTATGCTGCCGATTCCTGTGCAACTCCACGTTGACACATGAAGGGGAGGTCGTGAACACGCTAGAAGAAAACAGCGGGTGGACTCTGTGCTGATTCAAATGAAGTAGAGAATCCGATCATTAGACTCACTACCTGAAAAATCATTTGTCATCTCAGAATAAATCAGAGACACACCTCTGCAGGCTGTCTCAGTCTCAGGAAGTGACCACTTTAGTTTGACATTTAAATCAATCAATCAAGAACGGCCATTGGCAGATTAACTCGGTGAAACATCGACAACATACCGCTCTGTGTGACTTGATATATCAATACTGGCTAGTGACTGTTATGTCACTCTTGCTGTGGATCCATAGCATAACCCCTTCCTCACACACACACACACACACCCGCACACACACACACACACACACACTACGACATTACAAATCTCAAAGGAATAACAGTTATATATTATATGCTGTAAAAAGAGGCGTTGTGATGCTTATGTATATGGTTTATACCCATTTTGAAAAAAATGGATTTACTACATATTCCCACCTTTTGTGTCCTGTGGTGGGTTGGCACCCCGCCTCGCCCTGTGCCCTATGTGCTCTGGGATGGGCTCCAGGCTTCCCCGTGACCATCACCAGGAATAAGAGATATAGAAGATGACTGACTGACTGACTGACTGACTCACCTTTTGTTCACTTATGCATGAAATACCAATGCATAGGTGAGAGTGAATGTGTGTTCCTAAAGGGATAGAAGCAACAGTATCCTCAAATACCAAGACTCCACTGCAGCGCTGGTTCCAGCTTGCGAACACATTGTATATTTCAGCATTAAAAGAGTACATTTTTCCTCAAGTGTGTGAAAACTCATTTTAGCTTGAGTCTAAAATAAAATTCACTTCAGATAAAAGCCTATTACTTATAGATTGCTTCTGAATGCTTGAAATAAAGTTAACGACAACGCAATGTTATGGCAGCACTATTTCTGTCATGTTTCCTGAAGGTAGACAGTCAGATAGGAAGGAAATTTCGAACGCTAAAATGATGTTGGATTGTTACCTAGCAACATGCCTGAATGTAGCAAGTGTAATCTTAGCTGATTACTTGGATAATGAATAACAGCTTAACTACTGAACTGGATAATGTACATTTTAAAGCTGCTGTCTTTTTTCATGCCCTTATTTGTGTGCATTATGTTTTTAGACACAGGAGCAGAAGCTCATTTGTATATTTAGTCTCACCTTCCTATTTTGTTTAAAGTTTCCCTTGTATAGATTTTGTCCTTGATTGTATAGATCATGTTTTTTAGTCTTTACAACTGCAATGCTACAGCTTCACTGCGACTATGTGGGTGATACTCACCTGGGGACCAGGGACCAACTTTGAGGCTTGGAGCTGATTGCTGATTCACTCACTCATGAAATTGGGAATTGACTCGATGTGGAATTGTCTCTCAGTGTTGTCAGAATGGTAGAAATGACACACCTGAATCTAACAGCACTTCAAGATACACGCACTTGGAAGAAATGCACATCAAGCCCTCAGTTTAGTTAATGTGCTTCTGAAAAAGACTCTGTAAATAAAGAAGCTCCATTATTACAAGTATTGCTTAAAAGACAGCACTACATTGGAAATAAAGCTCACTTCCAGCTCACCTGATAACCCTATACCAGTTTTCTTAAATATTACTAAAGATGGTGTCATACTCCCAGAGGCCAAGGGAAGCCAATGTTTCCTCTGAAATTACATTATCAAAATGTATATAGAAAATTATATTAAAAACAGCTCATGGTATTATGCTTTTTGATGGAAGTAGAAAAACGGGCATCCCTTGGTTAAAAAAATCATATAAAATAATCCAATCAGAAGTATTCGTCAATAAACTTCATTCCACATTTTCTATTACATAAAGTTAGAGTAAATTTTATTAGTGCATTGGGATGCTGACATTGAATTCTGAGCATCAAAACTCAAATGTTACAGCAAAGAGTAGGATAAAAAAATTCAGATACTGATTGGTGCCTGTCTATTCTTTGGTTAAAATGTTATATGGAGGAAATCAGTCATAAACTAAAATTGTGCTGTCGAAACTCATGATACATTATGACTGTGAAATGTTCAGAGTATAGGGGAAAGGCTGTATATATAAAAAATTCAAGCCACTAGACAAAATCCTTCCTACAAAAAAATAAGAAAACTCATTGTAACATTTTTTTCCAACAGTCATCAGTCACCATAATAATAATCTAAATAACTAATATGCAAATTAATAAAATTCAATATCCGGTTGATTCTATAGCCAGTGCTGACTTCAAGATCTTGAGCTTATATTAATTAATGCAAGACTTCTTCAATTCCCATTAAAACTTGTATCTTTTAGCTCCATGTGTGCTGAAAGACAAAGCCAATTTGATTTAATGGAATATACAAAACTGTATCTTTTAAAATTAACAAGATATTTCAAATAATTAAAAAATTATGTCAGTCAGTTTTAAAAACTTCTATTTTGCTGTCTTAATTTCAAGACATTGTTTTTTATAGAATCATTTAATTTTTTTTGTTGAACTACAAAAATATTTATGCTGAAACAATCATTGTCGAACAATCTTTGGCAAGAAAGTAAACAAATTTGACAGCAGTTTGAATGCTAGGAGAAGCAAATAGCTGTTCACAGAAAGTTACAAAGTTACGCAGTAAGTTTTGATGGCTTTACTACTTGTTATCCACAGCTAAGTCTGTTTTCATGGTACTTGAAGTTGACATAGACGACATTGTGTGCCTTTAATGTAAAATACAGCAATCCAATTTGGAAAGTAAAAATGCATTACAATTGGAAAAAACTAAGTTTTCTGTGTTTGTACTTTTTTAGTTGCTAAGATACCATGACTGATTCAATAAAACATGCAAACTGAACCAAATAAAATTATTGGTCAGAAATTGCTATGGGAAACACAAGTGTGATTGGAGTTCCCATCATGCTCTTTGTTCCTATCACGCTGATCCCATCAGACAGCTGAAGAGTGTGGCTGTTGTTTCGAGTGCGTTTTTTGATTCTCTGTCCATGCACATTCCCACTAACCTGGCGCTTTCAAGACTTCCATGGTTCTGCTCATGGGTTTGGCAGAGAGGCAGTTGTGTCCTTTTAGCAACCTTACGTATTAACTGATAACGGCCAAAGGAACATCTTTTCTGACTTGGCATACAGGACCTATGAAAAGCTTCCAATGAATCAATGTTAAGCAGAGTTGTGGTTATTTGGCTTGTTGAAATGATCTCAGAAAATGTCCTTGCTGAAAAATTGGATTTTTGACTGATGGTTAAAACAAGGCCCTTATAAAAGATTTTTTTGAAAAAGAAATCATTGAGTGTTACAGAAAAATAAAGCTTGTTTTGCTCTGTAGTGATTAGAAACTCATTTTCATTCCTCATGTAAAGCCAGGCAGGAGCAGACATGTAGCTATAATCTCTTTCTTTTCTTTTTATAGGGGCTTTTTCAGGTTTATTAGAGTTGCTGGCCTATGATTGCCTTTTAATGAAAGAATGACTGTGAAGGATAGATAAGGGTGAGTTCACACTCTGGGGTCCTTGGTGGGATTAGAATAATTATCAAAAATGCCATGTCTTAAAAAAAATCACAATGAAACATCACTGAATACTACATTTCCTGGCTTCAGCCAATCAATTTGCATTCCTATGTAATGGTCCAGTGGATGCCTTTGAATAGAAAAAAAACTCTTTCCTCTTAAACTTCTGCCATTTTTTAGATTAAAGAAAACCAAAACGGTAGGGCGTGTATTTTAAAAAATGGAATTCAAATGGTAATACAAAATGCATGCATTACAAACTGTAGTAATTAAATTTTGCAGCAATGAAAATTTAGTTCAATGACTTGCTCCTGAGAAGCAGGAAATTTTATGTGTGATCCAGATCTGTAGCGTTTAAAAACCCAAATTTTGCCAGCTTTTCGACTTGTAGGTGTGCCGGCAGACACCGTCCTGTTTGGTGTCTCCTGTTATCAGTGGGTGAGGGGCTAGTCCAAGGTCCTGCTCTCTCCCGAGGACTGTGGGTCAGCCGTGACGGGCTATGTTTTTAAAAGCAACAAATCTTAGCGCAGCAGGAGCTTCAAGCCTGGCATTAAGGAGGCAAACGGAGAGCACTCGTGTCATTGTAGAAATCTTTTATGGGACTTTTCCTCTCCATTACACTCTGCAGACAGACGCAAATAAATGAAAGCCTTTGCCACAGCTTAACTTTAAAGGCTGGAAAAGGCCTCTGTAGCAATTCTTTGGTCTGTCAGTTCAAACGGAATATATTAAGCCCCGCTTGTTTCCAGCTATGTTAGATTTTGGCTGCTTAATTATTGATGATAATCACTCTTTCAAAGTGAAGCTGGACTTTTATTAGATTATTAAAGCACATCTAAATATCCTGACAACATTTATTATACCCTGGCATGGCACGTGGTGCCAAACATTAGTAGACAATGCTTATTGTGCACATTGCAAAGCTTAGCTCCTGCCCTTAAAATTTATCACCCTTTCCCAAGGATTTCTTTTAAAGACCAGCTGGAGATTTGACATTTTTGATCCCATCCCATGAATATATCGCCGGTTTAATGTCACTTTGCACGACAGACAGGCACAGGTGTTAAATATGTGACATTTCCGGAAAGATATTAGGGCAAGTTTAAACTTCTGCTACAGGAAGTATGGCTGCAGATTGGTGTTAAACCTGGATCTAATGTACACGCTCAAGCAAAAATAATTATCAAAAAACCAAGTTTTGTCAAATTAATTGCAAGTGTAGTGAGCTAGCAAAGAAACTAAATTCTGTGCTAGGAGCTCAAATCTCAGGAAACACACATCTGTTTTGCTCAGATACCTCATTTGTTTTGGTAAATCTATCTTTATAAAGAGATGAAGGCTTTGTGCCAGTAACAGGAACGCTGCAATTATCGTATCTTTTCAAAGAAAAACAACTACCACAGGCCATCGTAACTTATGCAGGAATAGCAGGATGCTAGATAATGACATCCCCCGATAAAGTAATTTATTTATGAAATTAATGTTTAATTTGGTTTTTAGTCAATCACATTTGATTTCAATTAGGCAGAAACATGCAAAACTGATACCACCATCAGTCTCTATTCGGAGGCCTTATGTCACAATTGTTCTTCGGAGAGAAGAACCTAATGTGCTGAACAATAGAACTGATTTGTCTTTGTTTTCTCAAGAACAGTTTTACCATTTGGTGGTGAGAAAAACTCTTTTTAATCCACTAAAACTCTCTTACAGTTGCTTTAATCGCATTCTCTTTTCATGTTACCAAGCAGTTGCATTTAATCTCCGAACACCGGTCAAAAGGAAAACCTCAGTCTGAGAGCAGCAAAACAACAGATTATTAAGAGGGGAAAAAATCAGACAGGTTCTACTGGCTTATTTACATTTAAATACTGAAATTAGTTCTTTGGGTAGTTTGGTTGCATTTCAAGTGCATCCGCTTCACAGACAGAGCGGATTATGTCCCAGCTGTCAAGTATTTTCACATTTAGAGTATTATTAAACTTCAATAGATTCAGCTTAAGGTTCTGTGATTATGCTTAGCATATGTGAATATGTTATACGGGGTTCTCGTGTTTTCATAAAAGGGAAGCCTGCCAGTGTTTTGAACTAGATTTGAAAACTCATTTATACATATTCATTTGTTTTTTGTACCTGGCATGCATTTAGAAAGACTGCTGTTCTTCATTTTGCAACTCACTGGAGAGCAGCAGGTTTACACCTCACTGTAACATTTTCTCTTTGAGGGGAGTAACATGTTAATCAGCTAGTTGCGTGGAAGCGACGTGATAATTCACTGAATTCTGCGAATCGAAAAATCAGGACGCTTTAAAACTGTTTTTTTTTTTTTTGCGGGCAGCCTGGCAGCCCTGAGTCATTTTGGAGGTCAGGCTCCACATGTTCAGTGGACCATTCCCAGTCTGAACGCCCCACTGACACCCATGACAAGAGCTCTGCTCCAATCTAGCCATTTGTCTTTCCGTCTCTTCTCATGCTCAGTGCCATACATCTCCCTGCTCGGTGGTCGGTGCGCTTTCTCTGCCCCATCCATCCTTTCTCCAGACGGTACCGCTTGTATTGGCTGGAGGGAAATAAACGGACCATTTGCTGCAGACGGCAACGTGGAGCCAGCTTCTGTCTTTGAATTAAACTTAGAGCCTAATCTGCTGTTGTCCTTAAACCACAGAAGCCCTTGTGTCCATTAGTTACTAGGGACAGAAAAGGATGGAGGCATGGCCAAGTTAAATCGATGCAAAATTCTTCAGGGACCAAAAACAAAACTAGAGTCCATTTTGCAACACAGATGGAAAAACAGCCAGGAGCTTTTGCAGCTCATCCTGTGGACTCCATTTTTCATGAAGGAGGACTAAAGGGCAGCCCCTGTAAGAAAGAAGGAAAAGGATCCAAATTATTATGTGAGGACCAAGAAGGGAGTCCCAGGAGGACTGTATGCAGCCCATGTAAAGTAGCAGCAGGTTTTGTTTCTGCCAAACCTCAGTTTTCCTTTATTTGTTATGAACGAGTTCAAGAATCTTTTTTTTAATCATTTTCTACTTGCATGTGGGGTGTCACTATATTATACTTGGCTGGCCATTACCTGTATGAGGAGAGATCCAGGTGGATTTGAGTTTTAGAGACAGTTGCCCTTCTTGACACCAGTGTTAGAATACTCAATCCACCTGCACCAAAAGCTTTTGGACTGTAGAAGAGAACGGTGAACATACAAATTCTATGTATACAATGTGTAGAAACAAATTCAGCCCTAAAGGTGTCAGGCAACAGTGTGACCCACTGAACCCACATGGGTTCATTTTGAAGTATTAAGAGAGGGACCATATAGTCCCTCAGTGTATAATGTTCTGTCACACCTCATGGACTAGAGTCTAAACTTCAGCACTACGTGTGTGGAGTCCATATTGCATCTGTCTATATTGTTCAAACCACAGCAAAGTTTAACTTCAAACCTCAACAAAATCTCAGTTTAAAATAGATAGCATTGCATTTTTTACACAGACAAATACAAATTAAGCAAACCTATTTTTATGTCAACATAGAAAGCCATCATGATTAAAATGGCAGCTGGTGTACTCTGAGACAAAAGAGGAGCAAAAATACTTTGCATGAGCCCCAGAAAACACTGAAAATTCATAACAATATAAATACTTACAGTATTTGCTTAGTTATTACAGATGTGTAAGAAGATAATCTAACTTTTGGCATATTCGATCCATTACAGTGTCCATTCAATACAGCACTTGGTTGGTAGCTTCTATTATTGTATTTTTAAACTGCCTCATATATATTAGATAATCAGATAAATTTAATATCTATTTACTTTCATTTGACCAAGAAAATCCCTTGAGATTAAAAATCTCTTACAAGAGTTCCCTAGATGAATTAATAAAAAGAAATTACTAGCTCAAAGACATTTATACTCTTCTCACTAATACCTGTCTGACCAATACTTCATTCTTACTATATACTTATAGAATTTCTTATAGCATGTGTGTTAAAGAAAGATGGGAATGCCTGTGTTGAATTTAGTTACATTGTCAACGTCCAACCTTGTTTCCTTTGTTACACAATAATTCCACACCTCACAATGGCTACCGTCTGTCATTCTGGTACCCACAGCATCCCTTCTCCATTATCACGAACCTGTCTCATTTTCATATTAAAAATTATTAGTTAGCATGAATATGTATGAGAAAGTTGCACAGGTTCAGTAAAAGAAAAGGGGGTGCCTTTTAAATAGCTCTTTGACAATGCTATTAGAAATATCAAAATAAAATCCAGTAAAAGAGTTTTACAGTTATTTCAGAAAACAATGAGCCTGTAGGAAAAAGATCAGGTTTTCAGAAGCCTAATTACAAACATTAAAACTAAAAAAGCCAAAAAGGTCATTTTGGAGAAAACTGTAATAACAGTTATGTAGAAAGTTCATTATCAATATGTCAGCTATTATTCTGTGATGGGCATATAATGATCATACCCTAACCTACACAGCATGCGTGGAGTTGTAGCAATTATAATCATGGCTTTTATTATTGAAAAAATAGCTTCAATGTAACAGAACATGAAACAAAATTAAGTAAAATTCATACATTTTCACAAAGTTCTTTCCTAAAATCTGCCCGTTGAATGTTCAAGAGCTGGAAAATGTAAATTGTACCAAGAAATTACCCAATTATTGGTTTCTTTCTAAAAAAAAAATACAGTGTTGTAAATATATGCTTACTTTATTTGTAATTCAAACCCGAATGTAATAACCTGACACACTGACTGATTATGAGAACCTCTTATCCACAAAAGTCTTTTGTTTATTATTGACTACAGCAGAGCTGGGTAAGCACTGACAACGGCTCGCTAATCAAAACTCAGCAAATTAATATGCCCGTCAATTTCATTGACTAACTTTTTGGATAGCTGACTTCAGTGGTTGAACCGATGCTCTTGTAATTACCTGAGAAATGCCATTGTGTCAGTAAAGTATTTCTGTCAAGAAACTAATATGTTCAATAACCATTATATATTTATAAGATATCCTCCACATATTTTGATAAAGTCCAAACTCAGTAGTACCCAAATCAGTATTAATTACTTAATGACTATTTTTATTGTTTGGCATTTCACGATGGGGTGGCATGGTGGTGTGGTAGTTAGCGCGGTTGCTTCACGCCTCCAGGCCTGGGGTTTGATTCCTGCCTTGGGTCTGTCTGTGTGGAATTTGCATGTTCTCCATGGGTTTGGTGGGTCTCCACATTTGCTGGTTTCCTCCCACAGTCTGAAGACATGTAGGTTAGGTTGATTAGTGTGTCTAAATTGTGTGTGTGTCCTGTGGTGGGGTGGCACCCTGCCCTGGGTGTCCTGTGCTCTATGTCTCTAGGCTTTCTCATGACCCTTAACAGGATGAAGTGGTATAGAATATAACTGACTGACATTTTATGAAGAATCAGAAAATAATCAGATCAAGGAAAGTAATTTATGACTAATTAGGACCAATTCAACCTTATGCATTGTTTATAACACATCAGATCTCCTGAAATAGACAAACAGCTAAACAAAACAGGCCACTTTGACTGAATCCACCAAAGAGGCGATGTTTACAACTGCAGAGGTGTGATAATGATTATTTTTGGTTCCTGTATGGATGGAAATTCAACCGTCTTACTGCTAAGCTTACAGCCACAGTTATATGGCAGTAAATGTGTCAAACTGCATTCCAGTCAAAGCCTGTACCTTCTTCTGCTTCTGAGACACACAAAGCCAGAGCTGAGGCTGGCTTGTGTGTGCGTGTGTGGTGTGTTCTTTGCGTGTGTATATCGTTTATTTTTTTTTATATCATGGCATTTTAAACTTCATGGCTTTCTTGGGAAAACTATTTCCTGAGTTGACTGGAGTTTGTTGCATTTTATTTGCAGTTCTTAATCAAATGGCATGTAGTGTTTTTTTTTAAAGGTACACCTTGTGCTCTGCTTGTTAAACCGTGGTATGGCCTTCAAGAGAAAAAAGGGACGTGGATAACTCAGGTATTGTTTTACAAAACCTACCATTCCCCAAATTCAGGCAATAGTACTACTTGTAAATCTTTTTCTTCAAGGTACCTCTTCTAACATTTTGTGCTTGACTGCTATTGCTGTCTTCAGGTCTCTGGTAAAATTAGCTGGTCTTAGTTCAGTTATTTCATTTTAATACGGTGTAGTACGACTTGTACAGTAAAACTGCTAAAAGAAGTTTTTCTGAGGACTATAAAAACTTCACCCAGTAATCACTGAATAATGACACTGCATATGGATTAAAGCACAAAATATATTTACTAGGTCCATGGGTAAAGAAGTATGATTTCCATCGATTGATTAACACAGATGTAGGTAGATTAATTAATTAGTGATATAAAACTATTCAAATTAAAAATGGATATATCAGCAGTGATTTGCAGCAGATTTTAAACAATTGATATTTTAATTGACTGTTCATCTAGTTAGTTTGGTGGTAGTGGTAGGCCCAATGCTGAAATGTTTATAAATCTCTACATAAATCCAGAATGGCTGCTACAGTAGCCCTGCAGTTTAACACAGCAGCAGGTCTGTAGAGCAGCTCTGTTAAAACCTTTTAGTCACGTTTTATCAATCTGTTCAAATAGTAAAGGAAATACAACTTTATCTGAACTCGAGATGGACAGAGCAGTGACCATATCATAGATTGTACTTATGTTCTTTTGATATATGTCAAGAACACAGATTTAATTATAATCTGTGTCTATGTTTAAGAATATTAAGCATATTGTGCCCTTATGTATGCTGCCCATTTGTGGCGGCACTATAGAAAAAGCAGTTTGCAGAAACTACATGTAGCTTATAATGATAGTGAGGCTGTTGCTTAAGGTGCCACGGTGGAGCAGTGCCAGCCAAATGTTTGTTAGTGTTGGTGTGCCCACCTGCCATGCTGTACTGTGTAATCTCATGTACAAATGTATGTAAGTGTTTTATTTTATATGCAAATATGACATTGTAGAATATGTTTTATGTCTACCTTTTTTTTTCTCTATTCGTGTGCTATTGTTTTCTTGTGGGTTTTTGGTAAGAACAATATTTTTACACCATTGACTCATACCATCAAGCTGAATTCCAGTAAGATTCTGTATATAACAAGACATTTATTTTCTCATGTACAAATTTGATGGCCAAGGCAAATTCTTCAGGAACATAACATTGAAGAATGTTCTGTGCTCATAAACGAGTGGTGAGTAATAAGTAATTTCAGAGGAATTTTCTATAGGTCAAGGAGGGAGTTACTATTAATGTTAGAAAAGTAGCTTTTAGTTATACTAATTAGGGCACACTGCCATGACAACACAAGGGTGCCCTTTGTGCCTCAGCATAAAATCTAATCGTGCCTATCACAAACTCAAGGCCTTTATGGTGCAAATGAAACAATAAATACTTTTGAAATCAGCACTTAAATTTTGAGGCTGTGCCTAATTTTACAGAAAAAATGAAAAACACAACAATGTTCTACATATGAAAGGGTGTGTGTGTGTTTCTGCTCCTATTTTATACAGTTTGGGCTGCTAGCAGACAGCATGCCTCTTGTGAATTAAGCAAATGCCTGGATTGACGGGATAAGGCAAGGCTCAGACATTTAAGCTGAAACAAGCAGAGTTAAAGCTCTAGTATGCTAACAGTAATTCACAGTCAGCCCAAATCTGTACAGGAAGTTTGTGCAGTTTTGTTTCCGCTGTACGGTATAATGTGTACCAACTTGTTTTCATGTTTTTTTTTAAATTTCTAATCTCAAAGCCTTATGTTCAAACAAAACAGCAATTAATTAAAACTATAAGAATTAAAACCACATATGTTGCGATACTTTAGATATGATATTTGTCAAAATCAACCGTGGCATCATGTTCTGTAAAGGACAGAATTGACATTTAGAACAGCTCATCAAAATTAATTATAAACCTGTATAAACTTGCTTAATGGTGATTATAGAATTAAGAATTCAGTGAGTTGCTTTGTTGCTTCACACCCCCAGGACTGCAGATGTGACTGTCAGCTCTTTGTAAGTGGCGTTTGCACAGCCTCCCTGTACGTATGTGGGTTCATTATCATCGCACCAGTTTCTTGCAAGAGCTCAGCAACATGACCCAGAAAAAAGGCAAACAGCAAAGACAGAATTGTTCAAGCACAGTAACTGTTTAAACCAAGAGCAGTGAATGAATCACCCAACAAGTGGTTAAACAAAATGTGTCAATCATACAGAGTCCTGCAACAGACTAAGAGGAGAAAATGCTTCTAAATTTAGGAGAGTTAATATTAACTTGTTGCTCTAATGTACAATTTTCACCCCATTTTGGAAAAACGTTTGTAGAATTAAGAGGCTGACCTAAACTTTAGATGTAAATGAGGAAAATCCAAAAGCCTGATGGCAACTTTTCCAGGCTGAACAACACATCCAACCTTAGTCAGGATGATGGGGGGGAAAGGGTGAATTAAGCCATCTCTGCTGCTCATCAGTCCACTCTGAGACATTACCAGGCCTCTCATAGAAGGATTCTTTTTATAAGGTCAAAGAAAGGCACAGTTAGCTTTAAGGAGAGGCCACAGGACTCTGGGCTCAGTACACACTGGCATCTGATGTATGCACTTCATTTGTGTTCTATCTTTATGGTCAATGAGCTTCCAGCACTCAGAGGGACATATTTACATCTATTCAATTCAGAGTGAACTGTGGAGCACCCAGAGAAAACCCACTAAGCACAGAGAGAACATGCAAGCTCCACACAGACCCTAAGCAGGAGTTGAACCCCAGGCCTGGAGGTGTGAGGCAACAGTGCTAACCACCACTCAACTGTGCCACCTTGTATTTCACATAATTTATTGTGCCTAAAATTAATTTCACGCCATCATAAAAATAACCTGACATCACATTACTGACTTCAAAATACTTTCATTACCTACCACTGACTCCACTTGGAGTCATTTCCTGCAATACATTTTTTTAATTAGTTGTGTAAAGAAATTATTACAAAAATTGAATTATGGCAAAAAAAAAAAATCATCTTTGAGAAAGTACTTTATTGGAAATGAAAGGGTTAACACAATATTTTGTGCAAATAAAACTGTAATAATCTTATAGGCCTAGAATTAAATTAAATTTCTTCTTCCTAACATAGAGGTAATGCTGCTGTACCGTGTTTTCCCTGCAGGTTATGACATTGCCATTGACAACCACCTGCAGATTGTCTCTGACTGCAACCACAGGCACGTCTCCTGCAGAGACACGCTGTCTACCTGAGGTGTCTTGCCAAGGCTACAAGCCACTGAAGGCAGGTATCTTGTCGTTGCTGCTTAGGTTTGCTTCGCTGGGGATGTGATGCGGCAGTGCCAGGACGAGGACAGGTGTTACCTGTCAACCAGGAAAGCACATCTGACGTCACGTTCCCCCTGCCTCCTGTGAGTCCACACGCCTCTCTACTGAATGCTCCGTCAAGGTTTTTGTGCAGAAGGCAGGCATTGTGGTTGGTATTTTTAACCTGTTCCAGGTGAGGAATGTAAAAAAAAAAAAGAGAAGCGTCAGGTGAGTGTGAATAGAAATAAGGAGGAGAGTGAGGGCAGGATAATGAGGAGAGATGCTTGATAAATGTCATCAGAGGATGGACCATATCTTTGTGGGGCTCCAAAGGCACAGCCTTGGAGACTGAGGTATCCTTCACCTTCTCTGGAATCCCTCAGGTGCCCCCCATGTGGGTGGCGAGGCTTGGCGCCAGCACCGTCATGCTAACGAGAGCCAGTGGTTCTCAGCTCCGCACACCTGGCCGCGATTAAAACCCCCTCGAGTTCAATTACACTCCAGGGTGCTGTACGCCTGCCTCGCAAACCAGCTATTAGAAACTTTGAGAAGCGCAGCAGAATGCAGTACACCAAGGTCAGAAATGAGAAAGGCATTAACTTGGAACGAGGCTAATCGGAACAGGGAATCAAAAGATTTTTCACAGACATATCACATGATAATGACAAGTCTTATTCAAATCTCCTGCTGGAGTTATTTTGTGGAAAAAGCAGCTTTGTGCTTAAATCTGGCTGAATCGCCTGCTCACACGGGATATTGACTGCATTTGCTTAGCATACATACCAAGACGTGGGCTGCACTTACTGTAATAGAAGATGAAGCTAAACCTTCCCTTTGGATTCTTAACACAACGTCTCTGTAATAACCTCAAAGTAAAACTGGATTTATGCTCAACCTTTGCCCTATGATGGCACAGAGGCAATCTGAAAACTTTTCAACTGCTCATTGTGAACATATTGTAGATATAACTGGCAATTACGAAGTCCTCACTGCTGACTGCTGTATTCAATTGAACGCGTGCCTTTCCTGCAGCTGATGTCAGTTATTATAGGGTTTAGCACAGCATGTGAGATATCCTACTCTCACACACACACACACACACACACACACACACACACACACACACACACACACACACACACACACACACACACACGTGCTTGAAAGGGGGCATACACCAAACACACAGCTGGTGCTGCAGAGCAGACCTCATCCTGTGTCATTTGCAGTTCGGTGAATTCGGTTGGGGGAGAGGGGGGCAGGAGCTAGAGGAATCAATGCTGCAATTCCGCCTTTTGGGACAAGAGAAAAATTCTCCACACAGATGGCACCTTTCTCCTTGGTAATTACAGAATACTTTAATGTTGAAACTGCAGCGAATGCAAAAGTTGCTTAATCAGTCTTCTTCTGCAGGGGTAAAAGGGTTTGCAAGACGACTCTTGCAGCATTAAACTGCAAATGAAATCCTCCTTAGAACGGCTGCTTTGGAAAACAGCGTAGCTGCAAAGAGCTCTTTCAATGAGAAGCATCATGAACACTGACAGCAGCGGAGGGAAGCGGTAACCAGCAGCAGGCTTTAGTGCTGTGGTGTCAGTGTGTTGAAGAGACGATAAGAGCGTGTTTTTCCAAGATGAAGTTATTCTTTCCTTTCAGAGCCCTCTATTTACTCATGCCCTCC
The DNA here is from genome assembly GCA_025773905.1 of Chitala chitala. Lineage (NCBI taxonomy): Eukaryota > Metazoa > Chordata > Actinopteri > Osteoglossiformes > Notopteridae > Chitala > Chitala chitala. The sequence continues at coordinate 7,131,040 of JABJVR010000002.1, read as the reverse complement.
TCTGCCAAATGTAATTTCTGCATTGACATTTCTTCTTTATACAACAATTTCTGTGTTTATGATGTTTTCTGTTCATATTTTATCTGAGCATGTAATATAGATATAAGTGAAATAGAATAATAATTCTCTTTCTATTAGATAATGACACCACATTCTATGTCCTCCTTTTGGCATTTTCATTAAAGCACACTGAACTGCTGACGGGTCGGTCTGAGCAGGTCTGATAACGATGATGAGTAGGATCATAGAGAATTATTGGAGCAGTTTTTTTAATGGATTATCTGGGGTAATGTACTGCCTGTGTTGCTACAGTTCTTCAGCTTTGTGCATCTGAAGATCACCTCAGCACTTTCTGACCCTTGCACTTTGTGTTCATTTATGTTTGTATGGGCTTCATGGTACAAAATGCGGTTAGGCTGGGTTCCCTGTGTCAAAGCTCATTTGTTGCCATGATACAACCAGCCTGACATTCAGGGCTACTTCAATAGGTTCCCATGTGAAAGAGTGCTTACTTCAAATGGGCGGGATTAAAATGTTTCCACTGAAAACAGACATATATGTGACAAAACATATGGACATTAAATGTTGAAGTCACTAAAGCAGAGGCTTTAGCGGTTTTAATGCTGCTGCATCTGTAACCTGATTTGTCTGGCTGTATATACTGGGTAATACTGGAACTGTGAAAGATACATCCATTATCCCACTGCTTATCCTGTTCAGAGTTGTAGGTTGCATGGGACCTATCCCAGGCAGCCTAGGGCACAAGGCAGGGGACACACCGGACAGGATGCCAACCCATTGCAGGGTGCACAAGTACACACACACACACACACATACACACACATACACACACACACACACACACACACACACACATTAAGGGCAAAGAGGGTTGTCCAATCCACTAAAATTCACATATCTTTAAGTAAAATATACATTTATGTCCATAATACATAGTTACAGCATACTATACATAATCAGCAATATTACTTAATGTACATGAATGCCAAAGAACACAATTCCAGGGCTTACCTGAAAAGTTACACTCACTCCTCCTTCAGGACACCTGTCTGGTCAGAACACCGAGAGTTTGTTATACAGAAATCTTCAGCAGTCCAAAAATAACTTTAACCCTTTATGGTGTCATTTGCCCCCACAGCACTTCATACTCATTAGGCTATAGCCTCTGGTACACAGGATCTTCTGCCATTAACAAACACTGTGTTCCATCAGCTGAGCTAATAGAAGCATTAGGCTATAAGATAATAGAAGCTGGAGAGAAAACAGCCTGGGGAAGGAGACAGGAAGTTGCAGTTGTAGGTTTGTGTGTTTAGCCAGATCTAAAACCTAGGTGATCAGGACATATGCATATGAATACCAAGCCTGCAATTTTAATACAAGAACTACTGATTCCAACCATCCAGTGAACACAGGAATCATTCTATTTAAAGTACACCATGTAATGACTGTCAGCAGTGTCTTGTTAGTTTGCCTCATCCTGTTGCTTTGGAGAGTGCCCTCGTCGTTGTGGCAACGGTGAAGCCTGGTCCTTGTTAGTGTGCAACAATTGTGATCAGTCCTCGGCTGTTTACCTAGAGTGAAATAAGCATTTCCTTTTGAATGCTGAAACAGATTTCTGTAATGATGTCGGTTTTGGAAGGTGAGACAAAAAAGCCTCTTTTAAGTAGACACTTGCTTTAGGTCTTTCTGAACCAGATTTTCCCCCAAATAATGTTCAGGTAATTATGTATAATAATTATGCTAGTTTAAAATATTAAATCTATTAACATGGTATCATGAACCACAAAGTGGTAATCTTTTTAATGCTATAAAATAAAGGCCAATGTAGTTTTAAGGAATATTTAACTGCACACGCGAGATGAGCTCCTAATTGGCCCAGCCGAGACGCTTGTGGTAAAACACAGTCTGTTTAACTTGTTAAGACAGCTGATTCATAGCGACAGTCCTTTGAACATGCTGTCTGCCTTACACTCAAGAGCTCACAGTCAAAAACAGAAATAAAAACAAGCAACATTTCTGTAAAAAAAGATTTCATTTATTTATGAACATTGTACTTATTTCTTTTTCACCAGTATTAATTCAAGTCACATCTTGCTGTCATGGTTTATAAAAAAACAACAATCCCATGAAGGTTTGCTGAACACGTCGTTTCAGATTTTTTTCATGTTTTTAATTTTGTAAAAATGACACAATATAACAGTGACAAAAAAAACAGAAATAAGGTGTTAGAATGAAAATATAAGAAAGCCAAACTTAGCAGATATGCCTTTAATTTTCACAAAGTCAACAAGATTGAACTGAAATTCAACCTAACTTGATAAAGCGATATTCATATGCATTGTTTTGACATCAGCTGAGATCTGTCTTTTTGTAAAACATACTCTTAGCAGCTTGAATGTTCTTTATAATAAAAGTTTTTTTTTTTTTTACAAATTTATTAAGATAAAAATATGTCTTGAAGCAGAGCAGGTCTTTTCACTTTTTATGCTGTGCCATTGAAGGATTTGAATGAAAAAATTACAGTTGCTGGGGCAAAAAAAATTTTAAAAGCTTTTTAATTTTAATAAACTCTTGTAGGATGAGCTTAAATGCACAGTGCACTGTGAGAAGTCAGGCTGAAAATGTTTGTTTTAGGATTTTACTTCTATAAAACCCACACTCTGGAAACCTGCCGAGGGTTGTGCGTAGAAATAAACACGAGGATTTTGGCTGACATTGTACGAGCCATGGGTAATCAAACACGGCATCCATGTGCTTCTTGCACAAACTGAGTTATCGCAACCATAACAGCCATCGTGAGATCTGAGGGCAAAAATAAAAACAGGTCAGCAGAAAAATATTCACACGATGATGAACAGTCCTTGCATGCAGTTTGATAGTTATTGAGGAAATTAAAGAATTAGCATATATGTAACATAAACTTGTGTTGAATTAAAATCTTGTACCACAAATATAGCAACTCTTTCATTACAAAAAAGAAAAATCAAATAATTTCACAGTCAATAAAGTTGCATATTCCTCTGCTCCCTTGTGTAGCATGGTGTCATAAAGGAAAATCCAATCTCAGTGCTGCTGCAACCACAAAAATAGGGAAAAAATATAACCATTGTTTTTCCTATATACGTGTAATCTCAAACATGCTGTCTACAAACATTCTCTTGTATTTTTTACTTTCTTGTGTAATCCAAATTCAAACAAATGTATAGCACTGGACATCAAACCTTCAAATGTCATTTTGTTACAAAGACGGGAACCCCGTGAGAGACGGGTTAAGTCTGACAGGAATATCGTTACCTCAAACCAGAATAACCGCTCCTCATTATAATCAAACCCGTCAGCGTCTCCTTTTTTTACTTCACAGACCAAAATCACACATTCATAAACTGTTACCGTTGGTCTACTGATGAAATTGCTTAAACTCTTTTTTATAGCACAAGAGTACAAAGACAAAAAGAAAAAACATTTACCCTCCATTACATCTGAGGAAATGTTGCTCCGTTACAACGTTCAAATGCGAAGCTGGTTCCACATAATTACATTTTGTAATTTGAGCAACGGTGTGGGATATTTAATTAGATTTTAATGCTGGAATTTGTCTTTATTTTACGCACATACTGAAGGACAGATGACAATGACAAAACAGTCTTTGCTGGCCTCAGTCAATTCAAACGTGGGCTTTGTCGACACTAGGATATTAAGCGCGTCAACATGCATATTGTATTTATTATTTTTTTTTTACATTTTATTTTTTATCCATGCACCAACGCTATGTTAATCTTAGAATTTTAATTCTGACTAGGGTAAAGGCAATGCCCTTTTGGTTTAGCTGATTAAAATGAAGGTGAGATATATTTCTACACTATAAAAAGCCCTTGGTTGCTAAGGTACATGTTAAGGATACCTTTTACACAACCATTAAAAAAACCAGAGACATACACATACTGTTACACATACGAACGATATGTCTTACTTTCAACTTAAGGAAAACGTTTTTTACATTTGTGTAAAGTTTTAATGATGTCCTATACTTTGTATCAAATTTCTACCGATAAATGTACTGATCTGCTTAATTTAATGCTTAAAATTACAAATACCTGTACCAATCTATCTTTTCGTATGATATTTTATAACCGTAGGACTATATGTTTGCTGACTGCAGTTAATTTTTCATGCTACTGGTTACTGGTGTTATTTTTCTAGCTCATAGACATAAACCGCAATATTACCATAACAACAAAATGAGGTGTTCCAGCTACTAGGGACATAACGTTGATGCTAAGAATTTAAAAGGAGCCTGTCTGTGATGTATATTACAAACACAACATTGTTATTTTACTTAAATTTAATTACAGTGTATCTTTGGTGGTCAGTTGCCCTTTTTGCAAAGTAACATCTTAAATGGACAGAGACAATAATTATGACATTTAATCTATGTATGGATTAACTGTTGTTCTATTTGTTTAATCCATGCTAAGAGATATGAAAGGGCAATAATATTGAATGCCAATACTTTTGTTAGGAAGTGGTAACCAGGTCTGTAGGTGTTTTCCACTACAGAGCACTGTGCCTGTTTCAGCCATTCAGCACTGTATGAATGGAATATGCCAGCATCAAGGAGATTGGTCACATTCTCTTAAACAGACATACACCTTTTTTCCATAGATGCAGGGAATGTTATATTACCATTAACTACTGTTTTCATTGTGCAAAAATTACCTTTTTAATTTCATTGTTTTACAGAAAAAAACATAAGGCAGACGACATTGTTGAATACTGATAATTACCAAAATATTGCACAAACTGACTGTAAGTAAACTGGTCTAGATAACTGGCACAGCAGAAAGTGTCACGTTTTTCTATATAGTTTTTTTTTCCTTCACGTTAATGTACACTTTACGTAAAAAGTCCAGACAGCTTAGTTATTGCAGCGCATGATAGATTTTTTCTTTATTTTTTTTAAAGAAATGTATTTTTTTTTATAAAACACCCCCCCCCCCGCGCAGTTCATTTGGAGTAATCCATGAGTCCATTTGGCAGTACGTCTGTGGGAGGCGAGGCGCGCCCGCTCGGTGCTTCACCGTTAGCTCCGTCACATGCCCGAGGCGCCCAGGCCCATGGCTGCCGCGTGGCTCATGCACGGGAGAGTCTGCATCGCTTTGGGAAAGTCATGCGTTACTATGCGTCCGTTCTCACCGCCGCTGCCGTTCCCACTGATCCTAGTCAAGGCGGAGCTGTGCAGCGCATCACTGATGCACTGCTAGGGAGAGGGGAAAGACAAATTAAGACCAACCGAAGAAATGCGACACGCCATTATGCACGGCATTTCTGACGACAAAAAGAAAAGCCATTAATTCACAGACACTGTAACATTTAATTATGTGTTTATGCACATGATAAGCAGTTAGTGCTTTCTGCATCATACAGTAGATTCTAATACAATGGTCTCTGCATTGTTTATGTTTTGTTAATGATTGCGTAGCAGCATCTTGTGTGGTGAATTGTTTTTCCTGAAGTGCGCTCATCTTACAATGTTCTGAGGAGACCTCATTTGCACAATGTGTGCTCAATGATACTGAGTCTCCAGCACCAATGCACTTTTACTGCCCGCCGTGTATTCGGTGCCTCAGTATACGCCAATAACGCCTGGAGTGCTTGAAAATGGAGCTAATGATCTGTAGGTTGGTGTGTGCATCCTCGCTATCTCAATGACCTAATTCGAGCACACTTCACTGGATATGCGAGATAATCGTCTTCATCTGATGCGGGGCTAATTAGTTTATTTGCGGAATCCATTCCAGCGTCGGCCTGGGTGCAGCGGCCACTCTATACACTGAGATTGTCTGTACATGAGTAAGTGTATTAAACGCCATCGTGATGCTCATCCCTTTGGACGGAAACTCTGCATATTAAATTGATGCAGGTGTGCGCAGACCAGGATACAAACAAATGTCTTTAAAGAAATGTGCAGGAGATACAACACTGAAAGCGACTTTGCGGTTGTTTGTTTAACTGTAATTGTTCTGAGGCAATTGCTTCAGTTTTGACTGGGAAGAGATAACTGTCGACAGGTGCAGTACTCCACCGCCATGGTTACTGTTGTCACTGGAAACTGCATCTTTATTTTGCTTTCTATCTAATGTCCTTGTATGTCTGCTTTTTTTTTTTGCTAATCCCTCTATAGTATGTGAAGCAGTTAACATACCAAAACATCAATTTATGAAAATGAAATCATGTATGTGTTGTACTACATACATAGTATATGTAATATATATAAAGATATATAAAGAGTTTTAACAACTTTACTGTGGCCATAAATCTGCATGAAAAATTTGCAGTTGATGCCAATGTGGAGAAGGCAGCCTAGTGATCAGGCTTGCTAATGTCAAGTATGAAGCAAAGAGCCTCGCTTGTTAGCCAGGGTGGGGGGGATGCGTCGAAAGCGGCAACACTCGCGGACAGAGACGCAGCCCAGCGAATGTCTTCGGACAGACAGCGCGGTTAGCGGGCGCAGACAGAGATGGCAAAAGGAGGAGCAACGGAAGCCGTGCGTGTTGTCAGGACTGTGGTCGCGTCGGGAGGCGGGAGTCAAGGCGGCTCCGGTCCGACATCGTTCCTACCCCGTGGGTCTTAAATCTTAACACTGTCCATCCCGTACAGACTGTAACTCTGCAGCTCTGTATAGGGGGCAGTAGGGCTTGTGCTGTCTAACGCAGAGCAGTGAAAGGCCTGAGAGGCGCGGGAGGACACCTTCATTCGCCTGGACTCGGTTCTGGACTTGTAACAGAACTCGACCAGGGCCACCAGCATGGCCAGGCCCAGTCCGCCGATGAGGATGTAGAAGACCCCAGCCACATTACTGAGGCTCAGAGCGCTGGTCTTGTCCTACAAGCGGAGAGGGCACAGGGTCAGGGAAACAAGGTAGGAGAGCAGCGCATGCAGACGTGCAAATACTGGGACACGCATGCACGCTCACACACACACACACACACACACACACACACAACACTGAAAAAAACGCTAAAGACTAAGTGTGCATTTTTTATATTTCTGTGGTGACACTACAATTATTCCATATACAATATAACTAAACAGTTCATTTCTAATAACTTGATTTTTAACCGTTATATATGAAAAATTCAAATACTTTCACATTAATTCTACAAATTCTTGCACATCAGCTGCATGCACATTGATAAGTATAAATGCAATAATCCTTAAACAGTTTTTTGTTATTGCAATTCTCAACAAGCTTTATTCTTTAACAAAATCAAACACGTAGTGACGAAGCATGCAGACATGCACTGGCTTCACGATCACAGATCTTGTTAATCTTATAACTACTGCTATGTAGTTCTGACTGATCCTGTCCAATGTCCAAAGCCTCCAATAAAAATTCAACAAAATACACAAAGACACACATTTTAAACAGTCTATGTATGCACGTACATTGTCGTGAAGAATAACTTGGGAATGTGGGTGTAGGATAGTGGGAGTGCTCAGTGTTTTCACCATGCAGAATAGAAATATTATATAAAACTGTTTTTTGGCTATTCTTATGGAACATCCAGATGGATCAAGCTGCCTGTTGTTAAAATTAAGGCTCCTACGGTGGCCATTGTACTCAAGGTGTCACAGTGGGGGGTGTGGCCATTGTGGTTATAATGTCACAGTAGGGGGTGTGTCTGGGGACCTTGCTTGGACCTAGAGGGTCACATCCAAAGCATGCAGCGAGTGGCACGTTCTTAAAGGGAGGGGGGCAGTCACAAATAGGATTTGGGAGGGGCTTCTAAAGGAAAAAGGGTCCTGAAAGCCGTTCTCTCCAGACTGACATTTAGTCATTCATACATTTAGTTTTAGTCGAAAAATGTCATTATGGATGGACTTGTATGAAATCACAGCCAGGGTTACTGCTAAGTTCAAGCCATGATCTGTTCTGCAAAAAAAAATCTATTTTTGATTAAATCACTGCAGAACTTTTCTTTGCGTTTTACGAACGCTTGTAAATTAAAATCGAGCTCCGTACTGGACTTTTTTTTTTGTGCAAATAAAATTTGATTCTGTGGAAGTGAGATGAAAAATTAATTCTACAACACTGTTGGATAAAGAAGACAAGGATGAATATTTAATGTTTGTGATTCTTGAAAATGAAATCCAGTCAAGTGTCAGTTCTTACATTTATATTAGCTACCTATTCAGACTAAACTCTGTCCTGCAACTCCGTACCTCCTGGACGGTTGCATGATTGTACAATCAGCATTGCAGTGACATGTTGTGCCATTGACACATTAACAAGCATTAACTATTTTAAAATGTAAACTCGTTCATTTTGTCTGTTCGTCTGCCTATATTGCATCACATCTACACTCCATCTACTATATTACGTCATTCACATATTCCATCCATTGCCCTTCACGTAAAACTATTAATGGCTATTATTACTCTGACATTTACCTTGACAAATAATTTATGGGAATGGACAGATGCAGGTCCATATCCATTCTTTATAATCACTTTTTTCCTGTTTGCAGTGCTTTCATATAACGTTCACAGAACAGCCACAGTGCACTATGAGCCCACAACACGATTGGTTGAGGTGGAGAGGGGGTGTGGCTCAGACGGGTAAATGACAAGCTGGAGAGAAAGGCGGAGTAGAAAGGGGAAGCGTTCAGAAGGCACAAAGCTGAGTTCGGTGTTTAAGGAGGACCAACTCGTGGACTGACCTTTCTTGCGGAGTCCTTGCTTCCACACTCCCCTTTATCGTACCACCATTTGTTTTTCAGTTTGTCTAAGACGGCTTGTTCATTGAGTTTCAACACCGCTAGGTTTACTGGGATTCTTCAACCAGGGAAATAACATAAATAACATTGTCCATGTTATTTTATGTTATTCAGCACATATGAAACATACACCCATACACATGTATTAATGTCTTTAGTAGTAAAACGATAAGAGAGAAAGATATCACAAGCATAACTTGATACTTCAGTGTCAAAGTGATATGCATTAATACTCCATCTAGCGCTGTTCTCTTCCTCCCTACTGCGAGATGTGTATTACTATATCACTTTGGGTAACCGGCAAGCTGCAAACACTTGGATTATGCAAAGAGCAGGTCAGTAGGATGCCTTTTCTCCCTCATTAATTGGCCATAGCAGGAAGAGTGAGTCTCCAATATGTGAGAAAAGCTCAGGCCAAGTGAGAAAAGGAAAGGGTATTTTCTCCCCTCCCGTGCGAATTTGTTATGGGCTGTGACGGGGCCCGCGTCCACTGTGTTTTCTCAACGTCGGGCCAACGCCAGGGCGCTGCCAAAGCGTTTGCGGACTGGAGCTGCCGGTTACCCCCCCGATGCCGTGGTTACCCACAGAGTGGCTCATACTGGGGCTGACCTTGGAATCACCTCCCCCGCTGCCGCACTCTCCTTTGTCGTACCACCATTTGTTTTTCAATTTGTCCAAGAGGCCTTGTTCATTCAGTTTTAACACTGCCAGGTTTACTGGATTTCTTGAAATGATAAAATAATACTGGTCAGTATTGGTTGAGATATGTTACAGTGAGGCACAGCGCTCTGTGAAAACACACTTTTAATGTATTAGTCGTACTTTATTATTACTTTTACTATAATTACATATATATATATATATTTTTACCACGACACTATCTGCTTCTTTTAGTAATTATCAAAAGGTAGGAAAGCAGATATGTTATATTAGCTAAAAAGAGATTTTTTTTATAATGGAAATAATGCTTAGTGGTCGTATTTAAAATAGATTTTACCAAGCAAGACACAGGAAGAGGACTCTCGGTTAAGAAGACTGGGTATCAACCATGTCCTGGCCTCAGGTTTTGCCTGTTAACTGTGATTTCCCTTTAACATGTGTCTAGGTTGGTTTGGACTGCTTCTGAAGCAAAATGGGAGTACAGCATGCCTTGGAAATGCCTTGGCGGACAGTCGTGAACGGCGCAGAAATTCTGCTTGGTTCAGCCACCTAGACACCGGTGCCCAGAAAAAGCGGAAACCACCACTAACGGACCAACACCATCAACCATTGGAACATGTTGGTCAAGTACCCCATCTTCCAAAACACCATCGGTCCTTACGGCAGTTTGTCTGCTCTGGACAAAACCCAACCCTGAGCTGTCAAAAGAGGTGCAGCTTGAGCAAACAGCTTCATCCGTGACAGCTTTTTTGCCAGTTGCAGTGTCTTTCTTGGTAAAATCCCATGAATTCTTTCTTATCCCAGAAGAATCAGAAAGAAAGAAGTCGCTGAGAATATTATGGCTGATGAGCAGGAATGCACATCCAGTTGGGGGGAAACTGATGGGAATTTGATTTTGGAGGCGGCAGTGCTCTGGTGAGATGATTTTGTCAACTAAAAGGGACATGGATGAGGTCTGCAGAACTCAAGTCATAAATGGCTAGAGAAACGGGAAAGAAAGCCATCTTTCATCAGAAACAGTTAATTATTATTGTAATTCACATTTATACTGTGCCACAAAAAGTACAGGGAAGGTACAAGGGGCGTTCAGTATGTGATGAGCTTGTCAGAGACAGTGAAAAGCCAAACACGGTGTTCCGCTGATTACTGGCCCAATGTGAAGTTACACTGTGGTGGGTTGGCGCCCCGCCCTGGGTGTCCCCTGCCCTGCGCCCTATGTGCTCTGGGATGGGCTCCAGGTTTCCCCGCGACCCTCACCAGGAATAAGCGGTTTAGATAATGGATGGATGGATGGATGTGAAGTTACACATAAACGTGCTCAGTTGGTCCTCATTTGAGTGGTGATGTCCACATGCCTTATCCCCACAACTGCTGCATCCAAGTCTACCCCTACTGCCCATCGCTGAACGCCCCTTACACCAAAAATGTGTGTCACACAGCTCAAAGGGCCCAGGAATACAATAACCATATGTGGTCTCGTCCCTCAAGCGCCAATCTGGCGCAGTATTACACTTTTATAAATTCATTTCCCATTATTTTTCCATCAATATAAGGATAGCAGCAGAGTATTAAATCTAATTTAAGTTGTGCCCAGGGTGATATGTTGGAAGTCATTCATTTACATCCAGAATCAGATGTCACCTTCCCCTTATGTTAACAGTTCTGTAACGTGAATTACAAAAGACCGTGCAATTTCTGCAAGGTCTTCTCCCTGGGAGGTTATCTGACGACTGGGGAAGGACTATTAAAAATGTCCCAGGTTATTTTTAAGCCATCAACCTCCTTTCCCTTCCGCTGCTCCTCATTTCAAGGCAGGTCAGTTGCTGCACACACAAGCAGCACTCTATCGTCTTGTGAATGTGATGAAGAACTTACTAGAGTTTCTTAACATCACTTACCCTTACACTAGGAATACATTTTACACAATTAACTATTGAAAAAGTGCCTACTTTCTGCTTAATGAATTCATGACATGACCTTTTCATAACAATGTTTGACTTCAGATGCCCTGTGTATTTGAACAAAATAGAGCAAAGAAAGCTGCCAAGGAAGGCTTAGAACAGGCCTGACCTCAAAGCCTTTCACTTATGCTACATCCTTCCAACCGTCTGCCGCAACTTTGGAATGGCAGCGGTGAAAGTACGAAGCCTCACTAAGCTACACGGCCAGGGCATGTGAAAACAAGTCGTTGTTAAGAAGGCCGATTCCCTGCCACACTGTCTTATGTTACCTTATACAAAGTGCCCTGATTAGGCCAGCAATAGCTTCCAGCAGAATTTATGTAAAAACAGAATGGAAAAACACACTGGCATAATTACAGAAGGTATTTGTGTGGTGAAAGATGTTCTTCTACTGCATCCGTGTTACGGTGATCAGTGGAATTTGTTTAATTTTTTTAGTCTCCATCTAACATTCCCTAAATAGGAAATGTAACATAATTTATTAGAAATCAACAAATTATTTCTGCCACATATATACACACATTCTGGTACAATATCTTTCACCACTGAACAGCTCAAAACACACTGTGTTTTTAAGAGATGTTTACATGTCTGGAGTTATGTGGCTATGTGGCAGAGAGGTTAGCATGGGTATTTACCTTAGAGGGGAGCCTTTTGGGGTGGCGATGCCATAGCCCTTGGAGTCCAGGTTTCCCCCCACCTTCATGGTGTCACAGGGCTTCCGTTGCTCGATGTACTCGTTCATGGTGGACTCCAGCAGGTAGGCATACTTTCCCTTCGACTTCCTGACCCGGAGAACTCCCTCGTCTGTCGTCTTCACAAACACCGATGGGTCTGCTGACTTCATGTAGGACCACATTTTCTCAAACACTGCAATCTTGGATCTCTGAGGGGTGAATGAAATAAACAAAATAAGCACAAAAAAATCAATTAGCAATGCTAATGATTTTACAGCCAGTAAATAAGGTCACATAAAGGAGAAATACAATTCTTTTTGCATGCAGGTAGTACACAGAGTAGATGATGATATACTGAGTGCCTGCATTATGTATTTGCTACGCTGTCCTTCACAGACATACTTCGTAACATCCAGTTTTCCACAGGCTTGTTGTCTTTGGCTGATAAACTAACCAATTCCCTTATTTACAAATGGTCATATTAACATTTAATTTAGGATCTGACTGTAGTACTGGCTCACCCTGAAGAACTCTTTTGTAGAACCTGCATCCAGTGTTCCGTAGGCAATCTCAGTCTGCTTGGCCAGGTCTTCAGCACTCTCAATGGGTGACACCATCCTCTCCACAGTGAGGAAGGCCGCCAAGTTGGCCGTGTAAGAGGAGATGATGATGAGAGTGAAGAACCACCAGACGCCACCCACAATGCGACCAGAAAGGGACCTATGTGGTTGAAAGCATGTCAAGTGTGTTAGATTACCACATCCCATATACTGTGAGGTCATGACCCCAATAATCATGGGTCACACTGGGTCTGCATTGCTTCTTAGTATAAGGTGGACACAAATATTCTACCATGTGACTGGAATTAGGTAAATTAACACAAAGGAACGAATAAATGACTGAATGAAGGTAAAGCTCCATTACTTCCAGCCCCTGTTTTGTTATATTCAGTACATAAGCAAAACCTGGTTACTTATGGTAATGCATGTAGTGCTGATGTCATAAACACTGTTTATAGAAGACATGACGCTTATGTGCCAAAAATGGCAATTAGTACATAATCTGAAAATCAAGAGGACAGCACTCCAATTACCATAAGATTTAATGAGAAGAAATGAATGCGCACGAAAGTTTCAGGGCAAAGCCTTTCTTTGGTGTGCACAACATCTGAATGAAAGCTCACAGCTGTTCCTTATATAAACAATGATGAATCACATGACAAAACAAAGGGATGATTAACAGGAGATGTGGAACAAACCAGAAAAAGCAATTAAAAACAAAGTTACTAAGATGTAAAAAACAATTATAAAAAAACAAGACAAGCACAATTTTTTAAAATTAATACATAATACAATATATTCAAATGGCTCTTCAGGACTGCTATACATTTCACTAATCCGTTCCTTCCCAGTAATCACGCCTATTTAGTAATTCCAAAGATGCCCCATACATAAGTACTTGACCAAATGTATTGTGAATGTAAAATACAAGACAGTTAGTCACTCGAATTAAATCTATAATTTACCTGCGCTGCATTACAATTGTCTGTATTCAGATGGACTACTGACATACCAAGCTTTTGCTTAAACTCACAGTTTTCACTTCTAATAAAATGTGTTCTGACGTGATAAGGATGATCGCACTGGCAACAGTCGGCCACAAATTAATCTCACTTACATAGAAAAGCCAGCATTTTATACAAACATGTACATATTATTTGCCAGGCAGTTCTCAATACTAAAACAGCAGCTACTGTAATTTGCCTTTTTCAAGAAAACAATGCATAATTTGTAATCCCCGCAGACCTCCGCTTCACCCTCAAATTTGCGCTGAAGAACAACGACGGCAAAACCGTGTGTGACAAATCCGAGCACATCCGAACGCGAGAGACGCTTACTTAGCAATTAAGAAAAACTCAGCACAGCTCCGATGTTGCGCATGGTACTCCGTTGAATTAATGTGACAAAACAAAGTCAGTGGACCGAATAACAACGATTTCCGTCTGCGATAAACAGAGCGGATGGAGACAGTGATAAGACAGACAGAACACAAAGACGCGTCTCGCGTTGATGCTAAGCCATCAACAGGGAGTGTCACAATTTTACCGTTAAGACTTGACTTTGAAAAATACTGAAAGTGCCAACAATAACAATCGGGAAACTGCTCTGTCACATTTTCGCTGCACGTTAAATGGCTTTTCAATCAGTGAAGCTGATAGTAACATTTTCCAAGGAGAACAAAATTGCAGTAGTGTGAATTCTGACAAACATACTTTCGGAAAACTCCACTAACCCCCCCCCCACCCACTGAGCATCCCTCCTGAGTAAAACTGCTGAGAAGAAGATCCAAAAACCAGCAGAGTCCCCGGGGACAGTGAGTGAAGTACATGCTGCTTCCATGCAAAATGTGCAGAGACGAAAAAAAAAACAAAAAAAAACCAGTAAACCATATCTTCTGGCTACCCCCTTCCATGCTTGGCAAGAACCCAAATCCCAGCAGTCTGCTGGAAAGGATGCCTATGATAATGGCGCTAATGTGCCAATTGCTCCTGCAATCTTGGCACAGGCCTGCACGAGTCCCAGACCTCTCTAAAACAGGCTTTCTCTCCACGTTCCCCCCGCCCCCAAACTGTCCTCCCCACACACGTTTTCAATTGACTTCCACACAAAGTAAATCCACACAAAGGCTTCTATCTGCAGCGGAACAATAACAGAGTGAGCCAGAGTCTAGCCAGTCCAGTTTCAAGCCAAACTTGTGTCCAGTTCACCTACTCAGCTTCGTTATTGCAAACACTTCTGAGATAACTGATGATCAACCCTGGGTCTGCTAGGCTTATAACCCCCAGAGGGAAATTCACAAAAAACTCATTTTATTACTGGCCATCATCAAAATAAATTATGCATGAAACCATGCACCTGTGAGGTGCTCGAAGCTCACATTTCAGAAGATTCATTAAGTCCTAAAGTTTGTCTTCCAGAAACTACAGATGGTCATTTTTGCTGGAACAAAGCATTGTTTTCCTATTATGTGTGGCAGTGTTCTGAATTGCGTTCAGTTTAATGGAATATATTCATAAATGTAACAATGACAAGGTTTGCAGAATGTGTCTATAAGAGATGTTAATGCAGCTTTCAGCTGAGACGGATGGACAAACAGACTGGAAACAGAGGAAGGCATTAAAGAGGACATAATAAGAAGAGTCAGAAAAGAATCTGTGGAATTGCCTGAAACATCTGAGGAATTAATGGATTCCTATAATTGAATTTATCTGCCTTTTTAAAAGTAATGAAGAATACACAGAGTAATTGTACTCCGTTTTAGAATACGCTGTGTGATTAACGTTGACCATGCATTGTCAGGAAACAAAATAGAAATAAAAACTGAACCATGGAAGGCTTTCTTTCTAAGCCCTTGGTGTTCTAACGCTTTTATGTCAAAACCCATTGTTCCCTGTTCTGAAGTAAATAACTGAAAGATGGGGGAACACCCACTTGTACTCTCAGGGGAAGGAGAGGAGGAAGAGGAGATGGGTACACTGAACTTGATGATGGAAATTGGCTATCGTATCGCTGATAAAAGCTGGTCTGCTTCTGATCTCAGAACCTGCAGCAGGGACGCTGCTGTGTTTTGCAATCAAACAGGCATTTTAACTGACAAGTTAACTGGATGTTTTCAAATTTAAAATCAGTAACACTGTTTGTGTTAAGCTTTCCAACCTCAAATTATTATAATGAATCTACTGCAGTGATATACTATAACTGGGCATGAAAATGTTTCTCCAAATAAACAAATATATAATGTATAATACATATATTTCTGCAGCCTTTGGTTTCCACAATAGACATCTACAACTAAGAAAGTCTAAACTAATCTTAAATAACACTATAAGTCAAATATTTACTAATGATGATGCACCTTCAAGATTATTGTTGTCTGTATTGACTGTAACCATTTGCATGCTTAACAATTGTACAAAGTATAAAAGATTTGTTAATGGTTAAATTAGACATGACAATGGATGAGCAATTTAATAACAACAAACATATTTAATTACCTCCCCCTTTCTTGCTCCTTTGAGTCATGTCTATTATATTCCAAGAAATTAGATTGGGGGGGCGGGGGGGGGGGGGGGGGGGGGGGGGGGGGGGGGGTGGGGGGGGTGTGGGGGGGGGGGGGGGGGGGGGT
>JABJVR010000002.1:7087867-7114749 GCA_025773905.1 Chitala chitala | reverse complement strand
CCCTTATGAATCTCCACTTGCAGGAAGTATAATAAAGCTGTTGTTAGTGTGCAACTTCCAGTGTTTGTCCTCACTGACAAGGCACAGAATCACTAACGTCAACAGTCAAATTTCCTAAAGTGTGCCGTTAATGAAATATTAATTTATGCAAATGATTTGGGAATGGAAATTTCACAGGGCAGTGGGAAGACAGACTTGACATGTCCTCGGGGTGTGTGTGTGTGTGTGTGTGTGTGTGTGTGTAACACTGTCAGGGACCAATTTCGAGTGCTGATGATGTGATATAAGCTTTTCAGCATTCGCTTTCCTCATTCAGAAGTTCACACTGTATATACTAGCCATTGTGAGTGTTTTTTGACATGGGGCTTGGCATACACCTTGAGCACCTCACAGCTTTCAGGAAATGGCCTTGGACTCTATTAAATATGTACCTCTAAATGAACATACTATGATGCTTACATCTTGTTAAAACTGAATTGGAGTTGCATGAGGGGAACACTATTTTGAAGATCATGCAAATAAAGCCAAAAAAATAAAGCACATTTAGTAACAAAAAAAAAAATTGGACAGGGTACAATAATCAACCAGTGGTCACACACCTCCGTTTTAGGGTTAACAACTACAGGCATTTTTCTGCAGTTTGTAAAAGGTCAATATTTACATTCTGCTTGTGAAGAAAGCAATAATTATGTAAATGCTGTTTGCAGCCCGCAACACTCTTAGTCAAAGCTGGAAATTGTGTTCATTACAGTGTGAGATGGATTACTTTACATAATATGTGTACTATCATTTCCTTATATGTCACATGTTGTCAGAATGCCAAGGGCAAAAAGCTTAAACTAATAGTTTTATAACATACGATCACTGAGCTGTCCCATATAACTTTGTGGACTGTTTTGACAGGTTGAAGCTGATGCCTACTGGTTCCTAAACGGTTTCTCTTGTACGTACACACAATCACATCACAATTCTCTTGTTAGACACACAGGCTTGACAGCAGGTACACTAACACAGTTTCAGATGTAAAGGCATTTTAAAGATCCAAATACAAGGGTCAGTGAACGCAAATATAAACAGCTTATGTTTACCGAGCATCCAGTTATTATATATATACTTCTAGAATACATATAACATAAACATACAGGCTGTAAATCCACCGGCCTTTCTGTTATTTTCCATTCTTTCTATTTCTCTTATTTTATAATAACTGAGAAGACACTGATGGTTTAGGACATTTAAAGAGTTTTTTTTTTTTAAGACCTGAGCTCCTCAGTTGTTGATGTGTGCTGCTATCATTCAGTGTGACTGTGTATGAAGTTTGAGCTACTTTAACAGAGAGCATGTCTGGCATGCTGTAAATTACCCAGGTAAAGTGAGTCGAAATTTTCTTTTTTACACATCGTTTGAACCAAAAACTCAATTTAATCAATTAAATCGCTTTATCGCCCGTCTCTACTTGTAATTATATAAAATACAGCCACAATGACATCTCCAACAAAAAGGTTCACTCAAACCCTTATACCATTGAAACAGACACATATCTGAACAGGACGACCAGTAACGAGTACGGACAGGAGAAGGCAGGAGGAAGTCAGGACAGGACAGTGCATCAAAGTTAGTACAACAACATGGGGGACCCTGAAATGATGCCCTGAGGGCAGTTTGAAGACAGGGCAGGAGACTGTGTCAAAGCTCTTTTCCAGAACAACATGGAGAGAACCAAAAAATAATGACATAAAAAGAGTGAGAAAGCAAGACAGGGAACAGCATGAAAGTTCTCTGTGGGATAATGTGTGGAATCCTAAACTGAGTACTTAAAATGCTTTAAGAACACAGAACAGTAGTGGTCATTAAAGTGACATAAAGAACACTGCATACACCCTGTCCTATGACTTAAATGTGTCCATTAAATATTGTAATGCAGTGATATATAGTCACATACATGTCCTGTAATAAGCACACACACATACATACATTCTTATTACATGGAACACTCTTCCCATAATGTCTTCCCCTGTTGCCATGGCAGCATACTTGGGTCTTAAATTGCAGAGCAGCAGAAAGACGATTCTGCTGTGGAGCTCCCTGTTAGCACTCATCATGACAGGCAAACCGAAAGTTTTGTTTGAGAAGAAAACTAAACACTGTTTCTTGCTTCAGGACTAACCCTACTGTCTTCCTTTTGCCTCATATCATCCATCGTTGGATAAACACTGGTTGCACTTAAGGGCTTCCCAAAAGCTCCTGTAAACAACACACTGTGATCTTCTCCCCCATTCTTTTGTAATGTTAATTTTTTTGTCTTATATAGCTTTCTCTAGCAAGCATAAAGGTCAGAATAATATTATGTCATTCAAATAAAAACAGTTACACCAATATTATTATATGCAAGTGCTTCTTCTTGGTCGGCATACGTGTGTGCGTGTTTGTGTGTATGCAGTGACGGAAACCGTCGCCTACGTTGTCTCCCTGATCCAGCCTGCCTGCTTGGGGCTGTTTGTTCAAGCATCAACATCCAGCACCTTCATCTCAGAGTACCACTCTGTCACTGCAGAACCTGTAGACATCCCACCTCCCCCTTTAATGTAGAGTTCTACTCTCTCCTATGCCCAGTACATTGCTACATTACTGTACACATATGTGAATTATATTAATAAGGTGAATTATGCTTAAAATCTATCCATTTTCCATACTTCTTCTCTTACATAGGGTTATGGAGGCGTTTGGAGCCTATCCCAGGGAACTTAGGGCACAAGGCAGGGGACACCCTGGACTGGGTATATGCTTCATATTATAGTTATTAATGCACGAATCCATCACTGGCAACCTCCCCCCAAAATCAGTATTGTGACCAAACACAAAGAAATATATCTGTGTTCAGATAGGTTTGTATCTTTCTTTGTTTATTATATATTAATGTTCTCTACTCCTTCCAGTCAGGGCCCCAGTGGGAAAACGGGTCATTTAATTCCGCTCGCATTACCAGGACGTGCGTAACGCCTGCCTTCACGAAGTGTTGCAGGAACAAAGGGAGAACATGGAGCTCGACACACACCTCTTCGTCTGTGCTGACCCGCACGGGCACTGTCCAGGTGCATCGACTCACCAATGCGTCGGTTTTGCACAGGTTGACTTCCCGCGATGGGCGCTTAAGGGCTTTCGTGTGTTAGATGGTGGCGAATTAATTAAATCTGAAGCTAATGTCACACCTCAGTGAAAAGCGCAGGGGCAGGAGACAGCAAGGCAACGCTCCCCTTCTCAACAGGAAGTTGACCTTCCGGCACAGCGTCGTCACGTTTTAAAGCTGAGATGCCGGCTATTAAAACTTCTACATCTCATTATGTCCTTGTGAATGTGAGCTCTGGACACTCGAGAGAGCTGACCGATTCCCACAACGTCTCTGGCACTAGCCAAACACAAGTGAAGGCTGCAATCGCACAGTGGCTGGTCATCGTGGATTTTAAATGGCCAGTGAATCTGCTTATGTGTAGGTGGATACAAGCTTCACTGGAAGCACCTCTATAATGGCTGCTTGTGTTGTGGGGTACACACACATATGTATACATCACACACAAGCATGCATGCTCACACACACACACACACACACACACACACACACACGAGCGCTCTCAGAGAAGACATGCAGAAGGTTTATACTGCAGCTCCACCAAAAACAAAAGCCACTCCACACCCTCTGTGCACCTCAGTGAGCACGATCAGCATAGCACAGGCAGAGTGCAACGACCACTCACAGACTGCAGATGAGGGAAAAGCCATTCAAAAATCAATGCGGAGAAAAACACGCTTGACGTTTTCACAGAAGAAGTTAGTCAGTTCTTAGTAACTTCAACGTTTATGACTCAATATGTTGCAAGGTGCGAGCATTTACACCTGAACATGCGCTTAATGCGTTACTATTGTTATGGTTATGTTGCTTGGCTGGTCGATTTGACCTCAGTTACATACATACATTCATAAACTGTTCCACACATACACACCATGGATATTTCTTCCTTCCTGTCAGACAGATTACTTCACTAAAAAGTGCAGCATCCTCCCAGAACACACTGCCAGCTTTACTTGGTCAATAAGCCCAGCTTGACTGTGTGGGCTTTTAAGGATGGAGTATAGATAGAATAGATAATGAAACAAGTGCTGAGCATAGGAGTGCCGGACTAAAGGTTTAAAAAGAAAAAAAAAAAAAAAAAAAAAGTCCCATGTTCCCCCTACAGCAGAAATGCAGGCGTGTTACACTGTCGCCAGACAGAACTGCTGGTGCTAGTGCCGTTACAACCATTACTGGCAGAGGCAGCATTTGATAAGAAAATTCTTCACGCTTTCCCAGCCCCCCGTTCGACCTGGCCTCTCGAAAGTCAGGGCAAATCATCCGTAAAAGCTTGCTCCTACGGAGAGAGCCGCGGCAGTCCGTGACTGGGGTTGGAGCAAGGAGGAGCAGGGAGACGCGGTGCTGGTGGAAGGGAGCGGTACCTGGCTGCGGAAGCTGCTGTCTGCGGAGATAACGTCAGGAGCGCCGCGGCTCTGCTGAATTATGGCCCGCGGGGCAGCTCCTGAGTGGCACTCGTGACATTTGAGAAGACCGGAATAAACAAGGGTTTATCATAAATAAATAGCAGCAAATAGGCAGGGAGACACTCAGCAGTCGGCCGCACCTGGACAGACACCCCTGTGCGCTTAACCCGCAACACACCACCGCATGTACATTTATGAAGGGAGCAGCTCCTTTGGATAACAATCTGCAGCGAAATAATGAGGCGGCACGGAGCTGCTGTTGTGCCACAGATGAAGGCGATGCCGTTTCACAGCACAGAGCGTGCCTGTACCTACAACAAGCTAACCCGGCTCTGCACTCCAGTGCTCTGACTGCAGGCTTTTCCCAGGCCTCGCTACGCGAACAAAGTGATTTGTGTTGCCTTTGGCCGCAATAACCCGTTTGACTATCCTGATGTAATCACAACTCTTCAAGCATATGGTGACAATGCACTGGGAGCCATTAACGCCTTTACTTGGCACTGTTTAAACTCCTGGCCCAGCAAGTTAGGTGAGAACTCACTACTGAATTTCATCATTTAATTGCCGTTGTGGTGAGTAGCTTAAGATAAGCTGTACTGACATACAGTATTTTATTAAATTTTGCCCGCACATTTACATATTTTGTGAAAAATTATAACAAACACTATAATAACTTAATTTAGGCCGTAAGAATGATTGTTGTATTTTCATGCATCCAAAACAATTTATGTATAAACATGAAACACTGTACATTTTGTAATCACATTTTGTAATCACAAGTTAAAAGTACACTTTTCATCACAGGGAGAAGATCAAAAGAGAGACTATATAGACTACTAATTTGTACGTATTTTACCCAGAAACCACATTGCACAGACAAACGTGTCTCTGAAGCTTCCACACACTGTAAAAAGAACTGCTGGCATTTTGCTATTGCAGGACTGTACATTTGGGGTATCGATCAAAATCAATTCTTTTTCAGAGATTTGTGCCTCTGCTTACAAAAAATAAAATAGAGAGAGTGCACATCCAACCAAAATGCCAGCTGCTAAATGCCAAGGCGGTAATAACACAAGATGAGAATCCAGAGGCGTTTGTTGTTGTCAAGGCTGGAGCTGAGGATCATCACAAGGCTGACATGTTTGCACAAGCCAGTAATGAAGTCCAACAAAAAAAGACAACTGTCAATTCCAATAGGGCCTTCAAAGCCTGGCAGGTAGCAAGCACTGAGTGATGAGCAGAGAGCACTGAGCGGTGGGCAAGGAGCACTGAGCGGTGGGCAAGGAGCACTGAGCGGTGGGCGGCGATCAAACGGGGGGGAGTCACAGAACATAGAGTGGTGGGCATTGAAGATAGAATGGTGGGCAGGAAGCACTGGGCAGAGAGCACTAACAGTGGGCAGTGAGCACTGAGTGGAGGGCAGGAAGCACAAAGTTCTGTGCAGCGATCAAACAAGGGTGGGCAGCAAACATAGAGTGGAGGGCAGCAGCATAATTTGCAGATGGATGTCTGGTGGCCACTGTATATGTCACACGTGAAAACAAAGTGTTGGTACGTCAACCTTGCGCATTAGGTGGACTGCCCCTGGTAAAAATCCATGTCCCCTCACCTTCTCCCTGCCCCGCCTCTGGAGTGCTACTTAAATTGTGAGAAATGAGGCTGCACTGCTTAACAGCCTAACAATCAAAGCTCCTTAATTACGAGCCAAGTCAATGGCGGGGAAAATTAGCAACTCCAAGCTGCTGACATTTGTTACCTGCACTAAGGTGCATCAGGTGGAACTGTCTCACAGACTAAGAACCTGACAATGGGGGCTCTTTTGGGGCTCACTATTAAGACTAGCTGACAGAAGCTTACCGACAAATGCACTATAACATAATTTATTTTGTAGTGTCTACTCTTCATAAACTGTGATGGGTTGGTGCCCTGTCCAGGGTGTCTCCTTCCTTGTGCCCTGGGCTGCCTGGGATAGCCTCCAAGCCACCTGAGACCCTACACAGGATAAGCAGTTGAGTAATAGATGCTCTTCATAAAGACTTATCTCTTCAAATAAAGCAATAGGGTTCTTGTGCATGCAAGGATGGCAAAGCATCCTTGGAAGGCTTTATGAAATTCTGGCCAACGAGGGTAAAAGACCTTGAAAGATCTCACGAACAGCAGACAGGGAGGAGTGTGACTCGATGCCTATTAAATGGGTCGATGTGTGTCAGTGTGTTGGCACACTCTGCCCAAGCATGTGTGGGTGGGCGTGCTCTGCTGGCTGGGACCCAGACTGCTCTGCCAGGGGGTATGAAGATGCCAGAACCCTGTTAACGTCATTGCCTCCATCATTACGCGAGACCCAAAAATCAGTGCCACTAACTGGGAAGTCCAGAAGACAGCTGGATGTCGTCAGCCAGGTCTGGGAGGACCATAATGCACTGGGAACATGGCGTGGAAATGACACATGAATTTGAATATTCGTTCAGGTATGACATGCCTATTAACAGCAAACCAGTCATGGCCAACTTCCACTATAGGAGACCAGAACTTTGGTCATAATTTGATGCATAGAATAAAATGAAATTCTTTCAACAAAGATGTGTCCCTGCTTGTTTTTTTGCAAGAAACTTTTTGAAACCCTGCATATGCTACTTAAAAAAGCTTACAAAAGCTCAGTAATTATCTATGATCCCTCAGAACATCTACCCTCACTACTTATAGACAAGACGAGTACATAGCTATGTTCATAAATGAAGTGTCACCGCATTCCTGTATGAAGAACATGTTAAAAATCCTTCTTGGCCAGAGTGTGTGGATCTGTTCGTACAGGCCTTACGGCTGACTTACCTTGGTGAGATGTCACACCCTTGTTGCATGAATGCTCCGAGAGAGAACCACAGGCTGTTGAAAATCCCAAACTCGTTGGTCTGCTCCTGACTCTGCTGCTGGTTCTGCTGCTGCTGACTCTGCTGCTGGTTCTGCGGAGACTGGTTCTGGCCCTGCTGCCCGGACGAGGAAGGCTGGCTCTGTTGACCCTGCTGCTGGTCTTGTCCTTCCTCAAAGTCCTCGGCGTGCCACTCGTAGGGGCTGAAGCGGCTGACCAGGAACAGCACCACACTCACACCGATGTAGGCAAACACTATGCACATCCAGATCTCATATGCCAATGGGTCCAGGAACGAAAACACTCCAGGTTTGGACTTCATAGGCTTCTTGATCATTATGGAGATGCCGAGGCTCATGAAGGGCTTGGAGAAGTCTATGACCTCCTCCCTCACCAGGGTGATGGTTAGGGGGGCCACTGCCACATCAGCTTTCTGTATTGAACAGATACAAGACGCAACATCAGCAGCGGACATAGATGTCATATAAATAGGCAGTCACTGGACATTCTTCGATCAAGTGCTGCAAGTGCAAATTATCCAGTCTTCTTTCATTAAAATTACAGGGTACATTCTGGACAAGGTTGGCTGCCTGAAGTGAAAAGTAAGCGCATCACATTAAATGAATAATCAAATATTAATGCATTTTAATATACAGGTCTAAATTTGTACACAAATTGAGAGATCCTTTTTGATAATACAGCATCACGGTGTTTTCAACGTTGATGCGCTTTTCACAAACCCGCATCACAATTTGTGTTTTGACGGCCTCCTCTTCAAAAATTTCTCCATTGAAAGCAATTACGATGCGCCACATTTACGTATAATTTTTAAAACCACTAGCATAGCTGAGGGCCATGTTAGCTCTCCCGATCTAACGGTAAAAATAAACCTTCAGGAAGCTGATGTTCATTAACACTCTGAATCCAGCACTTCAGTAAATGACATGGCACTAGCGACAGCACTATAAACATCGTTTTAAAGATTGAATGAACGGCGAACAAAAGATTTGCACAAACTGAACAAAGGAAAACAAGCACATGAAAACGAACGACAAAAGAAAAAAAAATAACTTGAATCAAGCCAGCGCTGGATACACGAATTAGCAAGTTTCAAGTATAATAAGACGTTTCAATTGGCAAGCACAGCTGCAAAGCATGTTGTCTTTACATAATTAAATTTTAAAAGCAATTAAACTGACTTCGTACATTTTTGGTGAAATTAGTTAACACATCATACAAAGCTGTTGTCATTTGCAATTTAAATTGTTACATTAACCCACACTGATTTTGTTTGCATTATTTCACTCTATTTTCTAGTTTAGTGTTTTACAATGTGTTGCAGTTTCTCTCAGACCGGAACAATATTAAGCATCAGATTGAAAAATAGCAATCACTGATTTAAATCAATTATGAACTACTACTATACAATAGTATAGTAATAGGAACATTACACAGTAATGCAGGACAGAGCAGGCACAGAAATTCTAAGTACAAATCTGATCTTGTGTGTCTTCAAAGGGTTTAATTCTAACAGAGCAGGATTCTGCTATATAAGATGAGTGAAAATTGCTGTATGCCATAACTGTATTACCTAAGAATCAAACCACTGTTAAGTCAACCTTCATAAGTCTTTATATGTAATTAAAATAAGGGCAATCTTTAAATTCAGCAAATTGAATTAGAGAGAGCTATTCAGGAATAATCTTATTTAGCTCTGGTATCGTTGAATTTTTTCCACACTGGAAATTTTGTATTTTTCACTTTTATTTTCTTGGAAATTGTTAAATCTTTATAACTATGGCCCTTGAATTTTGGTATTACCAAGGACTTAATTATCAATAATATCATCTTAATTAACTTGATTTTGGGTGTTGATTTACAATGGTAATAAGTCATATAAATTTTCAAATCACCAATGACCACATACAAAAGAGGATTTGTTGCTTATTCCCGTTCACATTAAACTTACAAACTATTTATCATCCTATAGTTTCATATAGTCAGTTAGTTAATGAAAAACAAAATGCAAATGTGGTTACTTATGCATGGGAATTTGTCTGTCCATTTAAATTCATTCATAACAGATTGTAAACAGTGAGTAATACCTTCCCATGTGAAGGATTCCTACGCAAAGGAAAAACAAGACACTAATCTCTATTATGAACTCACCAGGACCAAACGCAATAATTATCCATTCCATTAATTTTATATTACCTTCCAAGAAACATTAAAAGTAAATTAAAGCCCATACTCTCCAATCATTTATTACAAATGACCTCCAAGGCTTCCCTTACTTCCTATTATATCACTTTGAATATGTGAATTTCCATTAAACACAAAAAAATCCCATAAAGTCTCGTGAAACGGCTTCACTTTTTGTAGACCTTCTTTTGTAATGTTGTTCATAGTGAAACACTCACACACCTCTACTACACCTGGATTTACAGCTACGTTTTAGATGTTCTACTAACGTTCTGTCTCTGTCCATATTAGTAAAGAAACTGGTCTAGTTACCACTAAAAGCACTATTAAGTGTCAGAAAATGCCTGTCTGTAAAAGTATTTCTTTTTGTCCAGTACCTTTTCAAATGGTTTGAACTCTTAGCTTCTTAATATAATTTTTTACTGCCAACTTGAAGTAAGGAATGGACATAAAGTCCCATTTTAGTGCTGTCATCTTGGAATTTATATTCAAAGGATAATTATCTGAATAGAATTAAGCTGAAAACATGCTTGCTTTACCATATAATACAAGTACTGACAACAGGACCCTTGGTCATGTACATAATGGGTTCCAAGTAACACTTCACTCCATAAGCACTGAACTCAGCACAAAGGCAGTTCTGTGAGATGTGCTTTTTACTACAGAGCTGCCAGTCAGCTGGGCATTTCTGCTTTCTATGTCTGCCACGGGCATATCTGTCCACAACACACACACAGTTTTGTAGCCACAGACTAAAGTGTTTATTGGGCACCACACAGTCCAGTACTCACTTACACACAGTTTTGATTTCTTTTCTGAAGCTACACACTAACCTTCATTGGCATAAATCAAATTATTTAAAAAACTGTTAAAGTGGCTTAGAGAAAAAGAGACCCCCCCCACAATCTATCCCCCTAATTTAGCACACAAAAGCATACCCTAATTGCTCTGTTGGGAAGGGGGGGGCACTGAACTGCTGGCATCACCAGTGAAAATTATCTTGATACAATGCTTATTCAACTTGCCCTCCCTGATTTACCCGGGGCCCCATCATCGACCTGGACTGCATGATTCACCTTTATAAAAAAATTCATACACACACACACACACACACACACACACACACACACACACACACACACACACACACATTATACTCATGAACACGACTATCAACCGAAAAGCTATAAAAACCTGTAAAAGCTTGCGACAGTGCACTTACACCGTAGACGAGTTCTCCCACCATGCCATTCCACATCTTGGAGTCGGGGTCCCTGGCTCCGTACTTGCCGTCGGGGACGATCTCCAGCTTGTAGTTGTAGCCCACGTGTTTGGCGATCTCGGCTGCCAGCTCGACGCAGTAGCCCTCGTATTTGTCATTGCCCGCTAGCTGCTCATGGTTCTTCTTCAGCATGACGTACGGAGACTCCTTACACACCGACACACACACACACACACACACACACATGTGCGCAGGCATTACGTGCTCTATCTGCCTGTGACATCACATGTGTGGGTAAACTGGCTAACTGAATGAAATAACAGTTTTATAAAATCAATATTATGCTTTTTTTTAAATCTGAAATTCTATTACAGAATTTTGATCACAAGCTTCAGCATTAAAAGAAATTATATTTTTGATAAGTTTCCAATTTTTTTTTTTGCAGTGCCAATATATGTCCATAAATTGAACATTCAACCAGACAACAGAAGATCATCCTTTCCACTGTGTCGCTGCACAAGGCCTGCTCTGTACGCAGAGCGCAACGTGAGTCAGACACTGAGTTGCGAAATTACAGTGAAATTGGACATCTCGAAAACATTACTATACGTGTGGCACCTGAGGCCACGCAAATCGAAAACCACTTTAATGGCAAAACACACACCAGTGTCTGCTGCAATTACCTGTTAAATGCACAACAGGATAGTGGAAATGTGCAATGACAGAGAGCATATTTCCAGAAGCAGTGGCAAGTTCCTAGATGAAAAATACAAAAATGTGTGCCTTCCTAAACTGCTGCTTCCAAACAGCTTTTAATACGACAGGTCCAGGTTTATTACAGATCTTGTCAGAAATGGGAGTATAAAGGTATATTTCATATGCGTGCCTTAGAGGCACTTTCCCATGTACCTGGTGTGGTACCATGCCTTCAAATTTAATTCAATTGTTCGGTTGTGGTGTTTTCACCTGCATCTCCTTGTATTTTGTATTTAAAGCTGTATTGTGGTTTTTTGTTTAGTTGTCGGCTCACTGAGTTCAGTCGTGGCGGATATTGGGTTTTTCAAATCAAATGCCTTTAGATCTGTTCTGTTTTCTGGCATCTGTTTTAACCCTTTGTTATAGCATTTTATGTTTATTCTGTTACCACTAAAATGCCACCTCTTCTTCGCTCACGTTTGGGATGTATTCTCTGAACACGTTTTCGCTTCTGTGCCCCTGACACTTGTTTTTATGAAGGAATCGCATGACTATCAAGTAAATGACTTGACTGCAAGGCCTGCCTGACATTAAAGGAAGTGGATGGTTCTTAACCTTTGAACCTCAGTACAAGAAGTTGCTTGACTTTACCAGTGTTTTTACAGTGAAGGTTTTCACAGCCCAGCTGGCTCAGGGCCAGCCACCTGCAGCTGGATAAAGGACTTTGAGTTGAACACAACAATTTTTAATTCTGGACGAATTCATCCAGAGCTACATCATGGATGCGGACCACGCACTGATCTTTCAAAGCCCCCTCCACTGGGGTAGTCTTAGATGGGCTGGCAGGCTGGACCCAATACGAGTAAAGAAAAAAAGCTTGGTGAGATCTACAATATCTCAAAAATGGCTTGACTGCCTGTCAAATGACCCCACTGCAGGTCACACAGGTAATGGGTGGTGGGTGGAGTAGGTGCACCTGGGTGAATGTCTGAAAATTGATTTCTGCTGATAGACAAAAACCTGTTGCGAAAGTTGTCAAGGACATTAATTCACGGTTCTGAAGAGCTGGAGCAGGACCAGCACATTTACAGCTTGGGAATCCCCTCTCTTCTCTACTTTATGGTGCTGTTTGAGCAGACGTGATTATTCTACAAAGATGAGCAAAGCTGCCGACAGAGAAGGTTGACACCTGCTTTCCCATTGGGGGAACAGAAGCTCTGACAGAAATACCACACACTTGTCAAGCTGAAATGACGGGCCTCATGAACACCACATACAATGAAATGTGGCTTTAAGCATTTCTTTTATCTATTCATTAGTCAAGCACTGCCACCAGCTCATCATCCTTGCTATGTCCCTGCATACATACCAGCATTACTCCACACACCGTTTTCGCAGATTCCCTGTGACGGCACCGGGAGGCGGACACTCACAAGGATGGTGGTGACTATGTAAGTCCTGTTCTGCAGTCCGTAGCTCTCGTTGCTGCCGTGTGCATACGTCGCGGTGCTCACAAACTTCTCGTCCTCGTTCCAGTAGCCCACCTGAGATTAGAGGAAAAGGGGCATCGTGAGCTCAGCAGGTGACAGCAGTGATGCTGGATGTTTCTACTTGGTTATCTTATGTTTTACTTCTGTTAAGTAGATCATGCCAGTGACTGTCCAGCTGTTTCATGGGGAATCCAGCTTTAGGGCTGCTGCTGGTTTAACAGAGAAGAGGCTCACTTGTTTGGGACCTGTTGGTCTCAGCTCCATCACGCTCACAGTGTAGTTTGTTCGGTGTCCTTTCTCATTAAACTGGATGTGTCCCGTCAAGCCATCTATTCGAACCTGTGACAGACCACATAGCGCCTTTGCGTCAGTTTGATATAAACACCAAAAATAGTTCAACAGTCTTCTGGTATTCACAATATATGTGTCATTTATAAGAAAGTAAAACACACTTAAAGAACCGTGAATGGACATAAGCTAATTTTTTAAATAATAGCTGCTAGTACATGAGATTTAGATGGTTTGGACACGTGCAGAGGAGGGATACAGAGTATATAGGGAAAAGAATGCTGAGGATGCAGCTGCCAGACAGGAGGAGAAGAGGAAGGCCAAAGAAGAGGTTCATGGATGTAGTGAGGGAGGACATGAAAGAGGTTGGGGTGACAGGGGAAGCTGCAGAGAACAGGTTGGTATGGAAAAGGATAATCCGCTGTGGCACCCCTAGAGGGACCAGCCGAAAGAAGAAGAAGAAGAAGCTGCTAGTACATACATGAACAATAACACAGTTAGCAAGTACATGTTGGTGTCTATAATGACAGTTAGGCAAATATAAGTACTGAATTTGCCCTTAATGCTATTAATAAAGTTAGGAACGTGTTAGCTTCCCCTTTGTTTATTATGTGATAGAAAGAGAGAACATCTTGGTGACACAAACGCACTCTTATGAATCTTAAGGCTAAAGCTAGTTTTAATATTTACCATGGAGCATTAATTTTTTTTATCCATAATGACAGCATGCTAAAATAACACAAGTGGTTTGCATAATGTAGTAGATTATATAATAAAGTGTGCAAAGAGCCATCATTGCCGTCTTGTCCAGGTTACTCTTATGGGTTGCCTGAAGCAAACATAAGTCAACACAGAACACTCACACAAACACAGATACATATTAAAGTATTAAGGGTAATTTAGAATCAGCAGACCATGTGCATTTGATACCTTTGAGCTGTGGGAGAAAGCAAGGCATGCAGAGTAAACCCATGCCTGCACACACAACACACAACACACACACACACACACACACACACACACACACACACACACACAACCTGGAACACACGGCAACACTGCTGCCTTCTGAACCATGCTCATGTTAATGATTTACATACTAAATTATGTAGCTCTGCATCCTGCTTGAAACAAAAATGCCCAACAGGGCCACTTCCATAGTGTGGATGGTGGTATGTGCTGGGTGTGATAAATGGCTCAGCAGAAATCACTGAGGTGATTGGCTAAGACCAGCCACAGCTCCTCCCTTCCAAAAGGATTTGTAATTCCTCAGGATATTTTGCCATAATAGCCAGGATATTTTTTTTTTTTTCGAAACGCATAAACACTGCACAGTCTAAAACAGGAAGTGTGTCAGAGGTGAGCATGTCCCTAACGACGGTAGCCCTCTCCTCGAGGCGCAGTGCTCCCCAGGCTTCTCTCTGGGAGACAGGTGCCAATGCTGTGGTTATGGAACCACCTACCTGTTGCAGCGCTCTCTGAATGTCGATCCCCTGCCCCCAGGGGGCGGGGGGGTTGGCCAGGCAGTCACCTGCATTCCCTCGCCTCGATATGTCGATGCGCTGCCTGCGAAGGTTCTGGAATGCGGTGGACATCACGCTGACGCCGTCATAGGTGAGGGCCCCGGAATACTGCACAGGCAGGGAATACATACATTAACAGTAATGCATTATAATAACTCTTCTCTGGCCCTCATTTTGCACAGGTGGTTTAGTGTTGAAACACAACCTGTGCTTTAGTGATGGGATCTGTCATTGTTACCTTGACAAGAGTTACCCTTGAAGTTTTTTGTGTTTAGAAAAAGAACAGACACACACACACACACACACACACACACACACAAAGCGCTGGGCACACCTTGAGCCGTCTCTTGATGATTTTCGAGTCCTTGTTGTCAAACTCGAGCCACTGCTGTGTGACCCTGCTGACCGTCTGGTCCGTGTAGTTGACCAGCTGGAACCCTGTCACGTTTGCGCCTCCGTTTCTGAACTCGGTCAAGTCGATGTCCAGAAAGCCCTGTGAGACACAAAGGACACCCCAGGGTTAGGGAAGAATGAAAGCCACGCATCTCAAACACAAGAATGTCACAGTTCATTTACGAAGCACTCGTTGCACGATTATTGCAGCAATCGTGAATATTGCTACAGTACACAAGATCTCTGAGAAAATCACAACAGACAGAAATAAATTAAGAACCACACTATCTTCTACAGGTGATGACAGGATAAAGTCCTTCAATAAAAACTTCTTTGTCAACTGTCTGAAGTAATCAGTATTGCTAAATATAGCAGTGTACTGTCAACAGATGCCCTCAACAAAACAGTAGCTGTCTGATTGCATGGAGAGCAAACATGCCTCTCACACAGGCCTTACAAAGAAATACTTATAAGCCACATTTCCCTGGCTCTTCAGTGACATTAAAATGCAGGTCAAAATTTGACAGATCCTGCATGGTTTAATCCCCACAGTCTTGAGAAATCAATTGTCCTGCCAACTACCTAAGACAACAGAAAAGTGTGGTATCCATTTGGAGAACTCTGTTCATTACTAGACTCTGATTTGGTGACTTAAAAGATAGGAGAATGAAAGTATCATAATGATATAATAAAAATTCAAGATTCTGGAAATGGGCTCATTTAATAGGACATTGTGTATTCTAAACTCTCAAAGAGAAGGAAAAAGGAAACATGAGACTGAAAATTGAACTGGTTAATCCTTATCATTGAATGGCTTAATTAAGGAGACATGTAGTATGTGCTCGACTCCATTATGGACAGTTAGGGAGCTTAATTATAAACAGGAAGCAAGAAAATAAGAAAAGCGTATGCCTGAAGCAATTCATTATGTGTAGAATAGAAGCAGCTTTGTTGTCATTGTGTACAAACACGTTACAGTATGTCACAGTAAGACTAGTTCTCTGCATTTAACCCATCCCACAGGGGGGAAGCAGTCAGCAGCCACGTGCAGCACCCACAGAGCTAGCACTGACTGTCTTGCTGAAGGACACACCTGGCAGCTGGGCTGGAGCTCAAACTGGGAGACTTGCGCATACCAGCCTGATGCTCCACTTGTTGAGCCATCGGGTCACGTATGTATGTACGTCAGCGTGCGATGTGAACACTTTTTACCCGTAAATGTACTTGCTGCAAAGGGTGCACTGTGACTGCACTCCTCAGTGCAGAAACACTCTGTGCTTTGTGGCAAACAGCAAAAGAGCAGCTCTCATCACACCTACGGCATGCACTCATTTGGCCCAGGAGGGACTTTTAATTTCCAGAAAACAAACAATGCTTTTAATAAAAGGTGTCTTCTATGAATCGTACTCGAGGTTCCTTCAGTAAAGCTCCCTTCTGGCTGTGCACAATAATGTTTGCTTCTCAAATAACATTCCCTAAAGCCCCCCCCCACCTCCCTCACTCACCACCACCACCGACACACACTCCTCTGGTGCTTTCAAATGGCCCCGTACAGCGATTCCTTTCAGCTCTTGAATACACTCCCAGTAAAATACTAATCGAAAGCTCCTGGCATAAAGTGTATGGCAGGAAGAGGTTGCAGGATATCGGTATCAAAGGTTTGCAGCTTCATCTTCAGGTATAGATTGCAATTTCCCTCCATCGCCCTGAAAGGCTTTCTGCCTTGAGCGTGTTAGCTAAAAGGGAGGCGATCCATGTCCCATGGTTTCCAGGACCTTCACGCCTGCGGCGTGTCCCCACTGTGGTGCCCTCTGAATGACTTCTGAGTGACGGGGTGCTCACAAACATGCAACCTTCCGGTAGAGAGTTATAACGCCAGCTCCTGTGTTGAAGGAGGGTCTGCTGCATCTAGCCGATTTAATGGTGGGAATTGCACTGGGAAAAACCATCCAATAACACCTATGTGCAGCAACAGAGGGTTTAAAAAAAGGAAAAATATAAGGAATTCACACAAAGTTTCTATGAGGGGGGGCTACTCCTGAGTAGCAGATGCTAACACCTTCTATGTTAATTGTGTTAGAAGTCTGAGACAAATGTGTCTGTGAAGGTAGGCTGCTTGCACTAGGGAACAACAATGTTCTTCTTCTGCGCGTACGTTAAGTGGAGACTCGCTTTTCTCAGGTGAAATGTCACACGTCTATCTTTAGAAGGCTTTCCATAAGCACGTTAGCACGCGTCTCAGGTGCTTGGTTTGATGTGCCGTCGTTCCCCTTTCCCACCCTTAAGCTGCTTCCGCGTCGTGGGCGTCCTCACACCACCACGCACTCCGATGCACCAAGCCCATCAGTACCACAGGGCAAATCACACACCTGGCTTGTGCAAGATTATCTCCGCCGACCTGGAGACGGGGTATCTGGCTTTTGCAGCAGCGTGCTGTTAAATGAGGAGTAACTACACATTTTCAAGTGGCATGTGCCCAGATGAAACAGCGCAGCATTATCTTCCACTCTATAATGCTGCCGGTGCTGAGCTGTGGATATGGACAGGCCCGCTGGGACTAGAAAGGGTGGTCAGTCATTGTGCTAGTCAGGAATTACTAACTGTGCCCGAGATTCCATGTGGAATCTAGGTTATGAAAGATTCAGACCTCGAGTATGGGGTCGTGTTCTACATTATAAAATGGTCTGGGTCCTGATGCTTAAAACTTCAAATTCTGCCATCTCACCTAATTGAATAAAGTTTATTACTAAAATATTTACTTTTCAAAAGTATAGCATCTCTATATTCATTATAAAAATATAATCTTTTAAAAGTTATTACTTTTCCCATCTGCTAACTTTGTAACAGAACATTGCAACAACAATCCATTTTAATCTGTGAGGGGAAAGTGACGGATTAAGGATAATGCTTCATAAATATACTTGGCAATTACGTGAAAAAGACTAGCATGAAAAATATACACACAAGCACAGGAAATGAAGACAACGTTATTCATCAGGCTAGGATGCAAAAGTCTCCTGGTTTGAATCCCAGCTCTGCCATGTGTGTCCTTGAGAAAAACACTCAAACTATAGCTCCCTGGGTGCTGTATGTGGCTGCCCACTGTTTCCCCCAGGGAAATTTATCAGCATCCAGTTTTCGAAATATACATCATACAGAAAATCTTACAAAGCACTGCTATCAAATTGGCATGCTGTAATCCATGTGTTAGGCTATTTCATTTGGTGATTCTTTTGTAATCCTGACAAATATAGACTATGCAGAATAAAAGTGAATCACTGTTATTCACACTTGCCTGTAACCTTTTATAGTGAATAAAGAAATGATAGTAATGATTTTGGTATTAGTTAAGGGTGCAGATGGCAGGGGGGCACGTTATAAAGACTTTTAACTATATATAATAAATAGTTAAAAGTAAATAGTTATATAGATGCTCCCCCCAATTTTGAAGGAAAAACCGCTGGTATTAGGAAAACCTAATTTTTATCACAATTTACATAACTGTTACTAAAACCTCGACTATGGATTGGACTGTTGGTTTATGTTGCACGAAACAGCTTCTTACAAAACTATGACATTCAAAATTAAATTATAGCATCTATCCATGCTTCTGCACAGTATTTTGCTTTATTTAGTTTATTTAGTCTTCATAGTGCTCAAGAACTTCACAACATTCTCAGATGTCTAAAAACCTTTGTACCCCAGGAAACACAACTGCAGATTCCACATTTGTGAAACAACCTAGAAGGCTGAAGAAATACTTGGCAAACGAGTTTTTGATGGCTGACAGGCAACAGGAAACGTCTGTTGATTTACTGAATGCACAAGAACAGCTAAACGTATGTAGCGGGAACCCAGGAAATAGGGAATGTTCCTAGAACATCTAGAACTTGAGTGGGGACTTGAGTGAATGTTCTGGGACTGTGCCCTGTTTGCCAGGAAGAACTGTCTGTACAAGATTGGGAGGTGGATGGAACTTCCTCTCAGGTACACAGTGCATGGAAACACACATAGTCATCACACACATGATCACTAAGGGCACGAAACAAGCTCTACTCTGACGGTGTGACCATGTATGTGTGCTGTGATCATTAGTCCCGCTATGGGATCCGCCCTCTTCAGCTGATGGTGTTTCCATTGATTATATTCACAGCCTAAATTTTCATTTTTTATTTAAATAGCCATTTCGATTATGTGTGCTGAGCAACTGAAGCTAACCCAGCTTGTTGTTCCCTCTTGCTCTCAGTCTACACTAGCTCCCTGCCCTGAGTCCTGCCTCTGGTTTGAGCCTTTCTGTTTTTGTCTTTGATTGCTCTGCCCATTTTTTGACTCTTGGACAGTAGAAGATGTCTTTTAGATATTGGATTTGATTATTAAACCAGTTACTCTACGAGTAAATTCCAGGTCCAGTCTGTTGTGTTTATTACGAGGTACACGTGTGTGTGTGTTTGTGGATGTGTATATGTGAGTGTGTATTTGTCCTCTTAATGCATAGTAAACTAGACTATGGATTAGCTTTGCTGTACCTCACAAAAGAGGGACATAAAGCTCAGCAGCTCAGAAACCTACCGGCCTGCATCTCACAACAAATGAAAAAAAGGAGCTTAAGGCAGATTTAAAGAAGATAGATCAGCTGTAGGACATTAAAGGATCTGCTGCTCATGGCTGAGACTGCTCCAGCTTTACTTACTGCTGCTGCTCAAACATGCTCACAGTACTGTCTGAGAATGTTACTCCTTAATTTTGCTCTAGAGGTAATATTCAAGGTACCAGCACACCTGGCGCATTGCTTTTGCTTTGGTAGGTGGGTTTATTTGCTGCTGTTCTATTTGAGTTCTGTTTTACTTCTCACAGGTTATTGGAATGGGCCATAGATACAGTCTCTACATCCAGGAGATTCATCTTTCAAATGTCTGAGATGACAAAACTCTGGACCCCCCCCCCCCGATGACTCACATCCCTACAAGTGGTCACCTGACAGAAGAGCAAATATTCACTCTGCACAGATTCTGTGCACATTAAAATTCTCTACAGTAATAAATATGTTTCCTGCCAGCTTACTAATGGATTCAACCATTTCCTCTGTGACAGACAGATCTGACAGCCTTGTCTACATCATGTAGCCCATGGTGAAAATTCTGAGATCAGGGAAAAGAGCAGAGCAGTAGCAAACTGAGGAGGCTGGGTGGAATCGGAGATTGCGGCATCGCCCTCTCTGTTTCTCCCTCTCCCTTTCCACTAATGCACCTGCTATTGAAGGCGCACATTTTTCGAGGATGAATGGGCAGCACCATACCTTCCTCCGGTCCGCGTACCAGCAAACACAGTTCACTGAGAGCGGAGGCGGTTGCTATAGAAACCAGCCACACTTAAGCCTGGAGACAGAATGGACAGATTGTATGCCACTCAGTCACTTCTATTCAACAGTGGGTATGCAATTCAGATTAAGATGGGAAAAAAATGTCCATGCCACTGCGCTTATGGTTAGCATTTGCTGCTAATTACAGTTCTCTGCAAGTCATTCTTTGCTGTATGAGTTTCATCAATATGGTAAGGTCTAATAATGATCCTCACCATAGGGCTATGCCATATCCATCCCAGCAAGCTGTCGCCCACGGGTGCCAAGCAGCATACCGATGCTGCTATTACTGTCACTGCCATTAATATCCATTATTTTGTCAGCTTCCTGGCTTTGAAGATGCTGCGTCTGCGTGGGATTTTGAGCCGTGGCCTGCCACTCTCCGGTTAAATCGATGCATGTCAAGCAGCGCGTATTCGCGTTGCAATATGTTCAACAGTTGCTCTCTTCGTTTCCCTGTGCTCTAACCTCCTCGGCTCACGAAAATGTGACTGTTCTGTTCGAGCATCAGGATGCTGCGTGATTGGTTTCCGCTTTTATGTCTCAAGATGCCTTCAGACTCTAGCTTCTGCGTGCGCTTAAAAAGGAAAAGAGGTGAACATGTTCCTTACCAGGTTTGCCAGTATATAGTGATAGCTCTTCAAGTTCTTCCCCTGGGTTGCAATCTGTAAGACAAAGGAAGCACATCTTGTTTAACTTCATTCCCATTATGTGGAACACTTTTTTTTCCTGGTATCCAGGCAGCGAGACAAAAAAAATCCTCCTCTAATAGAGAACACCCTGTTCATGACAACATGCTTTCTTCAGCGCAAACTAAATCTCTTGAACTATACGGTCCAGGCAGTAGGTTTGTCTGAACCTATTTCCTCTAGGACCTGCTACATAGAAAATAATTATTTTCTGTCCGTCTTGATTTTTGTCAAGCGCACCTGTGTTCCCACCTTCCAGGCGTGGATTACACACATAATTAGTGTTGCCTTTTTTCCTTTCTTTTTTTATGAGATCCTTCTGGATCCTTCTGAATGCAGGCCTGGGAACACTGGCCATAGCAATGTGACACTTGGCATTAACCCTCAGAAGAGGGACATGATCTTGGAAATTAGTTTACTTTGGGAGAAGCTACATGGTAGAAGCTCCTCAGCCAGGGTAGATGGG
This sequence comes from Chitala chitala, assembly GCA_025773905.1. Classification (NCBI taxonomy): domain Eukaryota; kingdom Metazoa; phylum Chordata; class Actinopteri; order Osteoglossiformes; family Notopteridae; genus Chitala; species Chitala chitala. The sequence continues at coordinate 7,093,025 of JABJVR010000002.1, read as the reverse complement.
CTGGAAACATGTCAGGCATTAATGAATATCAGTGTACTCAGAGAAGTGGATTCTTGTTTCTGGTCAGGTTACCTGGCCGGGCACATGCTTCTTTTAACAGTGCCATTCTGAATCGCAATATTAACTTTAAAAGCTTTTGTTCTAACCCCAGCGGAGACTAAAGCCAGTTATAGTGCCATAATACAATATTCCTTCTTGCAAGTTGATAAACCGTGCAGAACTTTCACCTAAAGCAGCTTCACTTAAATTTAAGTAGCCCGAATAGAAGAGGAAATGACTCCGGATGTTATTGCTATAATTCAGGACAGAGCTGGATAATTCGCACTCAGCTTTATGAGCATCTATAATATGCCCCTCAGCAGCTCTTGGGTTGAGAACACACTGTCCATGTTCCTCAGGCTGATCTCAATATGGGGGGGGGGCGGGGCAGAAGGCAAAGTTAAGCAAAGCAAAAAACAAAACGGAAAAGCTCAAAAGCAAAAACCACTCCAAGGTACTGCAGGTGTTCAAGGCTCACGCTAAGGAAAAAAATGCTGTGTTGTACATTTTAAGATTTAGAATTCGGACACTTGTTCTTCACGGTCCAAATGAATCTTTCCTGATCCTCACTACTGTGGCTGTGCCTGGCAATAATTTACACCACAGTAACAGGCAGCTGACATGAACAATGTCTGGAAAAATAGTTGCTCTTTTATTGTTTGGTCTGTTGCAGAATAGGTGGTGATAGACGGCCTCTTTCGGACAGGAGAACTTCCCTGAGCTGGGAGAATTTAGGTGCTGTAAATTGGTGAGGAAAAGAAAAAAAAAATGAAGCAATTACTCTAGTTCCAGACATCAGGCCATCAATAAAGACCCCAAACAAGGAGACAGTTCATATTTTAAAGTAGGTCCTAACGTTACACCTACAAGGATGTGTGCATTGCTGCCATTAATTAAAGACCCAAGAGAAGAGCCTTGATCAGCGCAAGCAAACAAAACAGCATCGAAGCGCCTTCTCGTCTAAACATCATAGGAACAATGTTTATCTTGTCCATTCCCGATGGCGTCTCAGACTAAACGCTCATACAGTGACTGCCATTGTGTATGCCCCTCTGTCCCCTCTAGCACGCGTCACTACATCCTAATGCAAACACTTCCCGGAACTCAGAGCTATTGGAAAGACAGGCAGCTCATTCAGAAAAGAAGCAAAAAGGCAAAAAGGAAGAGGCTAGGAGGAGGTTACCAGTTTGAGTATGGTGACCAGCCTCTCCACCTCACAGTCGATCACTATCTGGCCCTCCTTCTTCTTGTCCAGGTCCTGGAACACCTTCATAAAGGCTGCCTCCGTCATAGTCTCCAGGTTCACTGAGGTCACCAGCCAGTTCTTCTCCGCCGCCGTGTCCAGAACTTTCTGCATCACTGTGAGTCCTGTACAAAAACAGTGAGAAGGTGAAGGAGCAACGCAGGAGGCCACGCAAGGACAGAGGATAGGGAGTGAAAAAGAGCAGGGAGCAGGGATTAGGGAGAAAGAGAGTTTTTCAGAGATAAATCTGCACAAATCTGACAAAGGTTACTAACTGGTGCTACTGGCTCTGCAGTGCTGAATTTCAATAACTCCATAGATTTCTAGAGCCAGAACAGACATTGCTATGGCAAAAAATGGTTTTTATGGCATCTGTGATGTTCTGAAATCTGAGGACTGCCAGCAGAGCTTTGCAAGGCAAGCACAGAGGAACATATATGTCTGACAATCATATCATAGTGTAAAACATGTTTTTAATTCCTAACCCAAACCCACTGCACTTCAAACTGCTGCCGGCGATCTAATCTGTGCCAGCAACAAAAGGGAGACGTGTCTCAAAAAGAATTTTTATGAGGAACTCTTCTTTGCAGCCGTTAATTCTGCTTGCACAGCAGAGTTGCTGGATTTTAGAAGGCAGCTCTTCCTGCCGCCTCACCCAGGTTAGCTTCACTCTCAGCCGCTGTGCCACGCTGCCAAGTCCAGCTGAACATTTGCCCGGTCCCATCACGCTCTGGCCTGCTTTTGGAGACCCTGCCTTTTGCAATGGATCTCTTCCAAGCTGTCACTTGGAGAGGGCGCATTGCTGTACCTTCAACAATGATAAAGGTGTGACTGCCAGTGAGAGCTTTCTGGACCGTCACATCCGTTTAACCTCGGGACGGGATGAGCACGTCTCCGCGGTGCCTGCTTTTTTGACACATCTCCTTTTTTTCCCTTCTCCTGCTGTGCTCCTCCCTCTTTGAAGGTAAGCAAAAAAAACTTTGTACTATGAAACTTGTGTTTTGTTTGCTGCCTGACCCAAAGCCTTTCAATGTTTCTCAGTAAAAATTACATCATTAACACAAAGGAAAAGAGGCTGTTAAGTGGGAGAACATATACTAGTCAGCCATAACATTATGACCATTGACAGGTGGTGTGAATAACATCGGTTATCTCGATACAATCACACCTGGAAGTGGTTGGGATATATTATGCAGCAAGTGAACATTTTGTCCTGGAACATCATGAGTTTGAGGTCTTCACCTGGGCTCAAAATTCTCCAGATCTCAGTCCAACTGAGCATCTGTAAGATGGACTGGAAAAACAAGTCTGATCCATGGAGGCCACACCTTGCAACTTACAGGACTTAAAGGAGCTACTACTGATACCAGATACCACAGCATACCTTCAGAGGTCTAGTGGAATCCATCCTCGACAGCTCAGGGCTGTTTTGGCAGCAAAGGGGGGACCTACTCAATATTAGGACGGTAGTCATAGTGCTATAGCTTATTGGTGTAATATCCATACAAATGAGTATAGTAAAAATTCACCAACTGGTAAAGATTATTCTGACTCAGTAGGTACACCAAATAATTGAACACAAGATAGCACTGAAAAAAAGGTTTTCACCATTGAGACTCATTTCAACTGTAATAAAATACCTGGATTTAAGCGAGGCAGACGTGTTTGGTTGGCAGGACAAAGAGGTTACTTCTTGTTTTAATTATACCAAGGCAAGTCGATAGCCAACTCTGACACCTTCTCTGCTGGAAGTAGAGCAGACAGAAGCACAAAGTAAATAAGGAAGCAGATGAGAAACATCCCATCTGCAGCGAACCAATAAAGGCCGACGGGAGGCCCCCATCGATCCCCTCATCAGATTTACAGCGAAAGCCCAGCCTTCAATGAGCGCTGCCATTCTGCCCAGCGTGCATCTCTGGACTTAAGAAAAGTTTCTCGCCAATCGCTCTCCAATTTCTGCTCCGCTATAAATGAAAATTATTACCCACATTATCTGCTGACAAAAAAAAAAAAAAAAAAACGTCCTGGAAAGAACAACCCTCTGTCCAGCTGTGATTTTCGTATCTACGGCATTCTTGTGCCACAAAAACTGTACCACACACACTAGTCATCTTTACAAAGGCACATGAGGGCACATGCCCAAACTGCACCCGTGTTTCTCCTGGCATTTGTGGACTGTGCCCATGGCCTCTTCCTGTGGTACGGAGCATGCCAGCCTGTGTTATGAACACCTGGAGCTGTCTAAAGTGTTTCCTTGTTCACATTTCCATATATAACAGCTGTTTGCTGGCCTGTGACCTTCTGTTTTGAGTACTGTGCCAAGACTCTGTCCTATACAAGAGCTGGCCTGCTGTCCGAAACAGCAGCCAAACACGTCCCTTCAAATGACTGACATCAGATGGGCTATTGTGCTTAAGAGCAAGCATTCATTTTAAATGTCTGTCAGGAAAATAAACAAATTACTATCACTATTACTATCGGGAGAATTATTATTATTATTATTATTATTATTATTATTAATAATAATAATTATAATAAATAATAATACATCCAAAATATCTAGAAAGGCTGCGGTCTTTAATCAAAAATATTTTGTCTACCTAATTGAAACTACTCAGCCCCCATGACCATCCAGTGTTATTGGTCAGTCCTGTTGCCTAGGAGTTTTAATTTCTTCTGTTTCTTTCAACACTGATGCAAATTAGCTAATGCTCCTGCTACCCGCCTTGCTCTGGTTTCCTCAGGAGTGACTGGCTCTAGTGTGCGACAGGTATATGAATGCCATCACAATAAGGGCAGGGACGTGAGAGCAGAGGAACAGGGTCTGTCTGATGACACCAGGCACGCCAGAGCTGTAGTTCATGTAAGGAAACCATGTGGAGGAAACGTGTGAAAAGCACGTCCATCTGGATTCTACTCAATCCCCCTGGTTTACTGAGACTGACCTCCCTCTCATTAGCTGCTGAATCATCCATCATTCAGATGACAAGATGAAATGGTAACAAATGTTGCTTTCAGTACAGTTACATCAAAGGGGAAGAGCTATTGCATGTTTTTCAGAAAAAAAATTAAGGCTTTAAAGACAACTGTAAATTGTAATTACCACCCATGTTCATCAGGAGGGTAATACTGACAGTGTTCTTGTTAACAAATAAGGAGGACATGGCTGTGTTATGTAAAGTAAATAAAATGATTCTTTTCAAATCCATAGCTGCCAATCATACCATTGCTATTCCTGAAATTGTCTAAGACTGAGCACTATTACAACAGCCATTAACAGGGGAAGTAGTAATATGCTGAATAAACATAACAGTCTTAAACGTAAATGTTTTTTTGTTTTGGAAATTGTGTATTTGCTGTGTGTGGAAGAGCTGGCTTTCAGACAATGGACAGTGACTGCAACATTAGGACAATGGACAGCTATAGCAGCTTCAGGACAGTGGACAGCTACTGCAGCTTCAGGACAGTGGACAGCTACTGCAGCTTCAGCACAATGGATAGCTACTGCAAAAGCTGAAATTTACAGTAACTCAAGGCTCCAAATATCACATATGAAGTGTTACATAATGTACCCACATATAACATTTAAATGCAAAAAGAACTGTTTTGCTAAAATGACAATATAGGGACTTCAGTTACAAACAAACCAGGAAGATTGGGACATGGTGTTTGATACGCAGCCCTCTTTAGTGCCCCCTTCTGCTGCCTTCAGGGAGAGATGGGCCTTCATGTATCTCCAGAAACTGTGAAATCACTTTGCGCTTCCTCCAGAGCTCATGCAGCTGCAATAAAAACCTGACAAATTGTGGGGGGGGGGGGGGGGGGGGGGGTTGGTGTGTGAACCCCACCCCCCCAGGGACCGGATGCCCGCCGGTT
>JABJVR010000002.1:7069077-7087767 GCA_025773905.1 Chitala chitala | reverse complement strand
TGAGAGAGAGAGAGAGAGAGAGAGAGAGAGAGAGAGAGAGAGAGAGAGAGAGAGAGAGAGAGAGAGCTTGAGCAGGAACTCAGGAAGTGGGTGCAGAGGTACACCTTCATTCGCCTGGACTCCGTCCTGGACTTGTAACAGAACTCCACCAGGGCCACCAGCATGGCCAGGCCCAGACCTCCAATGAGGATGTAAAACACTCCAGCCACATTGCTGAGGCTCAGAGCACTGGTCTTGTCCTACAGCCACAGAGAAGGGAGGTCAGAGGAAATACACACACACAAACGCACACACACATGCACACACACATTGGCTGACAGCTGGACACAAGCTACAAGATCAATAATTAAATACATTATACATAATTTTCTAAACATTGCATACATGCATTACGTATTACCCAAACAGTAATAAAACTTAAAAATTCCTGTATGAAAATTACATAATGATGCATAATAGATGTAACAGATTAATAAATTTAAACATTTTGTTTTTTTAATACTTCATATTTAAAGTTACAGTTTTGAATAGCACAAAAAATCATTTTGACTGTAAAAAAAAAAAAAAACGTACAAAGAAAACTGACAGAAACATGCATTCATGCAAAGTCACAAGCTCCGATCAAGGTTTAACTAGCTGACTATCCTGACCATATATAATTTCATTTAGCACAAATCCATTTTATTTTACTGGGAAAAGTGTGAAAGATGTCAATAATGTGTTCTTTTTTCATCATTCACTTTGGGAATTTGAGGTCTTCAGTGACTGACAGACACCATGCAGAGAGAACCATAAAGACGTCATTCTCTCTTTTCGGACACACCGCTCGAGGGCTGAGCTATTTGCCCGGGTTCGTTGTCATGCAGAGGGCAGGAGCAAGGCTCACGGGCACTCACTTTGCTACTTTGTGTCTTCTTTATACCAATTAGTCGTTACAAAAATAGTGTTACAGGCAAGGGCTTACTGGCATGGCTGGCATGCACTTGGGTGTACAGGCACTGTCTATGACCTCAGATGTGGATACAGGATTCCATAAACAGCATCTGATTCAAGCATGGTGAATATGCCAAGACAGCACAGCAGCCATTTTGAGGAGAGTTTCGGTCTGTGCTCCTTAAATATTCACATGGCTTTCGTGTCAACATGTTTTTTTTTTTCCTTTTCACACTGACATTTACACACTGGTAACTTGACAATGCTAAGCGGTTTTTAGTGAATTTAATAAATACCTGTACGCCTTGCATTATGGGTCTGACCTTTTGTTTTGGCTGCGTAGCCATGGTTACTGATAAAGTTTTAATTTCTCTTGGGGACCATATTTATAACTAAAAATGGAACAGGGAGGGAAGTGAATGCATTGGCCCTAAATCCACTGACACGATCATCACTCTTTCACTACATAAAACTTTCATATAACATATATAAGATAATGTAATTTATCTTAAGAAAACAAGAAAACCGTTTTCTCATTATCAGTTACACAGAATAGATGTTACAATTCAGCCTTCTGCACACTTCATTAACTGGCATGAGAGGATAATTTATTGGATTCTGCATTTATGTGTCCGCTCTAATTAAAATGCAGCTGTTTCTTCATCAGGCGGACAATTTGAACAAATTAGATGGATTACAAATTAAACTGACAATCAGTGACAGTTTCCAGTGGGCAGTATCTGCAGACATGTTCAGCTCACTGGTCGCTGGACCCCTGCGGACTGCAGCTGCCTGATAATACAGTGTCTTTTGATGTCAAGAGTAGAAAGGCGCTAACTCAGGTAAATGGCAGGTGGGAGATGAAGTGAAGAACTGCCTGGGGGGCCAGGGGTGCGGGAGCCTTTCTGGGAGTGTAATGACAGCAGGAAAGACCAACGCATAGACTGACCTTTCTTGCGGAGTCCTTGCTTCCACACTCCCCTTTATCGTACCACCATTTGTTTTTCAGTTTGTCTAAGACGGCTTGTTCATTGAGTTTCAACACCGCTAGGTTTACGGGGATTCTTCAACCGGGGAAATAACATAAATAACATTATCCATGTTATATTATGTTATTCAGGACACAGTAAATACACACCCATGATTAAGTATTCACAAACTGCATGATTAAGAATCATAGTAATAATCTGATGCTTAATGTCAAAGTGATATGCATTAATACTCCATCTAGCGCTGTTGCCTTCCTCCCTACTGCGAGATGTGTATTACTATATCACTTTGGGTAACCGGCACACTGCAAACACTCGGTTTAGGAAATAAAGTGATATGTTTGGTTAACTTTAATTCCATTTATCAAGTCATTACAAACAAGCATTAAAACACATTAGGAGACCGACCTGAGTGTATGCAGACCTTGTTTTCTCATGACGTAAATAGGAAGGTAATATTCACAAAATGTGAACAAACAGTTTCAGTTCAACTTCTTGTTCCTGAGCAGCACCGCCATTTAGTAGCCAAAGTGTTTGCGACAGTGGGGCTGCCGGTTACCCCCCATCGTCGTGGTTACCGCTGGATCGCTCATACTGGGGCTGACCTTGGAGTCCCCTCCCCCGCTGCCGCACTCTCCCTTGTCGTACCACCATTTGTTTTTCAATTTGTCCAAGAGGCCCTGTTCGTTCAGTTTTAACACTGCCAGGTTTACTGGATTTCTTGAAATGATAAAATGATACCGGTCAGCATTAACTGAGATAAATTATGGTGAGATATGAAGAAAAAAAAAAAGTCTCATAACACCGACTGTCACTGCAGCAAGGAGGTACAACCTCAAATCAGTTTTATTTTTTGATGAATATAATGATGCTCAATTACCATAATTTTACTTTCAATCAAATAAAACATAACTGTCAAGTAAGAAGCAAAACTAATAGATGTTAATTGGATCTAAAGATCAAATTTGTCATCCTTCAACCTCCATCAAATGTGAACATTTGCAAGAGATTTCCAGATTCAAAAACTGTAGCTTGTTGACTCATTTCTTTGATGGGAGGTCAAGTAACACGTTTTGTACATAACGGAAGCTGACTTGGAAAAAGAGGAAGAATCTGTTCTGATGCTTCAGTCAGAGGAAAAAAAAGCATTGGCCAGCATGTCTTCCTTTACAGGTTTAACACTCACACAGGTAGCTTTCCTGCTGGTGACCAGGCTGTGTGTAGGAAACACAATATTACAGCATTACAGAAAACTGTAGCTTTGGTCACGTGTCAAATCCCTTTTATTTGCAGATAGCTGAGAGTGCAGATGGGATCAAAATATAAAATAAGGATGGTAAGAAGCGCACTGAAGTTCTGCAGCATCCCATCCTTGTGTTGCCATTGACTACGTGTGGGCATGCTGTGAAATCTCAGAAACATTCAGTGAGTTCTGACAGTGACGGAGAAAGAAAAGGCAAACCGCTAAACAGATTTCCAATGTGTATATTCTGCATATTACCACAAAACCAAAATATCATTAACACTGTCAAAACACTCTGATTACAGACCATCGTCCAAACTTCCCAGTCCAATCTGGTAAAAATTTTGATCTAAGTGCAAAATAATTTCTCACAATTTTTTGTTAGCGCTGGCTGTAACTAGTTTAGCAGTAATTTAGCAGCCACAGTACAATTTGCACTTGCAATTTGTTTCAATTTAAGGTTCTACAATCACAGGGCAATCTGAGCCTTTTCCTGGGTGACGTTACATATATTTACATAAGTGTCAGATGTCATGCACTGTTCAAGTTATTATCAGATGCATCAAAACAAGACAACTTCTTTGAAGCTGGCTCCCAGGGAGCTTCGATCATTAAAAAGAAGGGTAATTAATGTTTTTAAGCGTAATTAATGATTTTCAGGCTATTTTTAAACACACTTTGCTCTCTGTACCTTACAATTAAATGTAGGCAATTATTGCATGTATATGTATGACTAAGTGTATGCATGTTTATTATGATGTGATATATAGTAACGCCACACATCATTCTTGTTTCTTTGTTCACTTTCATAATATAAAATCCTGTGCAGCGTTTTGTTGTCATGATTTTTTGTTTGATTTTTCCGTCAGATATACCAGAATATGTGCTTCTTTTCAAGTCAATTTTTTTCTAAAACGAAAAATGCACTTTGCTAAAAATTTGCTCACTAAATGCAATTTGAGCCACTGCATTCAGAAATACAAGAACAGTTTAAACTGAGCTGTACAAAACAGTGAACAATGACTGTCCTTTTAAACATCCTCTGTCACTCATTGACGTAATATACTCTATGTGCGATCTACATGAGAAATGCGGTGTTGGGTGACTGCCTCGTGAAAGGTTTTAGATGTAGCTGGTGCAGTGCTACACCCCAGTGTCATTTTGTCCGTTTTCACATCATGTTTAGACTTGAAGGTGGAACAAACATGCTGAGAGTAAACGTACCAAAATATTACAGTCAAACCTTGAACAATGTATAATATTATAAATCATGTGCCAATGAACGTTTGAGTGCTACATTTTTGTGGGTGTGTCACACACTAAATAAGGGCTTTGGATGTGTAGCCTATGCTCTTGTGCATGATGATTAATTAATGTTAATAAGAATGCTATATGAAAACAAGTAGGAATGTATTCTAACAACTTGTCACGGCAACTGAATACTGACACTGGCAAAATTTAATTGCATAAAAAGCCAACCACATTTAAGTTTTTCAACATGTGGCTAATCATTTTTACTATGTCCTAAAAAGTCTTTCATTTCTACCCCAACCCAAACCTGTTAGTTCTGAGTTATATTTTAAAATCAAGTGTAGTAAGCACTATCGTGTATTTGTAGCAACAGTAGGATTGAGCAGAGTGAACAGAGAGACACCTACCTTAAAGCTGACCCCTTGGGCGTGGCCACACCATAGCCCTTGGAGTCCAGGTTGCCGCCCACCTTCATAGTATCACATGGCTTCCTCTGCTCAATGTACTCATTCATGGTGGACTCCAGCAGGTAGGCATATTTCCCCTTTGACTTCCTCACCCTGAGCACGCCTTCGTCTGTCGTCTTCACAAACACTGATGGGTCAGCGGCCTTCATGTACGACCACATTTTCTCAAACACTGCAATCTTTGATCTCTGGGAAAGAAAAATGGGGTGTGAAGAAGCAGTGGTTTCAAGGCAAGTAATTAAGACCCGTAGTTTCAGACATCTTCTCCTCACTCCCAAAATGTAGCTAAGCAGCTTGGAATGAACAGAGAAATCTGATTGCGCTAACTTTCTTCTTTTCTCTGTTAGACATGTCAACTTTCTCTTTGAACAGGCTGCAGTGCTTCTTTGAGTCCTTTGTCCTTGAGCAAGACACCCTGCGCTAGCTCATTGTAACATGCATTTAAAATGTTGTAAGTCACTATGGATAAAAGCATCTGCTAAATGAATAAATTAATGAATAATAATTAATTCTTACCCTGAAGAATTCTTTGGTGGAGCCACCGTCCAGGGTGCCATAAGCAATCTCAGTCTGTTTAGCCAGGTCCTCAGCACTCTCAATGGGTGACACCATCCTCTCCACAGTGAGGAAAGCCGCCAAGTTGGCCGTGTAGGAGGAGATGATGATGAGGGTAAAAAACCACCAGACGCCGCCCACAATGCGCCCAGATAAAGATCTGTACAAAGAGCAAATATAGTCAGACAAGGTCAGCAGGCTGTCAATGCAGATTTTATGTTTAATCGGCCAGAAATTATTTAAGCAAATATTGAAATTCAAACGTATTGTTAGAAACCACAAATTTGCCACTGCTCCTGTCTCCAAAGGTGTTCCCCATGGCCTTCTTGGCCCAGTGTTGTTTATTCTTGACATCATCCATTATAATCTCTACTTTAATATTTTTATGCAAACAACATTCAACATTACATTTCCAGAAAATCACTGACCCCCACCACTTCATCACTTTACATCCTGAAAAATGGCATCATTAAATCTTCAATACAAGCCAATTTTCACAAATCAAACCATACATTTATTGCATCAAGTCTCAGTTACTGCAAAGGCACCCTTTATTGCACTTCCTCCAAAGTTTGCAAGAAATTTCAGTACACTCAGAACTGCACTTCAGGTCTTCTCACTCATTCTCACACCCGCAATCCCATCACCATGTCTCTGATTGCATTACATACAAAGCTCTTCTTAACATGGCCCCTTCTGTGTCTTTGAACTATGTTCTCTGCCATGCTTTCTGTTGTAATTTCTGCTCTGCAACACGTCCCCCCTCCAGTACAGGAGAGTCCTGTATGAAAGCCTTTTACACTGCCACACAATTCCTCTGAAATTATTCCTACAAGCAGATCCTTATTCAAGATATCTCCCCCAAGACTCACCTTTTTAAAACAACCTTCAATGTTTGATTTATAAATGCTTACTGTTTGATTCCCTTCATGTTGTTTGCCAGTGTCTCAACCCATATTATTTGATTTAATGTAATGCAACTATGCATATTTAGAAAAGTGTTACAGAAATAAATAATGTGTTGTAAATACGTCAGTATAACTGAGATTCAAACTGGTTTCATCGTCTACATATTTAAAGTATTCTGAATTAACATGTTTTTAATTTACTTATTGCTTTCGGCAGGTATCAGTTTGCAATCAATGCAAAATGTTTCCTGAAAGTTTTACACATTTAACAGTTGTTCAAGATTTTCAATCACTAATTAAACAACCAGGTTTGTTGCCGTATGGAACATGAGTACCAGGAGGAAATCTAACGTAAACGAAAAATTCTCATGCAGACCAAAATTTTTGCATACATTTTAAGTAGAGAATATTGCATATTACATAGTTATTACTTTAAATATGTCAACATCTGTGTGTATATATGCAGATCATATTCTGTTTCACATATCCAGTACAAGGCATGGACATATGGAACAAAGTCTCTCCGAATGGTGTTCAGATATATTAGGGAGATCTGACTGGAATATTACAGCCATAAATTTAATTCAGTTCTCAATAGTAACCAGCCTATTTAATAAACACATGAATATTAATAAGCTGGGTTTTTCACCGAAGACAGCAGTTACCAGTCTCTACAGCCAAGCAGTTACCAGTCTCTACAGCCAAGCAGTTACCAGTCTCTACAGCCAAGCAGTTACCAGTCTCTACAGCCAAGCTCTGAAAAACAAATGAGTGGTGTGAGCCCTAATCTCCAAAGGCTCTCTGCTTCTCCCTCAAGTGCGCATTAGACAAGAGTAACAAAGAGCCGTGGTGCTCCTCATATCGGCACACAGGTTCGGCTCGCAACGCCGAGAGGACACAAACAGGGCTCGACGTCAATGTGTTCCCTTCAGTTCTAGTGACATGACAACATGAGCTCAGAGCCAGCACTGGGCTCGTGCTATAGACCAAAAAGTATGAAAAACCACGAAAAAATAATGATGTCGCAAAGATGTGAACACAGGATGCCAACAAAGACAGACAAATACTAAATAATGACAAACAACATTAACAATATTTACCGACTGAAAACAAATGCAGAGCCTTGTAGAAACTGTGGTGTGTTAGTCAAAGGATAACCCAGTTTACACTTCCAGTTTGTCTACAGAACAAACATGCACAGCAGTCATATGAAGCATGAAGGTTATAACTGCTGAGCCATGTTATGATACCTCTATGACTATGTTATATGAGTAGACAGGTATTATTAGTAATAATCCTAGTAGTAAATGTGGAAGGGGAGAAAAGTTATGATTATGTAGTGAAAGCAAAAAAAAAAGGACATCTTCAGTCAAAATCATGTTGAGATGTACTGTGTGGGCAACCCATGAGAAAGACAGACCTTAAGACTTATGAATTCTGTTTAGCATAAATTTAAACAGGCTGCATTAAAGCACTATCATTTTTTTCAGCTAAAATATAAAAAAAAAAGTTTCAATGAGCACTATTTTGTCAATGGTTTTCAATCAGCATACTTAATATTTTTTAGTTTTAGCTTCTGTCAGCAAATGTTCAAATCCCTAATAGAGCAGAGACAATAAAAATGTGAAAGGTTATGCAGAATTTTTAACTCACAATATACCCAAAAAACATAACTGTTTTATGAAAAAAATTAAATGCCTTTTCAAATTGCCATATTAATTTATAAGTCCATGTTGCTGATTCTAACAACATTTAGTCTACATATCTGCAGAAAACACTGACCGTCAAGTACTTTATACATATTCCTTGCTGTTTATCTTTGATACTTACTACATACATTTATATGTATATATTTGGTGAATTCCTTCTCATCATTCCCATTAGTCAAACAACCACTTTGTTTTTTTATGTTGAGCCAGCAGCCATAACTTCAACAATTTAATATACACACTTCACTGACTTATCCAATTCAGGGTCACAGGAGGCCTGGAGCCCATCCCAGGAAGCACAGGGCAGGGTGCCAATCCACCACAGCACACACACCACAGGCAAATGCAAATCAACCTAACCCGCATACCTTTGGACCATGGGAGGAAACCAGAGAACACAGAGGAAACCCACCAAGCAAACTCCATGAATACAGGCCTGAGGGAAGAATCAAACTCTGGGCACGGTGGTGCGAGGTGACAGTGCTAATCGTTATGCCACCTTGCTGTCCAATATATACACAAAATGTGTAAATGCAAAAAACCACATCAAAGCTCCTGTTTCCCAGTCCCATTACTGTCAATCCACTGCAGGTTTCTATTGCAGCAGAGCCCGATGTATTCATGTATTCATTTATCACTCTTTATTGAGCGGCTGGAAGGAGTGGCACTACAGATGATGTTAAGATAAACAGAATGTTTGAGAATCCTTTGCACAGTCGTTCATTTGTGAAATTAAAGTGCAACTTTTCAGTGCAAACTAAAGATGTCTTTGGGCTGAGATGGCATTTAGTAATACCATCTTCTGCAGCCTCAGCTGTGATATGACGTAATCTATTGCGTTGCTTTTCATTGTGAATTTCGCTTCTGACCCACATTTGCGACAGCTACACCTCTGGCACTTTACATCAGCTGTTTACTTATTCACTGCGTTAAATCTACATTGTATCTCTGTGAATGGGAGACTGTAATTTTGCAATCTTTTACGCTACTCTCCATAAAAGAAAAAAATTAAATTGGTTACAAAACTAGAAGAAGAAGAAAAAACCTTTATTTGTTCCACAAGGGGAAATTACAATGTTGCAGCAGAAAGTTCAGAAGAGCATCAAAATTAAGTTAAAATAAATACCTAAATACAAAAAAAAAAAAACAGATTAAAAAATAAAAATAGCAATAAAATAAAATAAATTTACACTGCGCTCTGTGTCGGTCCACGGTGACATGTAAGATGTACCCTGTCTTAAAGTGTGGGTGACATGTAAGATGTACCCTGCCTTAAAGTGTGGGTGACATGTAACATGTACCCTGCCTTAAAGTGTGGGTGACATGTAAGATGTACCCTGCCTTAAAGTGTGGGTGACATGTAAGATGTACCCTGTCTTAAAGTGTGGGTGACATGTAAGATGTACCCTGTCTTAAAGTGTGGGTGACATGTAAAATGTACCCTGTCTTAAAGTGTGGGTGACATGTAAGATGTACCCTGTCTTCACAGCCTTATGTTGTCTGGTTTATGTGATAGACCGAACAATTTATCTTAAACAAAATAAGAGGTCTGGGATAATGAATTAATCAATAAAATACAATATTACTACACAGATTCATCTGGGGGATATATATATATATATATATATATATATATATATATATATATAATTTAAAAAAAAATATCTGGGGTATAATAGAGTTTGAAATCTGGAAAAAACACAGACAGCTTAATTACACAGGACCACTTTTCATGGAAGCATTTAATACAGCTAATGATGGTTATGACTGATTAAAATGGCCCTGTGAATGTTTTTCTGTATTAAAACATAACACTAATGGGATAATTAGTAAAAAAAAAAAAAGGTTAAAAATATATTGTTACTAATATCCCTCACAACAAAGAGAAGAGGTGTTTTTATGTAGTTCCAAGTGTAGGCTGCTGACCCTCAATGTGAATGTGTAAGTCAGTGGTGACTGCTGCCATACTGTCTTAAATTTAATTCCACTACACTTCAGAACAAACTACTAAATTAATTTTTCTTCTAGTCCCCAAGACGTGTGACCTACCAAATATTCTAAACGTAGGGAATGCACAGGCAAACCAGTCGGCAATTTATAATTTCTGCTGGAAATGTTATGTGCTTCTATTTTAAAAGGGGAGACAAATGGCTTTCGCAACATTGCTACAAACTAATTATGGAAAGGTTACATTAATATTAATTTTAAAACTCATACAATATGGTATGCATGGAAATGACCAACAGTGCTCTTGAAATACCATTTAAATACTACGTATGGCAGCAATATCCAAACAACACCTGACAAATGTACCCAGGCAAACAGGGGAGGCTGTTCCTAGTTTATTTTCACTGGTCAAGTACTATTACATGCTTTACATCTTAACACTTGCATATCAGCTGTGTCTCTGTGAGCCTAAGCTAACAGGGATCGCGACAGAGTAAGCAATTTTCAAATATTGAGCTGATTATCTGGTTGCTATGACAAACCCCCCCTTATCAGGGGTGCTATAATTGCATATTTACCATAATTGCATATTCAACCCAATATGTATGAAACTTGCATTTTCTATGCTAACATTAAAATGTTTGTAAAACATAATTAAAAACCACACGTTTTATAATAGTATTGCAAACCACACTCCAGTAAATACACACAATTTTGCCAAAAGTTGTTCTAATCACCTCCATGGCCACAGGTGTATAAAATCAAGTCCTAGGCATGCAGACTGCTTCCACAAACATTTGTGAAAGAATGGGTCACTCTCAGGAGCTCAGTGAATTCAAGCGTGGTACCGTAATACATTACCACCTGTGCAATAAATCCATCTGTGAAATTTCCTCGGTGCTAAATATTCCACGGTCAACTGTATGTGGTATTATAACAAAGTGGAAGTAACAGGGAACTACAGCAACTCAGCCACGAAATACTAGGCCACTTTAAATTACAGAGCGGGGTCAGCGCATGCTGAAGCTCACAGTGCATAGAACTCGGAAACTGTCTGCAGAGTCAACAGCTACAGACCTCTTCATGTGGCCTTCAGATTAACACAACAACAGTGCATAGAGAGCTTCATGGAATAGGTTTCCATGGCTGAGCAGCTGCATCCAAGCCTTACATCACCAAGTGCAATGCAAAGCGTAGGATGCAGTGGTGTTAAGCACACCACCACTGGACTAGAGCAGTGGAGATGTGTTCTCTGCAGTGACAAATCACACTTCTCTGTCTGGCAATCCAATGGACGTGTTTGGATTTGGCAGTTGCCAGGAGAAGGGTACTTGCCTGACTGCATTGTGCCAAGTGTAAAGTTTGGTGGAGGGGGGATTATGGTGTGGGGCTGTTTTTCAGGGGTTGGGCTTGGCCCCTTAGTTCCAGTGAAGGGAACTCTTAAGGTGTCAGCATACCAAGACATTTTGGACAATTTCATGCTCCCAACTTTGTGAGAACAGTTTGGGGATGGCCCCTTCCGGTCTCAAAATGACTGCACACCAGTGCACAAAGTAAGGTCCATAAAGACATGGATGAACGAGTTTGGGGTGGAGGAACTTGACTGGTCTGCAACGTGAAAGAACACCTTTGGGATGAATTAGAGTGGAGATTGAGAGCCAGGCCTTCTCATCCAACATCAGTGCCTGACCTCAGAAATGAATTTCTGGAAAAATGGTCAAACATTCCCATAGATACACTCCTAAACCTTGTGGACAGCCTTCCCAGAAGAGTTGAAGCTGTTATAGGCTACAAAAACATATTATTACTCATCATAAATAATTTTCTAGTTATTGTATTTTTCTTGAAACTATTAAGTAATCACTGTGGTGGGTTGGCGCCCTGCCCTGGGTGTCCCCTGCCCTGCACCCTATGTGCTCTGGGATGGGCTCCAGGCTTCCCCTCGACCCTCACCAGGAATAAGCGGTTAAGATAACGGATGGATGGATGGATATTAAGTAATCAGTCATTACAAAAAATATAAAATAAACATAAAAAGTATTTATCCTTGATTTTTTACAATCAATATGAATATGCCTGATATGCTGGATCATGAAGATTGACATACATGCTAAGGTATATTCAATACCTGTCAGAATTCAATCAACACCTCCACCTTGTACATATAAGAGCCCAGCTGGAAGGAAGCTCAGCAATCACAGCTGGTTCCCACAACCAATATAAAAAAAAAATCTGCTCACATCCAATTTAAAATAGCTGGCAGCAATCACATAACCAAGTAAATAAAAATATCTGAACCTGTACCTGATAAATAACACACTCTGTAAATACTGCAGCTGTCCTCTACACCGTGTGTGGTGTATAACAGCCACCCAACTGGTTTCTAGGTGTCATTTGGGTTTTTTTTTTTTTGCAACACCGTATGTCTTCAGTGACTTCACGCAGGAACTGGTGCGGTGCAACACCTGAGTTACTTTCACGTTTGATGCAACACATTTCTTTTTCTACAGGGAACCCTTCAGTCTGGAGAGAGCAAAACTTTACCTCTCAATTCATTTATGTTCTCCTTCTCAGGCTGCCTTAAGTATTTTTCACATAAGCACACAGGCCTTACTTCATGACTGCCTATGATATCAGCATCCAAAAAATACACCTATAGAAATTATTAGTGTTAATGTTAGGGTTAATAGCTCAAAACACACACATCCTATTTATTCACTCATCAAATTGCTATCCTTGTTCAACCATGTTTAGATTGTTAACTTAGAGGTGCATTCAGAGCTCACAAAATCCTTCATGAAGCGGACAGTGGTTACTGGACACATTAGAGTGGATACAGTTAGCTGTATAGTGTTTTACTGTTACTTTTCACTAATCACCTATGACAGCTGAAGTAAAAAAAAAAAAAAAAAAAACATTTCGGATACCACGCCTGAGGACCTGTGCAGTCACTAGGTTAGTGCGACCACATTGTGACAACCTGATTTATGTGTACAGCTGCCAGTCTGACTAAGGACTAGAGCGCAACACAGTCTCTCAAAGGCAAACAGCACGTTAACAATGTAGTTGCCACAGTGGGAATTCTTAATTACTGATGTTTGCATATTTCCTACTTAAATTCAAATACTAAAGTAAATCATTCAAAAGTCAAGAGGACAGCACTCCATTAACCATAAGTTTTAATGAGAAGAAAATACTTAACAAAGGTGCCATGATTATTAAACTATGAACTGGACATCTGCATGCTTTGGAGTGGAAAATATGCGACGTGTTAATTAGACGTATCTCGTTATAAAACGAGTACTAATTGCAAAGACGAAACCTCATGAGCACACACTGTATCATTTGTGATGACATCAGTGCAGATGGTTTAATCTGCCCCTGCTTGAGAAGCAGATCTACATGGTTGCCCTTATTCAGTTTTGTAAAAGCATAGCAGGCCATAACTTGGCAAACATGTAACTGTGGACCAACTATTTTCTAAATTAAAGACATCTAATAGTCTAGAATAATCCCTGAAAATTTCAATCACTCAGCATACACAGTTCAAAAGTAATGATTTATGGAACTGTAATTTTTAAGCAACAATTATTTTTTGAAATAAAATTAAGACCAGAGCCTCTTTTTAATGCCGAGATATCTCAGAAACTAAAGACATAGTCTTAAAATTCTGCACACTAAATGTTGAGTACAATGACACTATTGACATAAAGTATGAAGCTAATCCAAGGCAGCCAGTTAGAAGGCCTCTGTTGGCTTCACGTGGAATGACCACGTGAATAATAAATTTATTTAGTTAAGAACTAAATAAATACAATGTCTTGTATTTATTTAGTTCTTAACCTCAACAATGTACTCTGAGTTATTTCTCTCAGAATTACTATTGGAGCAATAAAAACCATAAAAAGATTAAAACACAAGATGTCAGTCAGTCAGGTGAGGAAAAAAAATATTTTATAGTGATATGTACAATCAATGGAGCATCTAAAATCTTAATTTCATTTCATAATGTTTTGAGAGATGGAATTGAGATGAAGTGGGGTTTTTCTTTCCCTAATCTGTATCCTACGCAGAACCCTGTATGAAAGTTTCAAAACACTTCTCATGAGGAAAATCTCAGAAATGTGAGCCGATGCAGTAGGCGTTGTGTTTGCGTTATAGTGATCTAATTTTAACCTCTGAGGAACTTAAGTGCAATTTCAGAATTCTTCCAAACTTTTTTTTTTTTTCCTGGATTCCAGCATCTGTGAAGCATAAAAATATTTTACCCATAAAGCACACTGCTAGTGTGGTGCATTGCTCTGTTAAAATGATCACTGTCCTTTCATGCAGTTAGTTTGCCTGTATGCTGTAGAGATGAGATAGAGACCTCACCTATGCTTCAAAAGATTCAGTTCTCATCTATTGTGCTTTCACTGCTGTGGAGAATAGCCAACTGTGGAGACTTCTGTATTACCTCTGCCATTACGTACAGACCCCGTGGTCTGTTGACCATGCTGCGGATCACGAGAGCTCACATGGTGTTTGGGTGACCTCTATAGTGCTGGACCGTGATGCCCTCCAGTGTGACTGTCTGTGCGCGCGTGTGTGTGTGTGTGTGTGTGTGGGTGTGTGTGAGAGAGCGAGAGAGGTGTGTGTGTGTGTGAGGGAGAGGTGTGTGTGTGTGTTCGTGCTGATGACAGAGTGCTACAGAAAAGCTGAAGTGACAAGCTTGGCCCAGAGGATAATAGTGCCAGGACACTAGAATAAATCTGTCGTATCTCCCTGCTGGACATCACTGAAGTCACACTCCAGAAAGGCATGATGAAACTACCCCTCAGGCCACACACTATTTGTTCCCAGTACGTTCATGTTCTCTTTTCCTCCCTTTCCTTCTCTCTCCCCCCACTCGCTCTTTCTATCACTTTCTCATTCCTTTTGTCTTTCCAACTCTCTCTCTATCGCTCTCTTTGCCCCCATCCCAGCTTTAAGGTTTTGATGTGTTTTTCAAATTTCTTCCATAAACCAATTTGTCAGTACCAGAATTTAAATACATTTTATGAGCATCTTTTCAGTTCTTATTAAAATGGTTCAAATAATTTATGCTGGTCAGCTTTCTGCTGTTGAGACCAAAAGCAAATGACACACAATAAAAATGTATTTGAACCAAAAACACAGCAGTAGATCTGTGCAAAATTCATATTGTTTAAGAACCATCGATTTGCAACTTTTTAACACTGCATGAAACAAGTCAAAAGCAAGTGTTAAAGTGATTTCACAATGCAGGGCTGCTGACCGTTACCCCTCACTGTCTGTGCTCCTGTAACTGTCCCCCATCGTGTTGCTTTGTTGTGTCCAAAAAAGAAACACAACCATCTGAGGATACAAAGGGACAGGTAATAGTAGGGCACTTGTAGATGATTTAACCTTCAGCCAGTGCAATGCACTCCCACGTCCCTGTCAGTTTAAAAGGTGCTCCATCGTGCATGTAAGTGCACGATAACACGAGCTCAGGCTCTGGGGTGAATTCAGCAAGAGGTTCTTGACAAGGGTCTGGGGCAGAGCTCACCCAGCAGCATGTCACCATTTTCAAGCGTAATTGCAGGAGATCATGCTTGTTAAATTGTTAAGTTAAAGCCCCCACAGGACCCATTTACTGAACATAGCATTATTTCCATAATGCCATCGGCTTGGATCACATGGGAAACGTTCATTGTAGCAAATACAAACCTGTGTTGCTTTTATACACTTTTGTGACAACAGTGTTGCAGGCTCAGCAATATAAAGATTTCATCCTTAGCTTTGGCAGAACTGTCATGACTAGCTTCTTTCTGATTTTAATAAGCAGAACATGTCATTTTTTCAGTATTACTCCTCTGGTTTTGTCACATCTTACAAATGTGTATATTCAGTGAAGGGTCTATGTAATGTCCACACACCTGTCAACTCCCTGAAGGTCTAGCCCTTACTAATAACTGTAATAGCTCTCACAAAACGGTTACACGACCTAATCAAGTTAGCGATGTTAACTAAATCCATGTTTTACAGACATGCGCATACTGGAAACAGCATGTGATTCTAAACCAAACATAAATAAAAATAAAACAAAAATGGTATAGACCATAATGCAATATTAACACTGAAAACAAACAGCCTCTGAACATGTCTACTGTAGCACTGGACACTCAGTGAAAAAGTATTTAAAAAATTGAAAACGAGCATGTTATATGACTAGTAATATTAACTGGCATGCTTAGCACAGCAGTCTGATATTTCAGGTTGCTTATTGTAAGAGTATGTTGCACTGACTGAAGTACATTGCTTGAAGTCCTGATATGAAAGTAAAGCACAGAAACGTTCATCTTATATAAGGGCTATAAGCGTGTCTGTCTGTTTCCATCACAATTTCAAAAGTTTACATTTACAAACATCCTATATATTCATGCCAACTTTTTCAAACTTTTTCATAGTGACTTTTCTATGTATAAAAATCTCATGTAAACTCTTCAGGAATATATGTGAATCTGTGCAAAAAGACATGTTTTAACCTCTTGGTTCAAACTTGCATTGTCATACAAAACAGAAATCACGGAGTCTTATCATAAGGAAATGCTTCCCCCCCCACATTTTGGTACCCTGCCATAAATCTAGATTTCATTCAATTTACATCAGATTTCTTTGCTTGTTTACATCAGATTTCTTTGCAAAACTGCCTATGGACCCATTTAAAAATGTGAAAAAGTGAACCAGTAAACCAGCAACATCAATTAATCTGTAAACGACATAAATTATTAGAAGGCTCGCACATTACAACGACTGACTGCTTTTACAACAGCACATTAAACGACTTGTAAAAAGTGCTGTCCCACTTAACTTTCCATCCATCATGAATGGAGCCTCACTCTGAAATATAGGAGAAATCCCTGCCAACAAGAACCTGAAGACTGATGGTTCTGTTATCCACAGTCATTAGCAGTCCAGCACTGGGATTCATGTCACGCTGTAAATTTACTCTGCTTTAGGTCTTCTACCTCTGCCTGCTGTGTAGGAAAGACAACATACCACTTTTTTGTATTGATCAAATTCTTCTGATTAAAAAAAAATGAAAATAGAAAGCATCCCTCTGACTTACAGTGCTCTCCTGAGATGTTCAGCTGAGCTCTTAAGTTGTGGGCATTAGCTGGGACAAGCAAAGTTGTTTGAAAGGTAGCTTTAAAAATGAATGGACACCAAGTTGAATAATGTTTGCTACATAACTCTTCCAAGTTGTCATGTTCTTGCTATACCTCTTAATGCATTATACATATTTTTTAAAGTGAAATAGGACAGGGCTTGTATGGACAATTAGAAGCTTTAACTCTTCTTTAGTCTGGTGGGAAAGCTAATGTGGACTTTAAACAGCATTTATGTATCAAGATGAACAAAGATATTTGAATACGTTTGCACATATAAAAAGAAAAGGTATGCAATAAAATAATTTGATTACATTGTGGAAAAGCCTTGGACCAAACCTGTGACCTTTTCCAGTGACTGCCACGACAGGCAACTGGATAGTTTGTAAAATAAAAAAAACAATACTGTGTGCCAGCATTCAATGTGAATGTTTTGAGCTGCCCTTAGTTACATGAAAGCAGTGAAATCTGAATTTTAGCCACGAGGCAGTATTTTACACTGCGCTTGTGTGCAGAAAAGGTTGCCCTCGGTGAAATAACAGAAAACATTTTTGGC
This sequence comes from Chitala chitala, assembly GCA_025773905.1. Lineage (NCBI taxonomy): Eukaryota > Metazoa > Chordata > Actinopteri > Osteoglossiformes > Notopteridae > Chitala > Chitala chitala. The sequence continues at coordinate 7,070,058 of JABJVR010000002.1, read as the reverse complement.
ATGACCAATTTTAACGCCACATCTCAGGGCACATCAGCCCATCGAGCATGCTTGGTCCCTTCACTGAGCCAACAACGGCAACACGATGTCAACAACCCTGAGTCAGCCATCTGGACACCTGGACTTCAAACTACAGCCTTCTCTGTTGATGAGAACTGTAGCCATCACAGCCAACAGGAGAAGGACGTTTATATAATGGAGTTAATTGAGTTATCAGATCAGCCGTTCTCGGGCATTTATGGTCACAAATTGTGGAATGTAATGTCATATATGGAGCCAAAATACACTCAAATACATAGGTTTAAGTTGGCTACTCCCTCACCATTCACTTGGCATTACACATTGACGCAGGTAGCATTCTGTAAGCATTTGCCAAGCTTAATGTGTAAAACTGGCAAACAGTGCAGCACGATTCATAACTCCAGAGAATGTGTTTCAGTTGTACCAGAGTGCAAAGATGGAGAGTTCTACATCTCTCTGCCATAAAAATCAGACAGCTTGACATGCCTGTTGGGACATGAAAACCCATGTTATTTAGCTCTTCACAATCTTTTCTCATGCTCATATTACTTGAAGAAATGGTTTAAAAGTTTGTAGTAATTGTTTCAACCGAGGCTATAGTTTTTTTTTAACCTTTAAGCAATATGTAGCACAAAGATGTCACACCTGCTATGAAAGGAGTTTAAAAGCATTCTGAAAATAGGAAATTAAAAAATGAAGTCATGCTGAATCTGCCCCCTACCAGTTTGTATTGTGCAATGCAATGCAGAAAAAAATCAAGAGGAGCTGTAAAACTGCTCGTTAAATTTTCTCTGGCTAACGAATGCACTTTTGTGGTTTTGTGTGTTTACTGTATTTTTATTTTTAGTGAGCGGGCCAGGGACAGAACTGCACGAGACAGTGTTCGCTGGCTGTCCTCTGTGTGCAGAAGCTGGCAGCCCAGATCAAAGCTGTGGTGAACTCGGTGTTGGGGGGAGGGGG
>JABJVR010000002.1:7050928-7068977 GCA_025773905.1 Chitala chitala | reverse complement strand
CCCCCCCCCCCCCCCCCCCCCCCCCCCCCCCCCCCCCCCCCCCCCCCCCCCCCCCCCCCCCCCCCCCCCCCACTGGGGGTATCTCGCCAGCAGCCACTGCTACAGTAGCGCAGCAGTGTGTTCGGAGATAAGCGGCATCCAGGAGGGACTGGCAGGAAGATGGGTTCCGTCCCCCGACACCGCGGCACAGGAGCACTCTCATCAGCTGTCAGCACGCATCTGTGGGGGAGCGTTCAGCACCACTATCCTCGCAGTCCCTTCAACATGCACCACGCTTTTCTTTCCACTTCAAAACTTGGCCACTGCCCAGAGAACTTTTTCACACGTAAATTTTCAGTCTTATCAGGTTTTGACAGAACACAAAGGGTCTGCACAGTTTTAAAAAGCCTGGCCCAAATCTCCAAAGGTACAAGACTGTGACGTCTCCTGACTCTAAACCCTGGTCGCACCACACTCTCCACTCCGTGTCCCACACTTATCTTGTCTAAGAGACACAGAGAAGGACTCGTTTTCCTTACATGGCTCGCGTTGTTTCTCCATGCTCCGCAGACACCCTTTGTCTGTGGAGCCGCGATGGCCTCTCTTGCCTATTCATCAAAAGTGCCACCTCACCCAGAGCAAATGTGCTCTTCAGACTGAAGAAACAGAGAGGAACCAAGACCCACTGTACACAGCTAAGCAACAAGAGAAGAACCAAGCAGGGCATGGCTGGAGATCACAAGGTACCCATATTATGGAATGACCTCCATCAAGTGTTTTATTTGTTTCACTCACTTGTATTATGCCCTCAAGACACGTGTTAGGCAGGGTTTTGGTTATTGTGAATGTTAAGTACCTCCATTTTCGCACTGTACTTCCTGACATATTACTGTGTTTTATTACTCTTATTACTGTTGTATCTCTGTGCCTTTGCTTTTCTCTGTACTTTCGTACCACTTTGTGGCCTTTGTCTGTAAAAGCCAATATATAAATGAATTTATATAAAAGTAAAGAAAACACCATGCAAAGGCAGAAGATAGGTGAAGTCTTAAGGACTGACTGGGGACCACAGTGGAGTGACTGGGGACCATGGCATAATAACTGGGAAACACAAAAGAGTGACCGTGGACCACAGTGAAGTGACTGGGGACCATGGAGGAGTGACTGGGAAACATGATGGAGTGATTGCGGACCGCAGTGGAGTGATTGGGGTGCACAAAGTGACCGAGCCAAATGTGGACACTAGTGTGGTCTCACCAACAGAACTCAGACATTCGCCGCATACCCGGCATGCGCTCCTGAACTCACAGTACGAAGGATTTTCTTATAAGGCTTAAAATAACTCAGAGGAAATTGCAGTGCTGTATCCAGGCAACAGGACGGAGAGCGATATGGATTCCAGAGGTATCTGGACACTCAATCACAGAGAGTTAATGACCCCAAAGTCTCCAGCAGGGCTCCGAACGGATTGGTAAGATAAATACGTCAATGATGCATCCTTTTCTCTGTGTAAATCCCACGTGAGAATAACTTGGTTTACAAAATAAAACCTCTGTGTCATGACGGTGAAGGCACGCAATGTGGACTGAGAGTCTGTCAGCATACCTCACTCTGGCTCTTACATTTCCTGTGACATCCAGAGCTTAAAGAAAACACAGCTGTTTTGGACTGCACTTATCTACACAGGGCAAGAAATCTTTGCCAAAATGCAAATACATTTTACTTGCTACTGTTATTTTTTCACCTACAAGATTTTTTTAAACCTAAAAGGACTTATATAACTAGCTATTTTTTTTGCCAGATTTACAGATGTAATTTTTTTTATTTAAGCATTTCACAAAAAATAAAATCTCCCTGATGGGGAAAAATTAAAATCTCACTGCTGATTATGTTTTCATTCCAACTTCGTCTCTTTAACCACTTCCATAGTTCCGGTTTATTTCTGGACCAAACATATTATACAACTTTTTATTCACTCTTATAATTCGCTCATAGAGAACCTCAGGTTTTATTTTCACCAGAATTCAATGTGACTCGAAAATCAACATATCCAGCTTCGTCTGTGAGCTCAGTCATGGTGGACGGATGTAGCTGCGTACCGGTGAACCTCACCTGAGTCGGAGCTGTACATATAGACAAACTTGGTCCACTTGTAGTGCTCGATGATGGCCACTAGAGCATCCTGCAGCTCCGGCCGCAGCTGGATCACAAACTGGTTAGACGTCTCGATGGGGAAGCTGGGCGTGACGAAGCAGACGTGCAGCGCACCGCAAAACGACATCAGCATGTTCACCGTTTTCCTGTCGTACAGTCCGATGATGGCGTACACCCCTTTTGAAAACTGTGAACAAACTGGAATTTTTGAGGTGGGAGTGGGGAGGTAGTGGGAGGAGAGACAAGGGGGAAAGGTAAAGAAGTGTGAGAACATTATACCTTTAAGAAACTTGTTCCCCCGAGAGCAAACCCACAGAAGCCTGAAAAAGTGCAGCGTGTGAATTGTTTAAAAGGTATAAAGAAAAGTTACGCACCGAACTGCACTGTCGAGGGAGACAATATGAACCAACTGGGCACACGTAGTGCAGCCCAAACAGCCCTGTGAGCGTGACCAGTGTTAACGTCAATGTGACAAACGGGCTCCTGGCGGGCCAGCTGAGTGGAAGCTCAGGCGTCGATGAGCAAACCGCGTCGGCGTCGTGGAGCGTGTGCGACAAAGATGCTATCGGATCTCTGTGTCTCCCTTAGCCGTAGGTGTTTGAAAGGATGCTCAAATCTTATCTCCAGCTCTGCAGGCTCATCTGCCTCAGGATTAAGTTAGCAGGTTTGGTGCACAACTGTTTGGTGCTTTGTTGCTCTGATATCTGAACAACTGAAAGGGCTTTGGAACATCTAGTCTAATGACGCATTGTTCATCTCTGAAGGAGCGCTCCAACATCTTACTTTGCTCCAAATCCAGCAATGTGCTTTTAAAAAGGACTCTGTGACAAGAATACCCTGACAAGTCTGAACTGATCAAACGTGCATGACTCACATAAGACAAACTCTACGGAAAGAAACGATCTCAGTCATCATGTGTGGAACCTGGTGTGGGGGGTGGGGAGGGGCACATGCAAAGGAAATCTGCCAGAGAACCAAGTCATTCCACACATTGGAGGGATGTTGTTGACATTTACATGCCAAGCGGGGTTCTCTCACAATCCCTGCATCCATCTCCGCCTTAAAAAGCAGCGTTTTTCACCACTGCAGCTTTTTCGTCACGCCAGCAACGCCTGTCGCATGTTTGTAACTGGTCTCCTCACCCTCCGTCCTCACCCTCCTGGCATTTTCTTTTCTGCATTGCATGTCGTTGTCATGTCTACGCGTGTCTTCCCAAGGCTCATTCGGGTTATTTTTGTCCCTCCGCCATTGGCCTGGCGTTTCCCGCGTGTTTACTAAACAGATTGAAACTCCAGTCTGTTGCCTGCCCTCGGCCCAAGTCACAGTGTGAAGCACTGGTCAGTGAGAGGAGAGGAGGACAGACAGAGATGGCCATCGGCCAAGAGGTCCGCCTTGCTCTGGCCCCTCCCCCACCACCCCCAGTCCATATGAGCATCACGGCACTATAACTGGGCTAAGGAGGGTCTCTAGGGCTCACGCCTCTCTGCAACTCTCTACCACTTTCCAAGCACAAACGTAGCTCCAAAAACATCCTCTTCATTTAGAATTACACAGGGAAGAGGAAAGGGACATGTGTTTTTGGCCTATCCTGGAAATAAAGTCACAAGTACTCCAGACTCCAGACACTTCTCATGTGGAGGCATACGTTATTCAGCCCTTTCCTATATGGTGTCTCTGAGCCCTGCTGCAGGTCTAGACGGCATCCTTTGTTACAGCAGGTAGCCACTCCGGTCGGCTGCACATCTTACAGAATCAGGGCACTCTCTTCTTCACAGCGTGCCCTGTAGTTTTTCTGCCGCCTAACGTGCCTTGCACTAAACAGACTCCCTGCTGGAAGTGCACCCCTGCATCACCGTGAGACTCTAATTAGTGCAGAAGTAAATCGTCGGTAACTCTGCGAGTCGGTGCCTAAAACTGTCAGACACAAAAAGGAACCCTTGACAGCACAGGTGTCAACCGACATGGTCAAACTAATTAGGAAAAAAAAAAAATGAGTGAGCTGAACTCCTCACTGTGGTTCTGGTCAGAACCGGTCCGGCTAAGGCGAGTGGGCCACTGTGTGAGCACGTAGTTCTTTCTTTGGACCCGTATTGCCCGTGCCAGCTGTGACAGAAACAGCGCGCTCGCCTGCAGTTATTTATGTATCCATCGGGCAATTAGCAACGTGACGGGTCATTGTCTCCCCTCCTCCAGTGCAGTGTTAAATGCCACGGCAACAGCTGTCCATCCGGGTATGCCCCCCTCCCTGTGGGTAGGCTGCGAGACGAGGACTGGAAGCTGCGCATATGGGACAGCGGGGAGTCGCGTTTGCTTGCATTTAGGAGAACTAAATTAAAGGACTTTCAAGGACCTCAGAGAGGACCAAACAAACGTCATCGCCACCATTGTCTATCTCGAGACATAACGATACTGCGCAGTAAAGACGGTAAGAGTGGTAAATTAAGAGATGTGTGCGGCCTTCATGCAGTGATTTGAACATCATTCTGATCAGCTAATGAACGAAACCGTGTCCATGAAATATGGATTTAAGTTTGAAAAACACAGGAAAAAAGGTTTTATCAGCAAAGCTATGGCATTATTTTGGCTTTTCATGACCAGGATGTGGATGTTACGTTTTCAAAACTTTCACAGATGGCTTGGATTTCAGATGCTAAAGGAAAATACCACAAACTTGTATGGAAAGCAGCATGCTCTAGTACTGGGACTGCCATATACTCCTATGGGAATTACCATGCCCTGCTATGAGAATTACCAAGTCCACACACTTCAACTGTTTCCTGATTCTAAATTACATATTTGCATTGTTACAGGAACACATTTTTACTGCAGTCAGTATTTTTATGACTTTGATTTCATCTTCAATGCACAGTAAGTCACAGTAACAAAATTGGCAAAGTTAAATCACATCTGTGTTATAGCTACTTTTTAGTATAAATTTGTATGAAGTATGAAGACCACAAATAAATTCAGTTATATTTCAATTCACATGTTGCTTCAAAGCATGAAACAACCTTATGTAAGGTAAAGCACTATAACCATTAAGAGTTAAAGAAAAAACATTTAAGATAAATTATACAATACATATCCTACGGGCGAGCTGAGCTGGAACATCACTATTATGACCTGGGCTCTTGGGGGATTTCAAGTCTCTCAAAATCAAGCCTCCCCACCTGCCAGGCAACCCAGCCAGGGCTGATCAATTATTCATTATTTATATTTAACAAAACTCTCCACCAGGCATATAAAGATAAAGCCATGGTAAGTAATGAACTCCTCAACCTCAGAGCTGAAATGTCACTCTCTGACTTGACCTTTTTATTGCCAATATTATTAATATGAAGTATGTAACATTAATATTATATAGTACTAATATAACATAATGTTGGTTTTGCACCTCAGGCAGTATGTTTTGAGTGACGATATTGTTTTGCACCCACATATAAAATTGTAAAATTAAAACAATGCACAGTAATTAGCATAATCATCTGTTTTAATCACCTCCTCCTTCGACTTACACGTTTCACTAACCTTACTCTGCAACCCAGAATGCCACCTACCTAAATTAGGTAATTCATCAAAATTCTGAAACATGGCTGCAAAAATAATAATTACAGTAAAAAATAGTAGTAAATAAAAACCAATAATGATACAGCACGTCTTATACTTCGGTCCATACGTGAACTGTCATTATGGTCAACAGGCCTGTTGTTCTTGCTCTGTGCTGTATAACAGATGGCTCCAGATATGATGCGGTTTCTCTGTGTTTCAAGGAAGAAGCTGGAGGAGTGAGGACATTTTCTCTAACAGCAATACATGCTGTCAAAGTGCTCGTCAACTGAAAATATCACAAATGTGACTCAGTATCACTATTTTATTAAAGCACCCACACAGCCGGTGGGATATTGGCATGAAAAACCTGTTAATGTCACTGGTATGACTTCATCGTTTATGAAGGACGACAGATTTTGCTGTCAATTTTCAACTCTGACTCCTCACTAATAAGGACCGATGGGAAACACCCAGTTAACTCAACGTGAGAGAGATTACTGTAATTTCCCTGATTTACCTGGTTTTACCACACTGGTGTAGTGATGCTGGGGTGCAGTAAGAGAACACAAGGTCCCTTAGTGAGCAAAAGGCTAATTGGAGGCTTTCTTAGGAAGGGCTATTTTCAGAGCGCTATTTCTGCCATCCTGTCAAAAAACAGAATTTGTACAAGAGATGAGAAGCAGCCAAACCTTTTTAGACAGGCCAAGAATTCTAAGTGAAATTCTGACACGTTTATTTTTCCCGGCAGCAGCTACATGTTTCTTTGTGTAATGGAACAGAGCATATATAAATTAGTATTAGCAGAATGCCTGAAAAGGCATAATTAATACTAGGCAAGATAGATGATCTGGCAGATCAAATGAGACCACATATTGAAAGGATAAGTATTTTCCATTCATTAAGCCTGCAAGATACTCTTTTAATGATATGACTAAAGGTTAATTATTGCAGCTCAGCAAAACTGGAGAATGCTTGATGTAGAAGTTTTGAGTGAAATAACAGGCAGGGAGTAAGGTGTCATTAGCCAAGAGGGCAGCTCAGCCTAAAACTGAAACTACATAGTACACACAGCCAACAAAGAAATATATACTATTAAAGAAGTGTACTTATTATGGAATTAAAATTAGCGTGGAAAGTTCTGGACATACTACAACGTCCTATCTGGTCAAAACATGATGATCACCAAACAAACTCTCGTGATGAAACAGCCCTTCCACCTCCAAACAGCTGGGACTATGGGACTGAAAGGCTGTCAGTGTGTCAGTGTGTCAGTATTCACACACTTTGGATTTTGGCTGGACTATGTCATCCAGATTTTTTTTATCTACTCCTTAGTGCATGCCATGCTGTTGCACATACACTAGCATTACCATAATAAGAGGGGTAGTGGTAAAATGTTTTTAAAATGCTTTTAAAAATATTGTTCTTTTCAGTGTTGTACATGATCAGATGTGGTTTTTTTCAGAGGTGGTTTCTACTTTCTACTCAGTATTACATTGAATTAGAACTTGGCAGGCTTAAACGTACTTTTGTATAACAAGCCCCAGCCTTTAGCAAATACTTGACCTGTTTGAACAATTAGGGAGCATTACAAAAATATCTATTGATATTAGTCTTTAAAGTCTGTACTGCAGTTCTTTGGCTATCGGGGTAATATCCCACAATATCATACATTTTCTTTGACAATGTAGGGTTTTGGCATATATATTATACTTTCATTCCATTTGCTGTAGAACTCTTAAATCGAGCTGATTAATTGCTTAATTGAAATGCTGAGTGTTTAAAGTAGTTTACTTAAAATATAGCGGGAGAATATATATAAATATGAAACGGTACTATGCTAAACAAAATTTATCCCATTTTAAAGTTCCTTCTCATAAACCCATCCTGAGTCACAACAATTGCAAAAATGCTAGCTGATGTTACATACATATACCTGTTTTAACATACCTGAAACCTTTGAGTGCCCATTCATCAGAGGCATTTAGTCGTCCTGAAAGTATCTGTCAATCTATCAAGACTGACACACAATGTCCACCACGAGGACTTTGCATGCTTCACCTGCATCTCACGAAATGCCGGACCATAACAGCGCTGCTGTCTAATGAGATAATGATCGCAGTGATTTCCACATTAGCCCAAGCACTGAGCTCATACAGGAGGTGGGGGCGGCACAACCCCGCCCCCGGGGTTTCTCTATCCCCACCGAACTGGGATAGAGCCAATTGTTATTTTCACTGTCAACAATATAATAATTCAATAAATTAATAACAACACACTAACAGCTAAGGTCACTGCCCTGCGAAATTCAAAGTGAGAGTGAGAAAGGGCCTGCGTTGTGGTCCGGGGAAGAACCAGTGTTCCTGTTACGGGTCCAGTTTTAAGCACCGCGCCTTGCTGGGGGACCCCCCTAAGTTGGCCCTTTCTGCACCACTCGCTGATGGGGGCCAATTTGTCTCCTGAATGGATCATCTGTGTAGGATGCCATGAGTGTGGACCGCCGTTCCCCCCTCCCTCCATCCTTTTAGCTTCAAATGGCTGTGCCGCCCCTGAGGCCATCACCCCTCCTCCTCCCCGACTATCACTCAGAAATCTCCTGGTGAGTCCCACGAGAAACCCCACTGCACCTCCCCAGGCATGCATGCCATCATTTCACATACCGGTGCGTGTAATTCTGCATGCTCAGGGCAGGAATGGGTGGGGGGAGGGTGAGGGTCTGCAGAAACAAACAGTCAGCTCCATTGGACCTGTCTGGACAGATCTAGGCCAGCCATAAACAAACTTCAGCTTCTAACACATCAGTGCCATTAGGATTACATAAAAAGCATGTCTAGCAAAAAAATACATTGTAAATTCCACTTAACCACTCTATACTCCGGAGAGGCATTCCCCAGTATTCCCTTCTATGGTTAACAATGATGGAGCTTTTGATAGCTGATTATCATAGCAAAATCTTACACGGCATTTCACAAATGTTATGACAATGATCCAAACTAACACAACAATACTGAATAAATAATGCCTTTTAATCTTTTTACCAATTCATCCACATCACAGCCGATGCTGAACCAAGTGTTGCACAGACCTGCGTGGTTTTGTCTTAGTTAAATATTCAGGGTACCTCTTCATACCCCAATGCGTTGCTTCCACGCATCTTAAGCTTGACATATTACAGCTCTCCAACAGCACCTTCTGCACCCAACGGTTTGGTGCAGAAGTTTTTTTTTTTAACACCACAGAGACCGCACAAACACCAAACCGACTTCCTCGGCGACCACACCACAGTCGCAGATACAGGCTAACTACCGGCCCCAGGTAGAGGAAGATCTTCTCAAAAAAGGGAAACTCTCTGGCACATAAATTACTCTGTGACGTGACGGCAATCTGTTATGAGTTTGTCAAGACGCTCCTGGCTCACCTCGCGATGCCTGCACTGACAAATTCAGCACAGCTACAGAGAGAGACTGATGTAGCGATCAAAATTTCCAACGTGCTCTCCTATGATTTCGTCTGCGCCAGCAGCCCTTCTCACTTCTGAATATGCACCATTCCTTATTGGCAGCTGCTGGACGGCTGCTCGGGAATCTGCCAATCTGAAACTCTACAGCGGATCCTGCGTAATAACCTTTATATTATGTTTCTGTTGAATTTATCAAAATCATGCCCATTATTTGATCCGGTAATTACCCCTCTGCCTTGTCCGTCAATACGTCCTCAAACGACCAATTTGCCACCGCATTACATTTTGGTTACGCTGTTGGTTAGATGAGTGGTATGAAAACATGTGTGAGCACTGTTTGAAATTCCCATCGCATCACCTTAGTCTGCATTCTTGTATCAGCATTGACATCAAATCAACCTCACTTACTTAAAAGGTCACTTAGAGCCAAAACAGCAACAGTGCCACTATCATCAGCAACAGCAGCAACAACGTCTACAAAGTGGTGGTGAGGACTCCCTGTATTCTCATGCACTGCTTCTCAGCACTTGGGTCAACTTTATCAGGCCAGCTGGTGAACAGGCATGAATGGTTGAACGGGTCTGTGGCCTGCGAAAGCAGTCTCATGCTGTCAAACACAACATCTGGTGGGTTAGCGTGACCCTAAGTGGACAGTCAGCCTGTATAAGTGACAACTGCAAGGACAATAACCATGAGAATAAGGTCACTGCTTCTGTTGTGCAGGTGAGTGTTTATCTCCTTTGAACCTTTCAGAGATACATGATGTCACGGTGTGGGTGATGTAGGTCTGCTCTCCGACTGCCATGACAACACATGCTCTCAGCGCTCCGCACTCGCAGTGTCCCTGTCACCAATGTGGTGTAGCCTCAACCCCACGATGTGTCCTGATGTCAGCCCCATATTCAGCAGGTGACGGTAAAACCAACATGCTTTGACTAAGCTCAGCATTAATGTAAGATATTTTCATCACTTCCAGGTTGAACACACACATTTCTAGAGGGACATGACATGTGTGAGGGACATGATATCTCCTCCCAAACCTGATCTGATGGATGGGTTAAAGATATATATATATATATATATATATATATATGTGTGTGTGTGTGTGTGTGTGTGTGTGTGTGTGTGTGTTTCTGAAGAAGTACAGTGAGAATACACCTGCAGAACCCATTGGCTTCAAATGGTTTGTTTGTTCTGCCCTTTGGTTTGAAAAATTGTTCTGTATTTGTATAAGACAGTTAAAATCAATTAGATCCTTCAATGGCTTTTTTACTGAAGGGACTGTAGAATGTTTTGGGGAAAACTAAAGGATACGTGGAAATTAAGGAATATTTAAATAATATTGCAATGTTATTCGCATTTCTGTGTGGGAGCTGAAAACAGAAAAGCAGTAATGAATCACTGTAAAATTGTTTAACCAATGTAGGTATGGGACGCTTGTCCCAGATTACACAGGGTATGATACAATATGATGGGGGTTCAACTAAATGCACAACATTCACATACAAGGACCATCTTCATGTCACCAAATAGCCTTCAGTAACATCTCCTGTGAGTATTAAACGAAACTACATAGTTGGAGTACAAGCGCAATCTACACACACACACAGAGCACGTGTTAGATTTGAACCCTGAATGACAGGAGAGTGACATAACACAATAAAAATCACCAAACCACCATGCCTTCGTAGCTGTTATCTGAACAAAATTATACTTCAGAATCATTTTCATAATGCAGACAGTATTGCAACTAATATATTTAAAGACAGATCTTCTTTCAGCAATTTTACTGCTCTAGTGCTGAGTCTGACCCTACATACACACAGCTCTCCAATTTAATTAACTTCATTTAAGTGATAGGGACAATGCACAACTTCACAGAGATTCCCCTTTCTCATAACAGAACCAATAGTATGTAAGAAGCATATTTTCCTCTGCGGCTCCACACACACCCGCCTCTATCGGTGCCTCTTCATGGCTGGCCCCAGCTCTTTAGCAGAGAGCAACGAACACAAATGCACCAGCGTGAGTCAGAGTTCAGAGCAGCCCAGAGGGCTGAACACGGAAATAATGTCACTCGCACTGCAGCACCTCCCGGGCCTACATGCCCATAGAACACTTTCTGTTCCCTGCAGCTTCACGCTGGCTGTCATCTTCCGAGACAAACCAGCACAGTCTCGCTAAATCTCCTCGCGTTCAGGCTAATTGTCTTGTGCAATTAACCATCATCCAAATGCTGCCCACAAACGAAGGCCCTTTAATTCCGCAGGCCCCCTGCTGTGTCCCGATTCACGACCCTGTGTTTCACAATAACTGGTCACTGCAGCTCCCACCGTTAGCGCCTGCTACTCAGGCCGCTGCCTTCGTGTATCATGCCTGAATCCGGTGGCAAACTGCAAATTGAAAACTCCAAATGTTGGGCAGTCCAGAGAAGCAGTCGCACCAGGAACACCATTCTTTGTCAAGAGTCCATGGTTTCATGTTGGCAAAGGAAAATGAAGCTGAGTGGCCGATGGGTATTCTGTTAGACCGGCAGTAATGCAATGGAGACGACTCTTTTATTAATAAAACTGATCCCAGAGGCTTCAATTGGACACAATAGACCAGGTCAGCTGCTGGAAATGGATGTGTATGTGTGTCTGTGTGTGTGCCCGTGTGTGTGTGCACGTGTGTGTGCATGTGCGTGCGTGTGTGAGTTGTGATGACTTGTACGGTACATAGTGGCAGACTCCACTGTTACAGCTTCTCAACCTATAGCAAATGACGGATAAACACAAGCCTTTCCTCAGAATTAAGCACTATTGTAACCCACCTCATTTGCACAGATTACCACAGAAATGGGTGGATTCAGGCCTGACTGGGACAAAAGGGAACAGATGTTGGTATCAATCTAAACCGACGGGGGCCGCGGCCTCCGCAGCCCACACCAAGCAAAAGCACGCTTCCTGATCCTCAGCGGTGACGGAACAATGCCGCGCGACGCCTAATTAATCCCGTAATGGAGAACGTGAGACCCTTCATTTGGCTTCTCCTACCCCTGCTGTCGAACATCCAAACTCGACCAGCACACGAGCCCCGGCCAGCCCTCAAAAAAGAACCAGAGCAGAACCAATGTTCCGATAATGTACTAAGCTGTTTGTCACTCGTGCTCTCTGGATGTATAGGCACTGTTTTAGTGCACTAGCTTGTCATTAGTATAAACAGGCTGCTTTCCAAACAAATGAAAAAATGTTCATAATAAATGCAGCCTTTCTCAGATATAGTCTTTACAATAAAAGTGAGTAGAGCTTATAGGTGAGAACTGAATGTTCATTTTCTTGAGCCTCAGTTATATCCTCAAAAATATGACCTTACCATACACTTAAAACGCCTACATTACTTACTACCCAAGTTGTTCATTTGGACCCGTGTGTTTTTATTATTTTCTTTTTCCAGAGGCTATGGCTGAATTATGGGAAGATGTTTACACAGTGGAATCTGAAAATTTAATCTGTAACAAGTCAGTCCCTGTTAAAACAGGTTTGTTGCTCATTCGCCATAATAAAAATGGAAGAATCACACATTATTTAAGGCCTCTTTTCCCAAATGTTTTATTCAAACCCACAAACACACACACACCCAAATTAACACACACATTCTGGTTTTTTTTGTAATTGAATTTTTTCTTTTTTATTTTGACCATCATTTGGAGATACAGACCAAATTACAGTTTGTTGCCAAGTTAAACAGTGCAGGGGACGAGCAGTGCTCATGTAAGATGATTTGTTTACATCCTCAATGTAACAACTGATTTGGATAAGGCACATGTGGTATCATTCCCAGCACATTATCCTCATCTTGTTCCTGCCTACAAACATCTGCAAATGCACACACCACCACCTGACCACGCCTTACCCTCTGATTACTGAAATACTGAACCATACACAGACCCAGTCCACTTGACCATGCCTTACCCTCTGATTACTGAAATACTGAACCATACACAGACCCAGTCCACTTGACCATGCCTTACTCTCTGACTCCTGAAACACTTAACACACACACATAGACCACCTGACCACGCCTTATCCTCTGATTACTGAAATACTGAACCACACACAGACCCGGACCACCTGACCACGCCTTACCCTCTGATTACTGAAATACTGAACCACATGCAGACCTGGACCACCTCACCACGCCTTACCCTCTGATTACTGAAATACTGAACCACACACAGACCCGGACCACCTCACCATGCCTTACCCTCTGATTACTGAAACACTGAACAGACACATACATATCACTTGACCACACATTACTCTCTGGCTAAGGGTAGGTTAGACAGTATGTTATAGTGTGATGGCTGCTCTTTTCTCTGATGTACTCCTGCAGGTAGACAAAGCTGTTAGAGGCACACAGCCAGTTGGTGAACCCAAACCTCCCAGGATGCCACTGTCAGACAGCCATGACTGGCACTCCATGTGCCAGTGAAGCCTCAGGAAAAAAAAAACAGGGAGAGCTGGAACGCAATAACTGTAACGCAGCAACCATACAGCTGTGTGACACAAACAACCACTTCGATGAAACCAAACCCATCCCACTCAACTGCATGCTGCTAAAGCTAAAAGCCCTGAACATTGCTACAGCCTGAACACCATTCCTCTCCCGTCTCCCGTGAGCTGTAGCACTAAAAGAAACTTCCCCAGAGCCAACCTGACATGTTCCTACTAACTACTTTCCATTGCAAAGCACTTAAAAGCATCCCCAACAGAGAACTCCCTCTTTGTATCCAGCGGTTAATAATACATATTTATACCACCCAGCTCCAGAGCATAATCAGCACAGATACAAGATGATAAATAATAGATTAAGTGCATCCGCTGAAGCAGTGCTTCATTACTGATTGTGCAAACAGAGTTGTAGCTCCACAGGTTTTAAGCCAAAGCTTGTAGCTTTGTCACTCACCGATTCACAATACTGAAACAAACCCAGAAGATTACTCACTCGCTGCAGTCGCCTGAAATCTTCAAAAAATATATACAAATTATGTACAGAACATGCATATTTATGGAAGGTTTAAATCTGGTATAAATATGCAAATGAATGCATATGCATGACTTTTTGAGCATGCTCACCTGCGCTATTAGCCACAGCGCTAATAACTCTGAAATGGCACTGGCTGGGTTTAATTTGTATCTTTCCTCTTAGCAGCACTGATTGCACTATTTAGTGACAAACTCTGGACAACATCCTTCCCTTTGAATTCTCTATAAGGCACTGCCACGTGGGTTACCGATTGCCCGTGACATAACTCGTTATTTTTACCAAGGTTTATTATCAACGCTTGTAAAGGCTGACTGTTGTGATTGAACCAGCAGGTTTTGTCAGCTTGTCAAAGATAAAACTAACTCCTGGGAATAGAGAATATATTTTAGCTAATATTCCACTTACAAATGCGGTGTACTTTTTTTAATGACCCTCTTTTTATGCATGCAAATTTTCCACAGGAAATGGCTAACAGAAATTATATTTAATTACCTTACCTCATGGACCCATCAGTTATTTTACTCCATAATACACACTATGGAGCATAAATGGGAAAACACTGTCAAATATCCATTAAATCCAGAACACGAACAGAACCCAATGAAGTTCCTGCTCATTTGAAGTATACTATGAAATGAGCCACAACTTGGAATCCATCCAGCTCTTTCCTTCCACAGAAGTAGGTCTATTTATTATGCCCCTATTCTAATTATACTCAATGGCAGATTATGGTAATGTAATTTCTTCACTGAGGCACATTGTGACTAATATTTCCATTTGCATATGGTCCCTAATGACATCGCTGTTTAACCGTTAATATGGCACCAGGATACCACGTAAAGAAAAGGACATTCGGTGTGCACAAACACAATAACAGAGCAGGCGCGTTCTGGTTCCTCTTCCAAATGCGTCACACCTTCTGTGCGTAGCGCTCTCAACGCAGCCCATTTTACAGGGAAGTGTCAATAATCAGCGCAGTAGCAGAAACGCACGATAAAACAGAGAATGAGCTCTGGGAGGGACAGAGAGAGTCCTGTGTATGTTCCTGCCAAGCTCTGCTATGACCCATTCCCATAGTTCACTTTAGATTTTTATGTCTCCTTGGGTTCTACCAGCCTCCCGTTTTTCTTGCTGTGCTGCTATTCCTCGTAAACCCCACCCACCACCCGAAAGCCCTCAATTTTCCTGACCGCCTTCCCCACACACACAAACGAACCCAGCAGGTGCCAGAGAGGCGGATGGCGAGCAGAGGAAGTGCCCCACCAAGCTGGAACCAGCAGCACCGGTGGCTTCCGGGCCTCCTTTTCACCACAGCACAAGCGGCCATTCACCAAGACGCTAGCCACCGAGTGCAGGCAGAGACGCCCAGAGCCGCCGCGCTGAGGGGGGGAGGGGGCGTCAAACGCTCAGCCACTGCATGTCTCATTCACATGCTTAACGTGTGACAGCTGGCACAAATTATAAACCACGTACGCTCGCATACTTACGCACAGTAATGTACGTGTGTACAATGTACACCTTAGCTGCAGGCATGAAGTATTGCATACATGAAAAAGCAATTTGAAGCAATTTACTGTAAAAATGGTTTTTATGTAAGTGTAGCAGAGTAACTTGGGTACATTGTCATGAATTATTCATAAGAGGGTAGGACTGAGGGTAGGAAGCACCACTGAATAAATGATTTGCCAAAATTATTTTTTTTGTTTTTTATATATTTATATATACACATTCATGTATGACACACATATGCATCAATTTTTATATAATATTGCTAATTGTAATTGCTGTATCATCTATGTAAAATAAATATGTAAAATATTTGTTATATGTAAAAATGTTATGTAGGAGTATACAGCATAAAATCGATGACATTTCCCAGTGGCAATCATGCCACTAACCTGCTATGCAGTGAAAAGTGCAGAAATGAAGCCCGCGTAATCCAACAAACATTTCAAATCTGTCTCCCAAACAGAAAAATTCTAATAAATAGTGGAACAGCCCCTGAGCAGTCCCACACACAGGCACCACCAAACGTGACAATGGTATCCCCCCAAACCCGACTCCCACAGAGCAAAACTGACAGTGTTCATTTAGCACTGACAGTGTTTATATCCAGCTACACTGAAAGCATATATTATATGGGTGTACTTCAAACTACATAAACACTTTCAGTGTAAAATTAACACTGCCAATTTTGCTATGCACCGGACCCTTTCACATGTAGCATTCATGAATGTCATACGTGATGGACACATGACCCAGGTCTCTGTGGCTCTGTACCCTTTAGACCCTTTGCTCCTGTCAGCGCCTTGCTTGCTGTAGGCACAGGAAACCACATTCTGTCCTCTGAGTCCCACCTACAGCCCCTCACTCCAGATACAACCCTCCTCAGTACTGCTAGAATGCACAAAGCCTGTCTCCTCTGTGCTGATGCAGATGTCCAGAGGCTTTTTTGATGTTGTTGTTCTGTTTTTTCTTCTGGTCCATTACATGTAATCCACACACACACACACACACACACACACACACACACACACACACACACACACACATGCACGTGCACACACACACACACGCACACTCCTCCTGCCCTTGGTTGCCATAGAGCTCATTTTAACAGAAAGGCTGCTCTACTTGTACCCATAAGAATAAGACAGCAAAACAAATGGGTTTTGCATAATACCTGAGTGACTCCAGGCTGTTTTGGCCCTGAGGCAAATACAGCATCACCCTGGAACATCGCGCTGTCGCTACAGACAGCATTAGCCCGCATTATCCCTCAGTCACTGTGCCTACCAACACACTCTGTGACATCTAGACAAAGGTGCTTTTTTAAAACCCAACAGCCGGCATGGAATTTAACCGTTTTCCAAAGGCCTTTCTTTTACATATTAACATGTACCATGATACAGTTAAAGTCATACTTTGGCTTCATAGTACTCTTTCTAACTGACTCTTGCTCAAACAGTTGTAACAGTGGTACATGACTGATGTATAAGGTGCAGGTGGTATACATACACAATAGCAGCAATTTGATATACGATCATAAACGTTTAAGTTCTTGTTTCTTATTTTTTGAGATGAGCTAAATGTATCAAATTGTTACCAGTCAAAAATTAAGCTTGATTGAACCTGCTTATTATTATTATTGTTATTATTACGATTGCTTTTTTGAATTGAATGATCTGAGTTTCATTACACACTCAGTGGATGCAGAAATGATAGGATCACTGGAGACCGCTGAAACACCAGAGATGCAATGACATGGCATGACAAATGCCCAGCGACGCAGCTCTACACCTCAGCAGGAAGACCATATAATCTCTCTTCTTGTCTGACGTTATTATTGTTTCACTGCTGGCAGGATTAAGTCTCCCAGAGCACACAAACGTAAAATACCGATCAAAGACTAAACAGACTAAACGAAAACATTACAGTTTCAAAACTTCAAAAATAAAATAATACAATAAATACATAGATAAAATAACTATTTAATTAGGACACTTGAAGGACAATTCGCACGAGGTCTGTTCATTTTATGCTTCAGGTTGCATTGCAAGGCAAGTTCGTAGTTTCTGTTCTAGGCATTTTCGTACCCTGTAGTGCGCTGTTAGCTTTTTATCCATTTTGTGGAGGGCAGTTTGCGTTCGTACGTTAACTCAAAGTGCTCAGCACAAGGCCAGTGTGTAACGCACTCAAAACCTTAAATATGAATATTAATCACAGTGAAATTCATGATTTTAAATTCATGAAATTCATGATCATGCAAAACCCTATCTGTAAAAATGTGTGTGTGTGTGTGTGTGTGTGTGTGTGTGTGGGGGGGGGTCGGGGGAAGCTGCGTGCTGGCAACACCGAGGGAACTCAATTACAGGTGTT
>JABJVR010000002.1:7033811-7050235 GCA_025773905.1 Chitala chitala | reverse complement strand
GTATTAACAAACCCGAATGTATATGCATAATTTAACAATAATATATAATTTTATAATAATATAACATACTGTCATCAGACCGAATTCAAATGTTCTACTAATAATGCACAATAACCCGGAAAATATTCGGGCTATAGTACAAAAGTAAAATTCCATGAAAGTAACAGCTCACGGACCAAGAAACCTTTTATAAGAATACAACTCACACGAACACAAGTTGCTCTCTTATTTCAGCTAGTGCTGTGTAAGAACAGCACATAATTGCTTCTGTTTATAAAGCAAGGGCTAAAGTATTTATGTAGGCTGTATAAGTTAGTGCTGGAGCGCAGTGGTCGCATTTACCACTATAAATACTTCGCTCGCAGTGAGTTCTGCGTTTAAAACATCATTGTAACAAAGGACGAAGAATGAGAAGGGACAAAGAATGACATGTCCCCAACTGTTATCAGGACACAGTTCACCTTTTAACACTCTAACGATTCCATCATTGCGACTTTGGTCAAAGCAACAGATTAAATCGCAGTTAGCGCCAGAGTTAGTCATATCTCCGCTGCTCGGTCTCTGTTTGTATCTGCCTGCAAGAAAGTCCGCACAAAATAAAACCCATAATAACGGATAACATACTTACAGGCATATGTCATTGCAAAGCTATCGCTGATGTTGACCATATCCACTTGGGGTACCAGTTTGGGGATATCCTGGTGGTGTGAGAGCGCAAATCGGAAAACCTCATATTCATGTGAGCCGGTGGGGAACAACCCCCCTGAAAAAACGAAATAAACACAAATATAATACACAGAACAGTTCCAGTGCGAATTTTGGGCGCAAGTGATACCATCATTGTTACAATAAACAATAACCGTTGCAAAGAAGCACCTCTACAATTTATACATGTAAATTTATTGTATTTTATTGTCTATTGTTTCAAATTAACTCCAATAATAACACGTACGGTACAACTAAACAGAAGCTCGTTATTTTTAAAGGCTGATGCGATCCTCCAACACAAAGTGAACAAAGAGCCGCGCTGGAGTTCCCAGTATTGCTGTGTCCAATATCTTCGCAATTAAAGGTTCGCGCTCCATCATATTGCAATTTGTGTTTTTACTCACCTATGTTGATATTACTTGGGAAACTTGTACTTAAACACACCCCCAGAAAACTGGTGCAGAGCAGGGCGAAGCTTCGCTGCATATTTCCTTTTGCATTGGCGAAGAAAAATATAACCGAATTCCAACCATAGATTTGTCCGTGATTTTTTTTTTTACTTCTTTCCTGCCGCTCTCCTCGTCGTGCAGTGCGCGCTCGTAACGCTGCTAGAACAGAAAGTGATTAGATGGATTAGAAGATGTCTTCACCAGAGCCCTGTCCTCGCTCTTCGCACGCTGTTAATACTAATGTCCTTGGCTTGGCTACCGAGAAAGCGTGGCTGCCAGCCCTACCTACTCTCCCTAGAGATGCAGAGAGTCGGGGGTGCCCGCATTATGTGCAAGGAAGGGATTCAGTGACAGTGGTTTTTCTCTCATTGGTGCTGGTGTCATCTCACACTCCTTTTCACATCACTATCAGGTCTAACTCAGCAACAGCATTAAACCTGGAAGGCGAAATCGTTTCATTCCCCCCCCCTTCCCTTCATGGATTGTGTAGAATGTACCATTTACACAAAGACTTGGACAGTAATACGCATTATCATCTCATACACAAGAAGAAATTATTGGATGATTAACGTAATTTAAGTGAAAATTTGAAAGAAGGAGAACAAACAGCCTAAGTAATAATTTAACTCATTTCGATAATCGAAAACGAAATATTTTGTCGTCGTTTTTGGTTGTTCTTGGTTGACTTGAATGCCTTGTTGAATTGCACGTTATTTCTGCGATTCTAATTCACTGAGTAGTAATTTACAGGCCATTCAACAAAAACAAAAAACGATTAACATAATTTTTAAAAGGTCTGATTCAGATTTACGGCTATATTCTGTATGAGGACATATATAATGCCATAAATATTTTATTAAATAAATAAATATAAACTGTTCTGTGCGATCTGACCTCCGGTTTCACCTTCAATTTAAGATACAGGAACGTGGTGATCTGAAAGGCTGTTTAATATCAGGCTGGATAAAAAAAAAAAAAAAAAAAACTTCCCGAAAGCAAGAGAGGCCATTTCATGGACCGACAAAACAAAAGATTTTCAGTGGCACTCTTTCCTTCGTGGCGAGCGGGGTTACAAGACCGGAAAAAATCAAACTGACAGTATTAACAACGCAACCTGTTTTATATACTGACACGCTACTTGCGTTGGTGATTACACTACCTGCCGCCTGGATTCGGCGTTAATTAAGGATCTGACATCCCGTTGCTCATTGTTGTGCATCCATCTTCATTTTATTAAAAAAGAAAAGAAAAGAACCCTTCATGACCACACTCTTTATTCCTTAAATTGGTTTCATTAATCTTTGTTACTTTCTCATTTAACCATTGTATTCCCCCTTTGATACTCCAGTATATTAACCTTTCTCTCTGCCGAATTCCGGAGATGAGGACGGAGGGGGTGTTCTGGTTATATGGTCATTCCAGAGCACATAGCAAAAATGTTCTGCATATTAGTACCAAGCTCATCTTCAGCATAAAACTCAACTGAGTGAGATTAGCATTTGTTTGCCTGTTAACTATATTACTTCCTTTGTGAACCTTTTTTAAATCGTGCCAATTAAACACTACGAAACGCTTGCATACAATAGTTAAAATTAAGTGTTGTCATAGACTGTTTAATTTGCTCATTTGCAATCTCTCTGGACCACCAGTGGTATCATCCTTGTGCTATAAATGTAGTAATTTTAATCAACATCAACAGGTATGTTTGATTTCATTAACTGCCTAGATTGGTCACACATTTTCCATTCAGCGCTTCTTATCGAAATTTAAGGCAGTGTTACTGTAAACAGTATACGTTAAAATTAAGTGCTGAGATTCATAGTAAATTTCTGGAGCACAATAGAGGGTTATAGTGGCCAGAAGGTTTCTGACTTCGGGTGAAGAAAAACACTTGATTTTTAAAGAAGCAGACTGTCACATGCACAGTCCTGTCCTTTCTAGTGTATGTCATTTCTAGCTTCCCTCTCTTCTGTAGTGCACGTGGAATCTCTATGCTTCTCCCAATTGCTTGAGCGATTACACCTGGTGTAGGGTTTGTGAGGTCCCTATATAGTCTCTAGCTCCCTTTCTCTCTTACTGGTTATTGTACATACTGTACTTATGTACTCTCGCTACATATCGCTTCTTCATCTGTATCTAGTTTTATGCCTTTTCTGTGCCTTCCGCCCGCCTGTGTCTCGCTCCTTAGTCTGTGAGCTTGTATTCCCTTGTTGTGCTTCCTTCCCATTGTTATTTTTGAATAAACCCCTTCAATACATAGACTCCTCTGTGTTATGTCTCACCGAGTTTGTTACACAGATAACACCTATAAGTCTATGGGTTAGCGCTTACAGTATGAAGTTACTGCTTTTACATTACCTGACTTTCCAATATCATTATTATTCTGACTGGAATTACAAGGTTAAGCAAAGTCTTTGATATTCAGAGTGGATTAACTATAGTTCACTTTATCATGTGTGCTTGTTTATGGAATAAAGTTTTAAATCCTTTGCTATAATACTTGACTCAATTAGGATTAAGGATAAGCTATTTATCATAGAGCAACAATTCAGCTTGTCTAGCGGAGAGTCATCGCTTGTCATTGATTTTAGTAAATAAATGAGAAAATTAACAGATTTTCTCAATTAGTTTTTGATAATTACGTTTTTAAATTGATAGGAAAATGAGCAGCAAAACATGAGAGACAAAGAGAGCATGCTCATCTGATACCAGAACCTGGTCTTACTCGGAATGCATTCTTTGTGTTTGTTTCAAATTTAGAAACACAATTAAGGTGCATGCTTACGTAATCCCTGTTTGTTAAGTATCTATACTATAAATCCAATATTGTCATGAATGATATTGTAGCGACCGCTGCGTGTGGCGGCGGGTCGGCTGCATCAACAGTGACATCACCCCGAGGGTCGAAGACAAGTGAACAGCAACTCGAGTCTTTGCCCCAGTGAGCTAATCCCTTGTCTTTGGTGCGGGCGACCCGAGTTTGAGCCCTGATTGTGCCCTCGGTCAGTTACAGTATGTACTGTAGACATAGTACAGAGCAGAGCAGCTACTACATTCTTACTCTTCAGCCACTTTATATTATGAGTCATTTGACATATTGGTCATGTGCTTCTCCAGATGAGCCCATTTCACAAATGTCAGTGGCAACAAAGTGGCTTGTCTGTATATCACTTTATGAAACATCTTGGTAATATTAAGCACATGCTAAACTCTCTTACTCCAAAGCCATTTTAAAAGCTGTTTAAAAAGTTATTCAGCACACCACTCTGCATTTGGTATTACAGAACGCCCTTGCTGTTCCAGTGTGTCGGTGTTGAAATCCCAATACATCATGTTTAGAGTTCAGTTTATTTCCTTACATAAATCTAGAGCGTAGCCAGTCTCGAGTTTGATTTGACAGTGTTTCAGCAGTGCATTCCTGGGGCTAAGTATGTGTGCCTTTCAACATCCTCTCCCTTACTTCATATTGAAGCTAACATGGGAACTTTCCCCCTTGTTGAATTTTTCCATTAGTTCACATTAATCATGCCGTACTGTACCATACTGAGCTTGGGTACTTCTCCACTGCACTTAATACCTGACCCATACTGGACCATGCTGTGCCAGACAATGAGTGTAAGGTGGCCTGGACTCTGTCTTCAAGCAAAACTGACTACATCACAGAAGTGTTTGGCTAAAATAATCCTTGAGTCACTGGACTGTATTTTTACTATTGCAGTCATTTTGCATTTGGCTCAGTTTGTTGAAAAACTGGAGGTGCAGGTACTTGGCTGTTTGGTTGGAAAAGAAAATATAAAGCTGTATATTGTAGTCAGTCTTTATCATAACAGCATTTTGATGTATAGGTACTAATTATAAGAAACTGGAGTAGTTCTTACAGCAAGACAGTGAAACTAAAAAATAATGACAAAAAAAAATAATAATAAAAAATAAAATAACCGCTGGGAATTTCTCGTAACTGCAGATAATTAAGCAACGCCTTTCTCTGAGCCATACCTGCCTAATAGCAGAGCAACTTGAATCATTCTGTGAACAACAATGTTCTGAAACCAAACTCAGGGCATGCTTTGCTATGGTACCGGTAAAAAGTGCTGTTAGAGGATCTTTATAATTCCCCACCCTGACTTGCTACTTGGAGGGGTCGTTTCTCCCAAATACAGTGCATCTCCATCGCCTCTTGAGGAAAGCCAGCCGTATGATTTCATTTAAGTGCGTGTTTTGTGAAGGTGCACCATATTATATAATATTACCTGACTAAACTCTTTCAGAAATAACCAAGACTGATCCAATCGGTATGTTTATTCTCACTGTTGGTTTTGCATTGTTTATCTGACACAAGAAGAAATACGCATAGAAAGCACACAGCTCAAGACCTGAAAATGTAAGCCTTGTTAGCAGCATAACAAGTTCCTATACAGTTGCTCTTTGTCTTGATATTTGGATGTTTTGGACACACAATAGACCAGGAGAAGCCAGTCTGGTTCATCTTATATGTGATGGTATAACATATACAACAGCGCTTTCAGGTTCTGGTGGGGTTACAACCGTTTCTTGGTTTTTGTAATTGCTCATTAATCAAATCCTTGTTGCTTGTATCTCCACAAAAACATTTGCTAAAAAAAAAAAAAACATACAATGAATAATAAAAAAAGTCACTTTCCAGAAAAATGTCAGTTCTGATGAGAATGAATATAATGTGTACGTTAGTGACCGTAGCATTCTTGGTATTCCTGAAGGGTACATTTTAATGTGTTGACATGTGATGCTGAGGGAGTTCCTTATGTTGTTCATTAAGTCAGTAAATTGCACGGCACCAAGCAACAACTACATTAGATACGCAAAGTCACTCAAATTAAATATTACCTTCAAGTCCAGCATGTTGAGAAACAAGCTGCCGCAGGAATAAAGAATAAAAAACTTAAACTCTGAATCACGCAGGCCATGAATTTTTCCGTCAGGTTCCTCGGTGGCGCTTCAGAAATACCAACCTGCTTTATCTTTCAGAGCGTTCTAAGACAGCCTCGGCTTATTTTCCTTCCTCAAGCAAAGATCAAACCCAGTAGAACATTTCTGAAATGCACCGTTTCTTTGATTTCTATAATGTCACATACCGAAACACATTACAACTCACCAGAAATATCGTTGCATGTGTGCCTGCCTGTGTTGTGTGTGTCCGTATAATGACACGCAGATCCTGTGTAAGAACCGGAGTGTTCTTTGAGTTAAAGTATACAGTGGATTTGTTTTGTTTTTTTTTTTTTTTTTTTATAAAACATATTCTGGAAATAATAATACTTGAAACAATTTCTAGCAATGACACTGGGTTACCTCCTTCACTTACACTCCAAACTGAAAACAAGCCAGGCATACTCACAATAGTCATATTATGAGAAAAACATATTTATTTTCTTTTTATTTTTATAATGCAACTCGGTAATAGTTTGTTAATGCTATGATGTTGAATATTTAATATGCAACAGGCGTATATAATGTGTTTCTGTGAACAGTGCATGGCATGGTATTGGAATATTACAAATATAACCCAGTTTATGAAATGAATCCGAAATAATATTAGCTTGCCAATCTTATGTTTTTTTTCTCACTATCTAAGAATTCCATATGTACTGTATGCAGAATAGGCCTACTTATTTATGCAGTTTATGCTAATTCTTAAATACAGTAATATTATATAAAGAAGGCAGATCTTGACAAACAAAACAAGAGGCAAAAACAATATCATATTTGCACAGAGGCAAAAACACGTGACCTCTTTTTTAGGAAAAACACCAGCGTTGATATTATGTGGTATACGAAACTAGGCATTTGTTACATCTGTCAGTCTCCAGACAATTTACGTTCTCAAAGATCTCAAACACACAGACAAAAAAATAATAATTACAATAAACTGCATTAAAAGATTAATCTGTGAATTTGAACACGTTATGATATTATAATCAGTACCATGATGAGATGCTGGAAAACATTCAGGTTCAAAGGGTCGGGTCTCTGTGTCACCTTCCAGTAAATCAGAATCTTGTCTTATTGTTTTCATTAATCTCTAACAGGTGCGTCACAGTGCAAACATGTCCTACTTATTATCAGCAGTAGCAGACAATGTAGATATCCACCATACACAGATCACGATGTCCAATCTGACTGTAGCCTGCGTGTGGGACAACACCTATGAAAACATCTTACCAATACAACCCAATAACCTGAGGCTCTCTTTCAGCCTGCATAACGTAATCTGTGTGCTCAGTTTTAAGGGAGCTTCCCACTGAATTCCAAGTACTGGAGTCTATTTCCCTGAGATATGCTTTGAGAGACATTAGAGAGGTATTGCATTGGGAAGGAGGCTTGCATAGCAACAGGAGGACGACCGATCCACTAGAGCTAGAAGGGATCCATGACACAGAGCACTGTAATCCTCTACTGCAATGAGCTCCATTCATATTCTCTCAAAGGAGACCTTCATTAATGATAATAGGCACGTTTAGAACAGGCACTATGCTGTGGGTAGATGTAACCCCAAAACATCTGCTCAATAAAATTTGACCATTCTATGGTATTGTATCTGCTTTATTTCGAAATGGCCCGTAATGGGTTTGTCAGCCACAGCCTTTGTGTTTCATATTAATAAGTCGCCTTTTCATTCATCCACATCTTACTCTGCATAACCTCACACTAAAGATAGAAAAATGTGACAGGCCAATGGAGGGGCTGGGAAGGTTAAGAATGGAGCAGCAATTTCACCCACTTCCTAAGACATCTGACTGAATATTACAGCCATGCTTAAATTCACCTCAGCGTCAAGTACAACATCGATTCCCCAATTGAAAAGGAACAGTTGTTCTACATACTTAAGGGGCCATACTACAGTGTTACAAAGATAAATTTATAACTCAGGAATGTTTGCTTACATATGATGTATTATATATATAAAAAAGGAAAAGGGCCATCATTAGGAGACACATATTACCTTAGAGATCTAAATGTAGAGACCTTTACTTGTGATTGAGTACATACACATGATAAAACACGTACATGTAACAACAGAATTGGTTCTTTGCATTTAACCCATCCCCTGAGGGAAGCAGTAGGCAGCTATCAGTCAGCATCCAGGAAACTAGCAGTGAGGGTCTTGCTCAGGGACATACATGGCAGCTGGGCCACGATTCAAACCAGAAACTGTTCACATCCCAACAAGAGGTTCTACCCATTGAGCCACCAGCCACCATGTATGACAATATAATGTACAGACTATAAAAGGCCATCTAATGCAAAACGCCAACTTCTTAGTATTTCTATTAGTCTTGGGAAATATGGTAAATTGTTGTTAATTTTCTGTAAGTTCATTTTGTATAAATTCACAGTACCTTCAGCAGCTCACTTTTAAAAAGACCATGTATTGGCCCCAGTGCCAATGTGCTACTGCTGCTAATGCCACCATTATTTTTGGTGGTGTTACAGAAATAGAATGTTGGGGAATCAGCTTCTTCCTTTCATGTTAATTTTTATACCGTCTCTCAACTGCCAGATCGCATTACAGCTTGAGACAAGAGAGACATAAGTGTTTATCTCAGAAAATGATGGAGGAGAAAGCTGGCTTTCAAGATGGAGGGCATAAAATCAGGATGTCAGATTTCTCTGTGAACCGAGTATCTATGCTTGCCTTTCCTCAGAAGAAATATAGAGGATCACATGGAATGAGGGGGCTGTATTGTGAATCTCTCAACCCTTTTCTGTTTAAAAAAAAAACAAGAGGTTAGGTACACCACATAAATACAACTTAATCTTTCATGGTTCATAAACCTTTGGTCCAGCCATATGAAGTACTCTATGTAAAATAAAACATGATCCACTCTAAAAGGGTTTCAAACTGATGGAGAAATAAAAAAGAAATCTTTAGGTAGAAAGAATTCACAGGAGAAGCATTATGAAAATATTAGTTAAAAGTAAATGCTTTAAATCCTAACCAGAAGAAATAGAAATGTCAGACCTTTAAAGTGTTAGTCTACACTGTTGTGGCACGATTCCAATGTATTTGTCTGTAAAAGAGCAAGCAGAATGGCTTACAAAGAAGGAACTTTAAAATCAAGTGCCAGGAGGGGCTGGGCAGCAATTCAACCTTGGGCCCCCAGAGGTTTTTTCCACACTGTGGAGTTTTTGGTTCCTCTCCTCTGTTGTTGTCTGGTTTTATTTGAATTTACTTGTATTGCTGTTATTTCTGTAACATCTGCAATTTATTCTGTGAAGCGCTTTGAGGCACATCGTTGTAAAAGGCGCTATATAAAAATAAATTGAATAGAAATGTATTTATATAGTACATTTAAAAAAAAAAGCTTTAACTCATTTAAAAACTCACAAGTCAATGAAAAAAAATGTAGCTGTATCCATTATAAGAATTTACAGGCAACAGTATTACTAATAATGAAACACATGTTTTTCATAATTTTGATTTTGTTTTTCTTATGAAAAAAAGGAAAATTTACTTTTAAGAGTATAAGGAATATACCGCAAATCTGACTTGTTACTATGACTGTGGTGGTTCAGTTTGTATGCCACATAGCTTCAGGTTCTTTGGGAAACTTGATATTACTGAACTCTTACATAACACAGAATATGCACCAGCATTTACAATAAAACTAAGTGTTAGAACATAATGGACATACCAGTGAAGAATAACTCCACAGGGTATCATGCACCCCCAGCTGACAAACCAAATGCTGTGAGCCTCTGCTATGGCAACCTAAAACAAGCTTCTTGGTAAGTTGTTGGTGAGTTTTCTGAGAATTACCAGAAACCAATTTTAGAAGTACCATGGACAGCTACACAATCGTCACACAAAAGACACTGTCATAATAATATGGGAATAATATTGTAGTTTAATGTAGTATAGCATAGCATAGCATAGTATACTATTATATAGTGTAGTATCTTTTTACAGCTTTAGCAAGCAGTGGTAAGAATTGGTCATTACCTGAAGTTCTTGGCCTACGTTTCCACTAGAATTTTCTCATTGAATGAGACAGAAGACACAGACTCAGCCTGCCTATCAGTCTCAGTGCCATTCGTAAACATTCAGGAAGCATGCAGAATTTGTGCACGGATCCTTGACGAACATATTCAGAAGGACAGGGTGGATCCCAAGTTATCAGCACAAAAAAGTAACCTGCTTTTGAAGGTTGACACCTACCCATTACTTAATAAATTTCTTTCTCTTTTAACATCAGAGTCCCTAAGGAGTAGATTAAAACAGTGTAGTAATTCAGGTCTGTTCTTCACGTTAGATGTACCTATTGGTGGGAGAATGTGACTTTCTCTCAGCAGGCCTTTGTCTAATAAGCAACTGTTTGTAAAGAGAAAACAGATGAACTGACATTAAAAGACAAGAAGAAAGGTGTAGATCTTCATAGCATCACCTGCATATCCAGGTACATTAATGCAGAACCTGTTATCTCTTTTTCCCTTTTCCCCTTGCTTTCTCTATCTCTCATTCACTCACTCATTGCATAATTGCGTTTCCATTCCACTGCCTTTGGCAGGACATGGGGATTTTGCCGCGTTACCACGGTAATACTGATTGATGGAGTCGATACATTTCCGGTTCCAGAACATCAAGTGCCTCCGCCACACAGATGTGACAAATTTTGGGGCGCAAATTGCAACCGGCTGACTCATGATTAGGTCCCGCTGGGAAAATGGAAATATTCTAAACGTCTGGGGAGCTTGTTCAGGTCACCGCTTCCGATGGGATTTGAAAATATGAGCGGAACTTGAAGTCAAACAGCATGTTGAGTGCATTCTTACCAGCAGCTAAGCAGAATGCTGGAGAAACTTGTCTTCCTTGCAGGATGCCGTGTGTGGAGCTCTTCCTCACGACTGACGGGGCATGGTGACACATCTGTCCCAGAGACAGGTGCAAATATGAGTGTGCCCTCAGGTTATAGGGCTCCGCTAAGCCCGCTGTGCGTCCAGCAGAGCAGCATGGGACAGGCTGTTAGAACAAGCAGTGTCCCAGTTAGAACTGCTTACTGGCTGACAGTCATGCCTGCCTGAAACAGGTATGCTCACTGTGTCATGGCACTTCACAAGATTACGAGAAAACACCAGTGACTCTGTTCTGTGTCTGCCTCCTGATGATAGACTCATCAAAGTAACACAATGTGGCAGCGAGGCATTAGAATGTGCAAAACCTATTTCCACATGGATGTTGAACGTGTCATGTTTCAGGACGAAAGGCAAAGAACACAACGCGTCTCAACTCTACCACACACGTGTGCTTGGTTAGCAGTCACTCAATCTCTCCCGTGATCCGAGGGCCAAAAGCCTCCGCCTTTCTTTGCTCATCAGGTTTCACACATCCTGTTTCTCCACCAAAAACCACGTCAGCCTGCCGCTCCTCCGCTATGTCACTGACAGGAGCAGAGTGGACTGACAGCAGTGAAAATGGACTGGGAAACAACAGACAACAGGCTGCGTTTTGTTTAGTGTTTGAGAGGCTTTATATATTTTTATTGACATGCAGCGCAGTCAGGCCTCTCTCCGAGGGAAACGGGGAGAAAGTGATATTGAGACAATCCATCATGACTTGCGCGGCCGGTCCTTGTGGTTTCACAGGTGAGGGAAATAATTCCACATTACCACCCGAGAGGCACATAAATTCTCCCAAAATGAAGACTACGTTACCGCTGAAAAAGTGCCGTCGCAACAGGACACTGGGAATAGAGGGAGGTTGACACAGGCCTATTTTTCATGAGCCAAATGTATTTCTTTCATGATAAATATTTTTGAGTCGATATTTGTGGCAAAAATACAGACGCACATCATGTTGTCTATGACAATTATTAATCAGTTTGATTGAAATAAATGACTAAAAAGACTAGATATATCAGCAAAGCATAAATCATAGTAACAAAATTTACTTAAAATTATGGTGTTAAAATTATGTTCTTTTTTCTTCTTATTTTTTTTTGTACCAGTAATTATTTTTCTTTTATGGACGATTGCTAGATGCAGCTCCATTGTAAATAAATTCTTCCATTCCACTTAAAACCTCACTGCTCTGACTAACAGATGAAAAGGAAGAATGCTGTTAATCACTCTGCTCTGGAAATCTGCAACGACTGAATCAATTTAACCTCTGCTTTCACATAATGTGTATACAAACTCTGGTAGCGAATGCCTCTTTCCGGACTCTAATTTGGAGGCACAGGTCCATTTCGGTCAGTAAGCTGTCTAATGCAATCACTGTAATTTAGCAAAGCTGGAATCTGACAGCAGCGATGGGCCAGATGAAGGTTAAACACTTGACTGTCTGGTGGCACAGGCTAACTGCTCATATAAAGCCTTTACGTCAGTTAGCCTTAGCCTCCATACCTGTCAATCCATTGGACAGATACACCTGACTTCCCCACTCTACCAACCTGCGGCTCCTGTGATGCTGACTTCAGGAAACTGCTGTGGGCTACAGAAAGTCCTATTTATTCTTCATCACCAATAACACAGGCAGGAAATATGACAGTGAAAGTGCTCCATGTGTTTTTACCATATTAACACTCAACAAATCTTGTATGAGAACCTAAGACTGCCAGCATAATACAAATACCTTTTGGAGGCCCAACATAATGTTAAATTTGTCAAATGTAGCTATATTTAGAAAATTTGCCAGCCACACCAAACATGAGTGTACATTATATAACCACATTTGTATTTTAAATGAGTTATAAACTGATATGTATTTCTTAAAACACACTTAATAACTGAAAATTATTTGGTGTAATAAAACCCTAAAAGATTTACCATACAACGCAAAAGCTTGTTATATGAACAAGCACAATTATGCAAAGGAACAAACAGAAATTTTCAGCTCCAGCCTTCTAACATAATGGTTCTTCTCTGAAGATGTTGTGTAATGTGCTTCTGATAGGTAGTTATTAACGCACTGAGAACAAAGCACTGAGTTAGAGTCCTGGAGTGAGTGCTTACTAAACCATGTCAAAGCATATCCCTGTACACACCAGGAGACAAACCTCACTGTCTCATAACCCAGCAAGAAGTTACACTGTGCAGTCAGATTCACCTCAGTGTGTGCTTTCACTGTGCAATTTGTGTGACACTATTGGGAAAACAGCTAAACAAAATTTTTCAATATGTAAACACTTGCAAGGGGGACTTGAACATAAGACGGCTCCCGTTCTGAAATATTGGTGTTGGTATCAGAAGGACAAGCAGACAAGTTTATTATTGCTTTAATTTTTTTTACACTTGATCATGGGAGTTCAAAGCCCTGCTCATCCAAGAACAGCTGGAGGCTTCAAAGGGAAAAGTGTAAGAGAAAACCAGAAACTGTGAAGCACTTTAAGGAGTTAGAAGAACATGAAACATTAGCAGGCATTAAAGAATCCACAACACACACCATTAAGGAAAAAAACTCCATATAAAAAAATATAATTAGGCCATTATTACTATATTAGTAACTTCTTTTTTTAGTATGCAATATGTTTTTGTAGATAATTATAACATTTTTCTTATTCAACCCTACTTTTTATCCATTAAACTCTATATTATGCACCGATCTTGTAAAGACACGATTCATATTGACAAAACTATTTCATTATAGTAAAAATGATTGCATATATACAATTTATTACTGTAAAAAAATACAGAAAATATGGAGACTAAATATGAAAGATAAACATTGCAGTTGGAAGACAATAAAATAAACTTTTTTACATGCATGTTATTGATATTTTTTATGCACAAGTTTGTTGACATTTTCAGTTTTTTTTTTTTTTTTTTTTTTGGGAACACAGATGACATTGACCACAACGATGGATGGTTTTGGGAACAAGTGTTAGACCAATGCAGTTTACTAATGACTACAGGTTACTCATTTAATCAATTGAGTGAACATTGGCTGTTACCTCCCATATTTGTGATGAAATTGCCATGAAGATTTGATGAAATCTTTAACAACCAGCCTGCTATTTTTTAGAACAATATGTATTCCTTCTATTCTGATTTCAAATTTTAAGAGTGACACAGGTGAGTTAGATACCCAAATATTGAAACGTGCTATTCCACTGCTACACTGATTGATACAGACATGCCGAGAACTTGCAGCGGAGCGACATATTTACACTTATGGAAAACTGGGATTCAATTGCCAAGGATCACGTTCTTGTAAAGGTCAGAATGGGGAATCGCAGCCCTCACGGTCTCTGTCGGCCAATCCTCTTCACCTTTGAAGCTCAAGTCACGGAGAGAGATGTTGAGAAATCAATTTCCTCTGAACTCAAAGGCGTCTTTTGGAATGTATTGACCTACACGGTTTTCAAGTCGCCAAACCTATTATTCAGGAGTAGTGAGTGTGACTAGGTGAGACGTGTGTAGAGCTGTCAGATTGCACTGTTGATTGAGAAGGACCGCCATACCTGTCAGCACGGCACGCGCAAGTGCCAGCAAATGCGCCGCATGCTTCAGATGTCCTGCAAATAAAAGACCCGACAATGCCTTTGAAGTGCTAGACAATCTTCAGTGCGGAGGGTGTGCAACTTCTCAACTCTACATTCGAAGGAAAGGAAAACATTTATACAAGTGCAGAAGGTGCAGCCCCAAAAAAGTAGCATCCCTGATTTACAAGTTCTTGACTGCCAAGTACAGCACAGAGCAGATGTAGGAAAATGACAGCTCTGTCTCTTGCCAAAACCCCACATCTTAGCATTCTGTGTCTTGGTTCTCTTAGTAACTAGTATACATGGTCTTTCAGCCGGTGGGGAATCTAATCTGCTGCAAACTGCCCTCTGACCGATTTGCTGCATGAGGCTTGATTTCCCACATGGGAAAAAGCAGTTCATGTGACATGCATATGGTGCTCGTAGTCCTCCTGAGATTGTAATGGAAGCGGAAAGTGTCTCGATTTCCTAAAGGAAGCATGCAAAAGCGAGCGGCTCTGCCGGCGACCCGTTCCGCAGGGCCGAATTGATTCCTACTCCCAGCATGGCGCTCCACGGCAGGGTAGCCTGCGCTCTGCGATTCCGTCTGTCCAGACGGGGAGGAGGCCTGGCCCGTCTCCGCAAAGATTAGTGGCGTGCGCCTTGCCCGCTCTCATCACTCATGACTTTGCACCTTTCTTCTCTGTTTCTTCTTAAACCCTCCCCCATTCCTTGCACAATGCAGACGGATTCATCCTGACCAGGTCCCCACAAGGGGTGGTTGGAGGGTGGGGAGGGTGGCACTATGGCAACGAGGTTGTAAAATCTCCAAGCCGCTCTTGCCCTCTGAAGTCCATGCACTAAAGGGTTCTCTGTCGAAACTCAAGGCAGGCAGAATAGACGATGATAACCATGGTGGAGACATACATCATTTTGTGCCCATGAATAGCTACATTTTTTCCACTCCTTTCCCAAAACCAAAAAGAAAAGGCATTTTCCTTTCAGCTCAATATCACTTTTGGTTCCCTGGTCCTGTTTTTACATCATTCTCAATCAGCGCTGCAGGCCTGATAGGAGCAAAGAACCACATCCATTGTCATCTGCCCAATTATAGCAGACACCAGCAGCTGGACTCAGTGTGTGGTAGCTGCAGAACCAGTGCTCCCGGAGAGTCTTTCAGGCCTGCAGAGTGTGGATGGCCCAACAGTATGAAAAGGAAGAGGGAGGTCTGCCAGGAGGAGATCACCTTAGTGCTCGAGCCCTGTGCTTTCATTAGCAATCAAAAAATCTGCTGGTACAACTCTTTGAAGACATGCGGCTGTTTAATATGCAGTGGGTGCCGCAACAAGGTGAGAGTGGACAGTGGAGGTATCAGCCAGGTGTGCTGATGTAGTTAACCTCGTCACATTTCCAGCTTTGCTCACTGAACGTCCTGCAAGTGGCAATTTCAGCTGTCCCTTGAGAATTGGGAAGGGGGGGAGGGTTTAAGTTTTTCTGTTTCTGCTGTGCCATCTGCTCTGTAAGCGCAGCCTGCAACTGTGCATTTTAGGATGTTTCAGTCTTTGTGGGAGGACTAGTCAAATTCCCTAATGAACGAAATAATGAAAAAATGCAAACAAATCCCTGTAAAGGTGTGTCAGATAATGAAGTAATAAAATATACATGATATAAAACAAGCTGTGAGCATGCTTTTTAGATGTAGATTTGAACAGGTAGAAAACTCATACAGAAAAGTAAATATTATATGGAAAACTTATATTAATCATTTGTGGGTTCATGGTGTTATTGTAACCTTACTCAGGCATGTTATTGGGGGGGATGCTAAAAAAGC
>JABJVR010000002.1:6998097-7033711 GCA_025773905.1 Chitala chitala | reverse complement strand
TCAGCCAGCTGTCAAACAGGTCTGTAGGCCTTCAGATGACTGTCAGACAGGTCTGTAGGCCTTCGGATGGCTGTCAGGCAAGTTCCAGGCCTTCAGATGGCTGTCAGACAGGTTCCAGGCCTTCAGCTGGCTGTCAGACAGGTCTGTAGGTCTTCAGCTGGCTATCAGACAGGTCTGTAGGCCTTCAGCTGGCTGTCAGACAGGTCTGTAGGTCTTCAGCTGGCTGTCAGACAGGTCTGTAGGCCTTCAGCTGGCTGTCAGACAGGTCTGTAGGCCTTCCAGCACCACTCCAAAGCTGCCAATTTTTTATACCACCATCCTAATGCATTTTATCACAAAATTTTATATGGATTTAATTAAGTTTAAGTCTGACAGTCCTTACTGATTTTCCAACATGAAATCCTGTTTCTTACAATTTAATTGAAACTTTATGAGAATTTGTATCGTTTTTACTTCATGAGGGTACATAATTAATGATAGTGGAGTCCAATGATTAATTATGGTTGATGCACTGGTTGGTGGAGTCTGTTGACATCTTTTCTTATGTCTTAACAAGCTATTTTCACTTGTTCCTTGTGTGCATTTGTGTGTGTGTGTGTGTGTGTGTGTGTGTGTGCACATGTGTGTGTTTTAATAACATGCATGCAACTAATCTAACAGCAAAACACTCTGTTGGAATCACTCAATCACAACATGAGAGGAAGACACCACTATGCTATATCCATAATTGTATTAAGCCCATAAGTAATATTACAGAGACACTATCTTCTATATGTTGAGGAGACTCCCAGTCAATGGCCACGCTTGTGCACTGGGTGAAGACCAGAGTGCTGCTCGCACACAGAGAATGTAGGAGTGTAGCGGCCCAGGTTCGTTCGCTCACAGGTGAGGTTACTGCCCACGTCAGGTTCTGTAAGATACGCAGGTTAATGACCGCACACGTATATCACTCTACTGGTGTGGTGGATGTGGGTGGGATTGATGGCAGTGCCATCTGGCTGTCGGTTTTGACAAATGGGAGCTCAGCACAGGGGAGGCGGCTGAACCATTAGAGAACAATGATGTACCATGTGGCATTCACAGGGCACTGCAGTACACAGCGACCCACAGCGAAGATACTGAATTGCAGAAAATGCATCCACCCGCGTGCCCAGGAACACAACAGAGATTCGTTTACATAGGAGATTAACGGAAACATACAGACAAGCTGCAAGAAAGAGAAGTGACACACTGACTCAGTGGCAAGCCTCACACCTCCATCCTTCATAACTTAGTCAGACGTGAGGTTGAATGCTCACCTGCTGCTCAAACAAGCTTTATCTGGGTACTGTTCCTTCCATTCACAAGTTAAAAAACATATAGTTTACTTGATGTGATGTTCCTCAGTGCCCTGTATAAACACGGTGGCTCAGACCAGACAGACAGGAAGATGGCAATGATTTTTAGATGGGGCAAACACACAAAGACATGCAATCGCATTAGTATTGTGCGTTAACCTAAAGGTAGATGGTTTTTTCAAGATATTTTTGTGCTTTCAGTTTACTGCTGTTAGCTTCTACAAAAAAAAAAAAACAGAAGACAGTTTAGATATAAATACACTATGAATTTAATTTAAATTGAAATAGAAAATTTGTTAGGGAGCGATTTACCGAATCCCGCATTCGTTCGGTCGTGTTTTCCAGTAAATAGATGAGTTGTCTATGATATTGCATCTGAATTATCAGAAACAAATTGATGAGGAAAATTGCAGTTAAGAATGACACAGCTGAAGAAGCATGAGGGGAGCGATGCCTCTGCATCGATGGACGTATTCCAACAAGTGACAAGGATGACTATAAACACAAAGCACACACATGAAAGCACAGGTGACACTTTATATCTGTTTAATATCTCACAAATAGGAAAGGACTGAGATATGCAAATCACAAACACATGCAGAAATTATGACATCACAGCAATAAAAAACAGCTCTCAAAACTGCAGACTGCTTCATCTTCAAAATGACAAGTGGCAAATGCAAATTTATGCATTTTAATATTTTATGCTTTCCTTTGTCTCCCTAAATGCAGATTTGCCCTGCCTTGTGTGACTCTGCGCATATTAATATTATTTTGTCTCTGAAAATAGGTTCCTTCATAACATAATTTGTTTAGATAATATGAATGCTGATGGTCTGCGAGAAAGTGATTTATTCTTCAGGTTAACATGCTGCAGATGGAAAATGAAAGATTTCTCACTCCAATGTCATTTCCATAGACAGGCAATTTCCCAGCCTTTGATTATTCTTAATGTGTGAGGGCTGGTATCTTCGCAGGCTTGCAGCGTTTAAGAAACATTGCCTCATACGTGCTGCCTCTTTGCATGTTGAGAATAACAAGGCCGTGGAAGTATGATGTCAAGTGTGTTCTGATAAATGTCACCTGACAATGACATTGTGAATGAGGTCAGGGTCACATAGCGGTATAACTAGACACGCTTTAACGTGCGAACGCATTCTCACTTTAAAGCCGAAACACAACATCGCATCGCCGCACAACCACCAGTTTAGAGCAGACGTAAAAGGGGTTGTACATTCTTAATCTGTGAATAAGAGGTCATTTTTTGTTTTAAAAGTCAATGAAATAACCTGAAAAAGGGCAATTTCCAACTGTATCTGACTATCACAGCATGGTGTTAGAAATGGGCACTGGCACTCCACTTCTCCGCAGTTTATGCTATTCCCTAATGGTGTTATTTTTTTGAGAAATATGTTGTGAGATAAAGAGAAGATGTTAATAAATCAACGCGTTGCCTATATTTCCTTTATGAGCCTTCGCTCGATGGGCTATTTTTGCTGAAAATCTTGAAATCAGAAATGGCTAGATGATAAAATACACATTTTTTTGTGCTGTGATGGACTTGTGTAATATATAAATTTAAAAGGAACTGAAATAATATTTTCAGGAGGTCTCCAATTTACCACCACTGCCACGATCTCATTTAGGCTGTGCACGGCGCAGTCAGTTTAATTTAAAAATGTTAAAATAAACCTCGAAGTACATATTGAGTGGCAAGTAATCCACTCCATCGCTGTCCTTACAGTTGCTGCCTCTGACAGCCCGTGTGCAGGTCGCTTAGGAACAGGAGAAGCCAGGCTCTCTCTTTCCATCAGTCACTGACAGTGACGGGAAACGCACCTGTATTGTAACGTTAATGGAACGTTGCATGTTTACCGCCCCTTAGGCTCTGCCTGAGCCCTCCGATGTGACGCTCTTTCTAGGCAGTCGATACTGTGCCATATGCCAGCGATTCTTGGGCCAAGCTTCGGATGACCCTAACATGGATGGATGGAAAAATGGGTCTGAAAAAATAAATGTTGCGCTTGCTATATATCCCGTGATGGGTTGGCACTCTGTCCAGGGTGCACCCTGCCTTGTGCTCCAGACCACTTGGCTAAAATAATATTAAAACATTAAGAGAATAGTGTAATTTGTGTCCTCTTCAACATAAGCCCTTTTGGGAACAATGCTGATTGTGTAAGTATGCGGACAAGATGACAATTATTTCAAGGTCCAAATGAAATGAAACTACCCTTCAAAACACATTCATTCTAACAACACACAGATCAGCCCCCCCCCCAAATAAAAGCAAGCCATATGAGCACATTAATCTAAATGGCTCTACGACTGGCTGCACTTTCTCTGAAGAACAGCTGGGATCGTTGCTTTTTCCCAGCTAAAAGTGTGGTCCAAAAGGGAACTATTTCTTAGCCTGGAGCTTAAGCTCCAGGCACTCAAACAGATGAGGAAGTACCTCCAGCTGAGGTGTGAGAGAACAGGCGTACACAATGTCCAGGAGCATTCAAAACCCCATGGAGCTGAGCCCAAGTGTGCATACATGCTTCATATTACCGTAATGCTGTATTTACGTCTAAAGCCCTGCAATCCTGAGTATGTGATGAGTGTGGGACAGTTTTCAGAGTCACGCTTTTCATGCCTTAAAAAACAGCACACTTTGCAGCACACTTGATTTAGTCTGTAAACATTCATGGATGAAGTAATAGTCACCTTTCAGCAGCTCCTGGTAAGGGGATCGCCACAGCAGTTTACCCAGCCTGCGGTTAACGATCCGCACATCAACTTGGAACGGGTTTCTATACCAGATGCCCTTCACAATGTGACCCTCCCATTTTATCCAGGCTTGGTACAGGCACTGGTCATGGACCAGCTTGTACAGCCCCACCAGCTGGGATCGAAGCCCCAGACCTCGAAGGTACGAAGTGACAGCATTATCCACTGAGCCACCCACATTCAGGGGTGAGATCATACGTAAACAAATTCAGACGACCTTTGAAACATACTCCAAATGTAGCGTATGGTATGCTGCAGAGAGTCCAGCTACCTTGTCCAGAACTGTGGACAGTGTGAGGAAGCCAGTGAAGGTTGTTTGAAAGACACCAACAGTTTTCTTCTGTTATCATTCCTGCAAACTGGTTCTGTCAATCAATTTATGTATGAACAGTTTGTCACAAAAACCCACAAACGGCTAACTGACACACTTTACAATGCCTTTAAAAAAACAAAATAATAAGGACATTTTAAAACTAATTTCACTTGTAAAAGGCTTAAATACGACATAATTTTTACATTTTTTGCTAATGAGGGCAATGGATGGATATTGTGTTTTTTAATGGCTTAACGGACATGTTGACATCTGATGCTGTGATGTCTTTAGTAAAATGTTTAAAATATTTTAGCATTAATTTGTTTTATTATTTATTTGTAGAAAGCAACTCTTTGTAAAACATTAGTAACAATAAACAGTTGCAGGTTTGAAACAAGCTGTCAGTACTGCATGAGCAGAAACTGAATGGTGTTCCTGTGTTTGTATCTTCTAGGTATTTCCCATAATTTGAAGACCTGCCATTTATGTAAATTGTTGATCTAAACTGACCCTGTGTATAAACTCCCTCCCCTTAAATTTATTTGATTGGTCACATGAGTGTCAACATGTTAGCTGTGCAGACAGAAGACGGAAGACATCGAACGTCACCCAATACAGTTGTTGATAATGATAACGACAGGTATTTGGAATAATGTTCCGAGCAGCTAATTGTAAAAAATGCAATTTGTGAACATCGTTTTGTTAAACATTGCACTTGCTTGACTGACAGAAGTCTTACTCAAGTGAACACTATTAATGAAAATAAGAAATTCACTAGATTGAGAACGTGAGAACAATTACCCAATGACTACTGGCAGTAACAGAGAATGTCACCATACCCGAGAGAACGCTGTAATTGAAATTAAAAACAGCACAACATGGGAAAGCTTCTAATGAACTCCAGCTGTGAATAACATAGATTAAACACACAACTCTATAATGTAGACACTGCAGAGTAGGCAAAACAAAAGTATGCAGTGAGAACAGCAGTAATTTCACGCCTCCAGATTATATTATGAGTTAAATCCCACAGGAGCAACTGGTAAAAATCTGAGATAAACCATAAAAAGGTAATAAAGCAGAAATGCAATTTAAACATACTTTTCACTGAATGTCAATATGTACACATAGAAAAAGCTATTATCTGTTGGCAAAGCATTGTGTTGTGTGGGTTTTAACAGTGCCTTTAATTTAAAGATTAGCTACATCAGCGGTGGTCATTACCAATCAACAAGAGGCCTGCTAAACATTTGGAAATCAGTAACTGGAGGATTGATGGCAAAAGGGGAAGGGGACAGCAGAGGGTGAGATGGTTGGATAGCATCATTGATGCAGTGGACATGAGTTTGAGTAAACTCCAGCAGACAGTGGAGGAGAGTAAGGCCTGGTGTGCTGTGGTCCGTGGGGTCTTGAAGAGCCAGATATGACTGAACAACAAAAACTGGCTGTAAATATTTGGAAAATAAAGCATGAATAACATTGTTTCCGTAAGGTAAATGGTAGGAACACATTTCAAGAATCTTCCTTAAACTGATAAATATCAAACCACTTTAATTGTTTTAATAATCAAACAGAAAAAAATGGTGACATAGTGGTTAGCACCGTCACCTCGTACTTCTGAGCCTAGAGCTCGTGTCCTACTTCAGTCCTGTGTGCGTGGAGTTTGCATGTTCTCCTTGTGCTTGTTGTGTTATCTCTGGGTTTTTGGGTTTCCTCCCATAGTCCAATGACATGCAGGTAAGGTTGATTGGTGTCTTTAAATTGCCTGTTTTGTGTGTGTGTACCCTGTGGTGGGTTGGAGCCCTGCCAGGGATGGACTTCAGGCTTCCCATGACCCTGAGTTGGATAAGCAGTATAGAAAATGAATGGATGGATTATGACTGCATAATAATTCAATGTTATTATACACTATTTTCCTAACACACATTTTTTACTTTGATAAATGAAAAAAACCATTGGTATGTTGGAAAGAATGCATTTGAATTTCATAATATTTCCTAAATATATACACTTATAAGTGCCTTTCAGGCAATGTCGTGGTGTGAAAATATGATACATTTAAATGAATATTACCAGTGAGCTTCCTGGTTAAAGACAAACTCAAAGCATTAAACATTTTGAATGACATAATTGAACAAGAGTAAATATCCTTTAGTTATAACTTAAAAAGACTACATTGATGACCGAGGAATATCATAAATTTGTGGCAGATTCTTCATGAACAGGCTGTAGACTAATTTTATTTAGCAGACACTTTTATCCAAAGCAACTTACAGCATTTCACATACATGTTACAGTAAGCTGGGTGTCTTGCTCAAGGACACACCTGATGGCTAGGCTTCAAACCCAGAGACTTCAGCATCCCAGCCTGATGTTCTACCTGCTGAGCCACCAGATGAACATACCATTCTTTGACTGCTTCGATAGATAAAAATAATGTACTAAAATAATGTACTGTCTAGGGTAATACAGCCCACATGAGTCTAAGTTACATTACAACGTACTGAAAGCACGTATATCTGCTGTATATCTGTAGATTCTGAATGACGTACACACACAGATAAAACCATACAGTGTCTCCCTGTTTTCCCCAATACCATCGTCTCACAGGCCTGGAGGTTTCCTGGACGGGTCTTCTGCTCTTCTGCTCCAGGAAACCTCCAACCATCCATCACTCGGAACCCCACGAGAAACCTCGTCACGAATGGCAAAGGAGGCCACACGCATGAATCATCTCAACCAACGCAAGACGTAAGAGCAGGAGTGAAGCAGAAGTGAGTCTCCCTGGGAGACGGCGCACACATGCGGAAACGGGCACCCTACGGACACGGCTGCGGTACACCCTCAGGCCTCTCTTGGGCTTGAGCCAGCGCCCAGCTCCCCGGCCGCCAAGCTTGGTGAAACGAGCAGGAGCATTCTGTAGCAGCACGGCCACTGCCAGGCACACTGGTGGTGACTCACGCCGTCCTCCTGCGTCACGGCCATGTGCCTGGGCTGTTCACGCAGCCTCATGTAACTCTGCTTATTATCCATCGTGACAGCATATCATGTCCTCGTTGAATATGGGCAGCTTATCCAGCAGCAGTTAAATCGGTCAATTGACCATATGTGCCCAAAAACCTATTATGAGTTGTTAGTATTATGAGTCCACCTTATGTTTTTATTTTTAATTATCAAGCCTGCAAATTCAACAAAATGCAGTTATGTCAGTGATATTGGTTAAGTCTCATTAAACAGGAAGAATGCTGAGCGAGGGAGTGAGCTAAATTAAAGCAAACAAGAGTGGACTGCTAATGAGGGCCACAGTAAACATTATGGATCGCTTTCCTTCTTCGTGCCCCAGGTGGCCAGGGCTAATCTGTCCCTCCAACTGGCTTTCCTCAGGCCTTGCAGCTGGGAGGCACTTCTGTTCGCCCCAGGGCCTCTCTCTCAGGGGGGTGTGGGGGGGGGGTCAGGCGCGCTCCAGCCTGCACACGAACCAGGAGGGGAGCGGGAGAAGGAAGGCCACAAAACGGACCTCAAAATGTCAGCGCTTTTTAATGTTGCATGGCGTTAGCAGGCTAGATGGTTTGCACCAACGAGGCAGGAAGATGGGGGTGATTGCTGACCGTGAAAGTCTAAGATTATGATATTATAATGCAGCTCTGGGTAGCTCTTAATTGATGTTTCTAATCCTCAAGATGGATTATAAAATGAGTTTTGTTTGCACTGTGCCCTTTGTCATGTGATGAAGTTGACAGACCAGGAGTGGGAGGCACTTCAGGAGGATGAGAACACTCGGTAATGGCATGGATTAAGGGTGCCGCAGTTAACAAGTAATATGAAGATATTATTTAATAAGAAATGAAAATCTGAATCTGAAACAGTAACAGTAATTAAAGTAAGACGTGTGTGTGATAAATTCCTAACTTATAAAGTACAAACCCAAACTCCTGTGTCAGAGTATTGAAAAGTAAACCCTG
This sequence comes from Chitala chitala, assembly GCA_025773905.1. Taxonomy (NCBI): domain Eukaryota; kingdom Metazoa; phylum Chordata; class Actinopteri; order Osteoglossiformes; family Notopteridae; genus Chitala; species Chitala chitala. The sequence goes on along the minus strand of JABJVR010000002.1, from coordinate 7,025,327 downwards.
GTCCTCAGGTATTAGTGTACTGAGTGATATTCAAAATACTGGTACAGCACGGTACCACAATATTGTATATAAGCCTTAATTGGTGTTTCTAGCTGTCCAAAATATCAAAATTGTCAGATTTAATGAAGGCTGAATGACAGCAGCTAACCTAGCATGTACAGGTACCAATGACTGCAAAGTTTCTTTAAATCAGACAGAGCTGTAAAAATGCACTGAGAAACACTTTTGGCAAGGCAAAAAGAGGTCAGCTCACACTTCTCACTCTGTCAATTCAGCAATGTTTGGATTTGAGAAGAAAACACTTTGAAACTGACACCCTTCGAGTGTAATAGCAAGCAATTCTAAGCCTTTGCAAATACAGGCTTTCAGATAAGAAGGCATTTGAATTTTTGAGAAGACATAACAGCTGGATTAGAAGATAGGTGTGTGTACACACACACACACACAATATATATATATATATATAAACTAGAATATATATTTAGTGTTTATCCGTTCAGTGGAAGTGTCAGTAAAAAATGTTTTATAGATTTTAGTGGAGTTAATCTAAGACTCAAAATTTTGCATGAATTACTTTTAAAGAACCTGTCATTTACTGGAAGGTCTTTCACATACACACAGATACATGATTAAAATATACTAGCGTCAACTGCTATAATTTTGCCCTCATATTTTTGTAATACGGCAAGATTTTAAAATTACCAGAAAAGACAGAAAATTGCTTCCTTTTTTGCACAACAATTTGTTTAACAAGTAAGATGCTCTTGAAGTAAATAAGGATATTCCAGGAGGTTGTACTACAGAAACATCACATTAATGTAGGTGCTGAAGATAAAGAGACAGACCCTGAGAGTTTCTTAAGGGCTGCTCATTACAACAAAATTACTTGTTCTGGCTTTGTGAAATAGGTAAAAATGGTCATTTTAATACAATAATGATGGACAAACATGATTTGTACATGTTGTCAAATGCAGAGAGTGATAGACTAGTTGTGTGGAGCAAAAAAAATCATCAGATAAGTGTTGTGTGAAATAGCACTGTTGCCTCGCTCCTCTAGAGTCGTGGGGATTGTTGCTGTGTGTGTGTGGAGTTTGCATGTTCTATCCATATGTGTGTGTGTTTCCTCTGGGTTCTCCAGTTTCCTAACATACAGGTCAAGAGAATTGGGAAACCCAACTTACCTGCAGCATATGTACCCTGCAATAGGTTGGCATCCTGTCCAGGATACGCACTAAATTGTGCCCTAAACTGCCTGGGATAAGCTTCAAGCCACCTGCGACCCTGTAAAGTGACTGCATAATGAATGGATGGTTTTGAAGTGACGTACAGTGACGTAGAGTGAATGTAAAATCATGCACAACCCATATGCTGCCAGAAGAAAGTTTCAGAGAGCATCTGTAACACTTAATTTAAATTCCAACTACGCAGTCTGTTGAATGTGGAATGTTTTCTGATCTTATCTAACCATGCTTTTTCACAAAACAATGGCTGGGTTTTCACTCCATCAGCCGTATACAACGATGAATTAAGAATCAGATTTTCTGCCCAATCTAAATTACATTGGCTAATTACACATGCACTTGTATTTATGAAAGATTGTGCCTGGACATTACAATTAAATAGGCACACTGGTATTCTATTTAATCCATTTTATATAACTATAATTGAGCAGCCTTTTCTGTACATCAGTTACATCAATTACCTCACTGGGAACTTCAGCGCTACGCATATAAATATGCTGCATGACTGATGGCAAAATTTCTTCTAAACTAAGGTCTTTATTCAGGAAACTAAAATGGAGTCTACAGTGGCTGTAAACTCTAGACAGAAAGTGATTGTTGTACCCAGACAAAACAGCAGATTTCTCTACCCAGACAAAAGAACAGAAGTTTGTTTTCGTTTTGCTTTTTTACACCTCCGAGAGAAAATTGTTGGTGGAATATTTGCAAACTGCCAATTGTTGGTAGATGTGTTGAGTCACTTTGTACTCAGAAGATAAGATAAATAAGTGGTGCAGAGCACCCCCCCTTCACACACACACACACACACAGACACACACACACACTCACATAATGTCTAATCCTGCTGTGGACAGTGATCCCTGACTACAACAGAGATAGTGTTCTGATAAACAACTCTATAAGTCTCAGACAGCTACCTGTCCACCTCCTCACACTCCGTGCCACCTATAACCTTGACACCATGCTCTTCCTCTGGCTTTCTCACACCTGCTAATGGCATCACTTGTTTTCTCTTTTGTCCCCCTGCGGTTCGCCTTGATGATCTGTCGCGTGAGGTAAAGCCAAAACATTTGAAGTGTTTTAGTAGAGGACACGTGATGAGGAAAAAAATAAGGCAGTGAAAAAAAAAAACAGATTCCTTGTGAGACTGATGACATATGACAAGGCCACCCACAGCATTTCTTCCTGGCATCTTTAAAAACAATTGTCTTTCTAGGTTAGACTTGACTGGTGCTGGCAAGTGTATGTAACAAGCTGGTATACACCATAAGGTACACCTGTGTTAATGAGCTGCCCTCCTTGTGAAATGAGGTGTTTTCTTCATTAAATTATCTTAACTCTATTGTTATGCATATAAACAGCAATGGAAGCATTTTGAAGACAACACAAAGTCAGGTTTTCCTGCCTTCCCACCAGTTCCAACTCTCACTGAAGCATATTGTATGAGGTGACATAGCCAATGCTGTTATACGCTGATATTACTGTTGTCATAAAAAATTGGCGCTTTTCCAGAACACACTTCAATGGCTGTAATATTGCAGGGTTACATTTAATAAGATAGCAGCCTGAACATCCTTTTGTTTGTTAAACTTTTTTAAAAATCATTTCCCGATAGCTTTGTGCTAATAAGGCAGATTAATGGTGCTTAAACTTCTACTTGTGTTATTTTGTCTGTGCAGATAAACTAAGCTATTAGTCAAAACTTGTCACAGAAAACTGTTATTGACAGAGGAATTAATATGATATTTTAGCAGTTTTAATGTTGACAGTTAACAGCTATAAAGGTTACGCTGAAAGCATGTTTCATAGTTGCAGGCAAACATCATGAAACCTTGTGATTTTCCAGGAAGATGACAGGTGGGCTGATGTTTTAACGGTGATAGAACACTTGTCTTCCATTGCGATGACACTGCATCATGGAACACGTTTATTTAGGCCTCTTGGGCCAGGATTTTGGACCCATCAGCCCCGAGGTACACAACGTGACTTCAAAGGAGTGTGTATTTCAGGAGGTGGGGGACGTCACGCTTGCTACAAGGGACGTCACAAGCGCCAGAAGAGCCGCTGTGCAAGTTTGTGTTGTCCTGATTCTCTCATGACTGTTTGACATCATCGCACCAATGAGCTTCTGGACGTTTCTACAAAAGCAGCTTCTTATGTGACTCTTCCTGTGCTGCTGTCAAGTTTTATACAAATCCAGGTCCACTTCGTCTACACGACGCATCTGTCAGTGTCATCTTTGGAAAATATCTGAACTCATTATACATTCAATAGATATTGTTTTCTGAGACCGTCTGTTTATAAATTTGGTCAACTTTTAGTTGTTATAAAGTGCTATATAAATAAATGTTGATTGATTGATTGATTGATAAATAACATCTTAGTTGTGTGAAGCTGTGATAAAACAGTACCCTAAATCTTTGAAATTATCACTGCTGTGGCATACAATCTGTTAAAGGAACAGAAATAGAAACAAAACGAAAAAAAAAAAATGTGATGATCAAAGTACAAAAAAAAATTTTAACTGGAAATTGATTTTTTTGTAGGAATGGACTTCAACCTTGTAAATTAAATTAGATTCAATTTAAACTGAAGAAAATTTTGTTTGCAGAATACTAATTTTTCTTTTGATAAATTTATCTTTATATTTAGCCTAAAGCACAAGTGGAACATAGTACCTTTTCTGCTTCTTGGCATAGATTATGATGAATTAAGGTAATTACAGTAATTTACGGATGGATTTTACCCATATATCCATTATCAATATCCAATTAAGGGCACAGTTGTGCAGAGCTGATTCCTGGATGCACACAGAGCACGGCCACACCACACTGAGCTCAAGTTCCATGCTGCTGCATAGCATGATGGCATATTTAACATAATTGTGTTTTGTAAACATACCATTGGCTTCTGGTCAATATGCTTTGCAAGTTTGTAGGCAATATGAAATTCTATAGCAAATTTAGGTTTTCAGGCTGAAACCTGCGGCGCTGTTAATTGAAGTAAGGAAAAAGCCAGTCACAAAACATGAGCTTCAGCCCATCACATTCTGCACAACTCATTTTGCAGACCTTATCTGATACCTTTTATATGCAGATAATGCCGTGGCACAGGAATATAATCACAGAGAACAATTTATTTTCGGCGTCTCGTAGATAACATTTAGTCTCAGTCTGCTGTGTTATTGCACATATTTGTATTTAGGGACATTTGTATGAACCACTTTGAAATTATCTAATTATTTTTTGTTAAGCACAATTAATCTGATGTTAATTTGTTCCATGTTAATGTTGTGAAAACTAAATATTTTTATTAATTTCAGTCATTTTATATATGTATATATATATATATATATATATATAGTCATAAAATGGGAAAACAAATGTAACAGCAAGCAATTCTAGACCTTTTCAAATACAGGATTTCAGACAGGAAGGCATTTGTACTCATAACAGCTGGATTGCAGGATAGGCGTGTGTGTATGTGTGTGCATATTCATTAAAATTATAATATTAAGATGTTTCATTCATAAGGGTTCAGAGCTTAATGTCATGTTTCCAGTGGAGAAGAAAAAAAAAAAAACTGACTCCACCCAAAGCTGATTTAGCAAAACTTAATTTCCACATCTTGATAACTACACTAAGTAATACAGTATGTAATGAATCCTGTACAGTGTGAATGTGTGCCACTGGACCAAATGAAATATCCCAAAGGTCAGGACAGACAGGATGATGAAGACAGTAAAAACATGTACCTGATGAGCCATCATCTAGCAATAAAGAGGCACTGAAACCATAATGAACCACCAGGAGAAAAACGCTGTGTGCCGTTAGCTGAGATTCAGCCATAGGAGGAAATAAAACACAGGCTTTATCACTTTGCAGTGCTCCCTTTTGGCACCGTTCAGTGCTGTGGGAGTCACTTACATTAGCAAACACATTGACTCTGGTCCTATGGGGCTTAGCTCTGCATGCATTCACATATTTTATCACGTGCTCATTAATTTTATCAGGAAAGTTTTATAATACACAATTTCAAAGCTAAATAATTGCTAAACTAAAAAAATTCATTTGTTAACACTACCTCTAACACTTGCGCATCAGAGTAACATTTTGTATATATAGACGGTGTCTGGAACATTAGTAGCCAACTGCCTCTGTTGGTTACAATGACTGTAAGCTGGAGCAGAACAGCACCATACCTTCAATAAACACAAAACGATCATTTGCTGATTCTTGTGTACTTTTTAGTCAGGAGTAACAGCTGGAGATTTAATAACCTGTGAAATCAAACAGTTCAGCAGCTGTTTACTTTTTCATGGACAAATTATCTGCCCACAAAACTTGATTAGCAGTGACAGTTGCAAGCACCGTGTTTAGCCAGACTTTATATGCCATTGAAGAAGAAGCTGAAAGTTTAGTGTTTCATCTTGTGTCGCTGTAGGCATCTACCTGGCTAGTTAAGCTAGTTAGGTGAAGAGTGTGAATAATAATTCTCACAACATATACTGTATAGCTGAAGGCAAAAAAGTTTTAGATTAAAATCGCTTTTATGACCTTTGGCTCCTGAACTTTCAAACCACCTTAGATCAATGTGCGTTTTAATTTCACTTTCAGAAAGCATTGTTTAATTATGTGGAGGTGAAAAAAAGTTATTTAAAAATGTGCAAGGACATTCTGTAATAATGATATAGAACCTGCTTTTAAAAAAATGTGCATTTTAACATGCAAACAGGAGCCAAGCTTATTAAGTGCTTACTTGAAGCAAGGAGAAATTGTGTGACTTTGAAGCAGGCAAGTGACAAAAGTTCTTCCAGTATCAGAGAAGTTTGAAGAAGGAGAATAAGGATTGTGGGTGGGAACTGCAGCAAGCCATTAGTCATGCGCTGTTACTGGAAAACGTTCCCATTGTTTTATTTATAGAACGACTTTAGATAGATGTGTGTATGCAAATATTATGATGCTAAAAGTGTTCCCAGTCAGGAGCTTCTCTTTCCAGGCTAGGGCTTTTAAGTTAAAGGCTGTTTGAAGAGGGAAAAGGGGGATACAGTGAGTGAAAAATGTAGTACAGCAGCACCAGTGTTTGAATCCACACAGCGTAACTATTCTTATGAGGTCTAAAGAAGGTAGCTTAATGGTTTAATTATGAAGTTTTAAAACTGAGCAGGTCTCTTTGGAGATTACAGAGGGTGTCAGAAACAGGTGGTCTGCTTGAAAAGAGATATGTACACACATCGGTACATTAACCCTCTTCTCTGGGTTTCACTTTTTTTCATGTTGAAAGTCACTCAAGACACAGAGAGATGATAACAGTCAACAAAGGTCCTTTGGGAATTGCTGCATGTACGCTGCTAATGCAGTGTGCAACCTTATGTGTGTTACACTGGGAGGGATGCTAAGGAATCTAATCCTCTGGCTGACCCTCGTAAGGTCTCAGTACAGACATTAAGACAGTTAACTGTAAACAGCCATTTTTATATTGCTGGTAAGAGGTAGGGAAAAGATTACTATAAACTGCTGTTTTGTTATTGTTTTAATAGTATCATACCTGCATTTTCTAAACTCCCATTTCTTGCTTTATGCTGTTCAAAGCTGCAATGCCACCTACATCCAATGTAGAACACTTATTTATCATTGTAAATATTATTGTAATATTGCATGTTTTTACTAAGGCATGCTCTCTACTGCATGTGTAAAACCATTCAATACAAGTATAGACAAGCTTTTCAATAATAAAAACAAAGTCTCCCCTCATAACATGATGAGCAAGACATGGGTAAGACATTCTAAAATAAATGAATACATGAAACAAGACATTATAGGCCTTTTCTAGATAGATAAATATTTTATGCTTTTTTGTATTCAGAAAACATATTTATGGTGTAAAATGTCTTCCCATAGAATAATGTATTCCAAATCAGATGTTGCTGTGTTCTTTAGTCACCTAAGCCTTCAGTGTGAACTATAACACCCAGCCAATTTTTTACTGAGTTTTTCTGGCACCCAGCACCCGTTTCAGTATCTGTACGACATGTAGTGCACTTCCTTTGGGTAAAAGGCAACTTCCTTAAATAAAAACTCCCCTGTAATGAGATTTTTCTGATGGGCCATGGAAGTCAGAATGACCTTGTTTAATATTTTATCCTCATTTAATTCAGCAACCATCCTCCTCAACAAAAAAAGAATTTTAATTAAATGTGTGATAGCAAAAAAAAAAATAATAAAAAAAACTAGAATAGTTATCTTGGTATTTTTCATTTTCATCTTGGAGTTCAGATTCCATTATCTTTGACTCAGTAGCTGTCAGAACATCAAGATTTCACCTCTTCTAGACTGGACTTAATATGTTCTTTGGCAAGATTTATTTCAGCTGCATGTTAACTCTTTGTCTTCCTCAGGAGTATTGCATAAAAACACATTCCAAAAAGTAGCTTTACAAATAAAATGTTTAGCCTCAGGTTTGTCATTGAATTTCCAGCCATGGATTCAAAAATGTTTTGCAACAACATGCACATATTTCAAACGACAGAATGAGTACTTATGAGATGAGTATTATTACTCTGTGTTGTTTTTATTGTGCGGTGTTTATCACGCTAAGGAAGAGAGCACGGTTTGTTTTGTGCATCTAATTCTCCTACAGTTAATTTTTGCTCATAACTTTGTTCTAAGTTGCCATAGTCAGACTCATTGCATTTTTGAAACGTAATTCATAACATTTGTTTTGGCCCATTTCTGTCTTATTCTTATGGATTTTGGTGTTTATACACATCCCAACCAATATTGTGGGAGTACCAAATTGTCCCTACCAATCTCCAAACTTTTCATGCTAAGACGGTTGAATGCTGACTTTGCTGCTACCAATGCTGAAAACCAAACCTACGCCCTTGAGGATCAGGCATTAATCTTCATAAAATGTCTTCAGTCTGGTCTGATGCAATTTAAAATGACACCTGTGGCCTTGTGGTTTCAGTTCTGTTGATTAAGCACAAGTGCTTTGTTCAGGTTCTGTATAGCTTTTTTTCACCCAGAGAGCATCTAAAAAATAAATGAAACTAAATGAAAACCACCTGGTGTTGAGTTGTGTACTATATATTGATTTGTTCTTGATGGCCATTGTTTTTTGATGTAGGCTGTCCCGTTAAAGGAGCAGAGCAGACGCCATTTGGGTGTTCTAGTCCAGTGGAGTTCTCTTACTGTTTAATGGTAGGTAAGAAAATTCCAGCTGTTGTTTTAGGCCCTATTCAATACCAGGAGAATTACTAGCTTGGGATGGCCCATGTGTGCTGTGCTGCATGGGCAGAAGAAAGGATGTCCTTTTTATCAGTTCGCTGTGAATTAAGGTAATCAGGACCAGGGGCTAATTGCCATTAAAAAGGGAAACTAGTTTCCAAATGAACACGCCCATTTATGCACTAAACATAAGTAGGTTGTCACAAAAACACTTATTTCTACATTCTCCATTTAGCTGCTGAACTCTGTTCCGAAAACTAGGTGTTTAAGCAAAATTGCTGTTAAGTGAAACCCATGGTAAAGTATAAGTGGCAGTGAATGTGCTTAAGACTTTACTAAATGCTTTCAGATTCAGTTTCTCAATTTTGTTTATGGTTATCCATAATGTAATTGACATTTTATTTTTAACAATATTTTGTACTTCAAAGATCTCTCATCCTAATGAAATTTTCCCCTAAATGTGTGCATTGGTTGGAAAGGGATTCTTTTTTTTAATTTCCATATTATTTGTGAATGATCAGTAACTGAAGTACTCTCTAAACGGGAAGAGGATATATTTTTACAAAATATTTTTAAGAGTGAGTTGTCCAATATGTGATATTTTTAAAAATGCAATCATGTCAAATGCAATTTTTGACAGGCAGAAGACCCCATTATATCATTTATTTGACAGTTGATCTTGTCTACAGTTTGAAATTAAAAAGGAATAGAATTGTCAGAACAATTGTTCATTGAAACTTTTGAAATTAATAATTTGATGAAAAGGCGGCGTGGTGGTTAGCACTGTCGCCGTGCACCTCCAGGCCCAGGGTTTGATTCCTGCCTTGGGACTGTGTGCGTGGAGTTTACATATTCACCCTGTGCTTGGTGGGTTTCCTCCGGGTTCTCCTGTTCCCTCCCACAGCCCGAAGACATGCGGGTTAGGTTGATTGGTTTCTCCAAATTGCCCATAGTGTGTGTGTAGACCCTGTGGTTGGTTGGCGCCCCACCCTGGGTGTCCCATGCCCTGTGTCCTATGTCTCCTGGGCTGGGCTCCAGGCTTCCCATGCCCCTTAACAGGATGAAGAGAATGAATGCATTTGATGAAGAGTAGTCTACAAGGTGAAAACATCAGCTGCTGAAAGCAGTGGTCTGAGGACAGCTGGGATCTCTTACTGTATATCTGCCACCCTAGCAACCACCTGTGGACACCAGCATTTAGGAGAGCTGTCAAGCTAAAAACTTTGGGAAGAGCATTCGGTGGGATCTCCTGACTTGGAAAAGATGTACTGAGATGCTGAAAAGGCCACTGTGAAAATGGCAAATGAGGTGATGACTCCAGGACAGGAGTGGTTTGGAAGGTCCCATGGAGAAAGGCAGTCCAAATTCTAGTGAAAGTCACAGCATGTCTTGTTGTCCTTCTTGTTTGGCCACATCCCCTTATTCTCTTATTATCTCGATTATTAATTATGTATTAGCAGAAATTATAGTTGACACACCCACTCTTCTTCTGGCCAGTTCCACGTCTTCGCCATCCACTTAAACCTGAGGAGATAATTTTCAATATCTTCCCTCTCCTGGTAAGTCGGCATCTTGGGCTGGTTTTGGTACACCCTTAGGCCTGGGCAATGGTGATTAAGATTAATTGCTGGCTTCTTCTGTATTCTAGACTCCACCAAAACTATATTCCCCAGATCTTCACTGACAGTGCCACACCGGCCCCTTCACTCTGGTGCTCGTGTAGGAAGATCCAGTTGTTGACCCCTAGATTCAGCAGAGGTCAGTGTAGGCATCATGGGTCCCCATGGCTGAATTGCTTCATGGATTCCCTTCAGCTCTTGCATCACGGCCTTTTCCTTTCTGTGCTGTATCTCCATGAAGTCCCTTATCACCCCAATGAGGTTTACTGCTGGCGCTAACATGTCCTTTGAGGAACTTGATTCAGCATCCGCTCCCTGCTGGGCATTGCCTTCTTCCTTGTCAATCTTATCCCACGTGACTTCATCCGGTGTGGGTGTTCCTGTTGGGTGTTTCATCTGCAACCGTTGCCCTTTTCTCACCTTTGTGGTTGGAGCTGATTTAGTCTTGCAGCTCACCATATCCCATTTCTGACACCATCTGTCACAAAGTCTCCTCACAGGTTCTCTCAACTCCAGATATCTTCAAGTTGACTTGTAGGACAGCATAAAAATACGAGCGAACCCGCAATAGCACTTTAGTGCAAAAGGTGGTTTATTAAAACAGTGCTCCACCACATAGATAGCAAAAAGAGAACAAAACAAAACACAGTCCAAACTACACCCCAAAAACAAGGACAAAACAAAAGAACTAACAAATAAACAAAAACTTATTATGCCTTTATAATACCATCGCCTACTGCCTTTGGTTTTTGGACAGGAGAAAAAGAAATAGCCCCAAGTACTCAACTACTCACAAAACTACTCCCTCATGCTACTCTTCTCTAAATTAATCTACTAAGGCACCTTTTATCCCTGATGCCACTCCCCTGGATCATACCACTCTAAGGGTAACCCAAAAGCTATCAAACACATTCCTTAAACATTGACAACAAAATAAACTTTACAGTTATACCTACAACTGATGCAATATACATACATTAGTACTGTGTTTAAAAATCAGTTAAGATACTCTTGAATGATTTATCATCCACCCAACACATGACAGAAAAACAGGCACTAGGCAAACATTCTGTTTCTCCAACTTTGGTCCTGCTCAGTCACCGTGTCCGGGAACTCCACCTCCCAGACCAACAAACATGGCAAACAACAACAGAGAAGTACAAACATAATAATAAACATTCACTAATGCTTGCTTGTGTATGTGTGAGGTTTATTTCACAGTAAAGAAACTAAATAAAGCTTGTTAATGCAACGTAATGTTTGTAGTACGTGTATGAGAACCTGTTCACCATTAGCTACTACTAGAACTCTCTGTCACAATATGAAATACAAACATTGGCTTGCATTATTGATTATAACGGTTCTAAAAATCAGTCATTGATGAGCACTAAAATGTATTTATCAACAACTTTGTAAGTAATGTCTGCCCACAGAAGAACTGGCTATCTTTAATTATAAAAATTGTCTTTCTTTCTCTCCCTCATGTAAGCTTGTTCAACAAGCCCCCTGACCACATTCCACCCTGGCACTGGACTCCCACTATGAGGCGCTAATGCAATTAACAGAAACTGCAAAGTTAGGAAGAACTCAGGAAGATGGCTTTTGCAGCGATAAACTGCTAAGTCGTTATAGGACAGTTCGGTGACAATGTAGCTGGCCTGCTGGAATAGGCCATCCTTTAACAATGTCATAAAAGGTTAAAGTAATGAGATATGAATTAGTGATTCAAATGGGAATAATCAATGCTTTAATTTTAGTTGAAATAATCCAACGGAGCTGGTTTTAATTTCATCGTGCCCCACAGCTATGACCCAAAATTAATTGTCTTTTTACAATGGTGAGAAATACCTCTAGAGACAGACTGGAAAGTGGAGGGAAAAAAATTGGTAATTATGAAAGATTGTAATGCACTTCTGTCAAATATGGCAAATGCAGTGGCATAAATTAATTCCTTCCAATGTAACCTAAACATGCTCATTAAGTTGTGATTATAGGATGAGGCAATGACAAAACTCATTACGAGTAAGATGTGCTAAAAGATTCAGACGTCCCACAACTGCTCAAAAACACCATTATAGTAATTACAAATAATATGCTGAGGGCTGCCATTTGATATACAGGACAGGTGTCACGTAACGATGTCATCATGAGATTGGCTTTTTGTGGTGCAAAGAATATATCGATATGCACACAGTTGAAAGACAGTTGCAGATATGTCATATTTTCTTGCACAACCAAATACAACATTCATCATCATTTAATTCCCACTAGTAAAATTATTACACCTTCCACTCATCAACATGTATTCATTAATTCACTTGCTTAACAATCTTTCTTTAAGCAAATTCCCTATCCTGAAATTCACTTTACTATCAGCTCGCTTGAATTTCCCTAAACTTCTACAATCTGTCTTGCAACATCCAGGCCAGATTAACTTCCACTGCTCTACTCTATCAAATGAAATCTCTCATCTTGCCCTGTAATTGGAATTCAATATAATCGAGTCAGTCAATTAACATTCAAATGCATTAGTATTGCTTCTAACAAAGTTGGATTGCTAATGACTCCTTTCTAAGTCTTTAATGTGCTCTCTATTAATAGCAAAAGGTTAATTTTACATAAATACGATAGAGACAAATGCAAAAAGCAAGCAAACATGTCGGATGATGAACTTAGGTTTCTTTCTGCCCTTATGAACACACTTTGTCCCCAGAGATGGTGCTGACTTTGGCACAGAGGACCTCTTGATGGGATCTCAAAAAAACAGGGCTGGCATCTGTCTCTCTGGGGCCCTGTGAGAGGCTCACAGATGTTGCAGTAGCTCCCGTGAGAGAACAGCATCATCAGTGTGCAGGGACCTCCCTGATGGGATGACAAGTTTCTGACTTCAGATGTTTCACTGTCCTCTCTCGGTACTCTGAAGAAACCCTTCACTAATCACCAGGAACCATATGGGACATTTGGGAACTGACAGTTCCTTTTTTGAATCTCCATTACAGTTACACCACATTCCTCCCTTTCAGCACATAAAACAGTGAATTTTTTTAGATCTAATAATATTCCACAGCATGATGGGGAGATGGTGTGACTGTTTGCTACCACCAAACTGACACAGTGGTGTCTGGACCCATCATGATGATGAGAGGTCCTTAAATGATCCAATTATAGGAGTTGTAAGAAACCCTGCATGGAGTGTAAACACGGGATGGAGTGAAAACAAAGTCGTCAAGCCCTATGCAGCCAAGTGTTACCTCAAACAGCAGACATTGAGTTAGACTGCACAGTTGTGATGGGGTAGTGAAATTCTAATGTGTCACTGTGATTCCACATGTTGAACCTTGTACGTACCCAGAGTGCTAAAATGGGGCTCATTGTTTTGAGCGGCACGGTGGAAAAGTTACATAACTGTATTGTAGCTAAATTTCCACAAAAGCTCAGAAGTGTCCATTGAGGCTGCTACAGTTTAAATGTCATTGCATTTTTATCCTTCCTGTTTGATGGTTACATCCAGGCTTGACCTTTACCAACAGTGTGACTGAACTGATGGTTTTCAGATCGATTTTTTTATCACCTCTATCACCAGCTCTCATGGTGACAACAAATAGCACAATGATGGCTCTCCTTCAGTACTGGCGTTTCATATGAAGAAAAACTTTAATGTGCTTACAATATGTTCCATGCCCTTCTTTCTAAGATTCTGAACAATGTTTTTTGTTTCTTTCCATCACTACCAAAAGCACAATGCAAACAGTTATATCTTTTGAAGTAGAATGAAATTTCATTGTTTTTTTGTTTGGACATTAATCCATTATGGATGTTTTGTACAGCTGTACTGTGTTACCCTGCTGATGTATATGTTTGTGCAAGTGTGCTGGATTAACCATATTTACATTTGCATTTATTCATTTAGCAGACGCTTTTGTCCAAAATCGCTTACAAATGAGTAACAGTACACGTGCATAAGAAAACGAGGTCGACAACATCAGGGAATCCAGCTAACAGTAAGTGCTGTGCTGTAGTCAAAAGTGCACAAGATTCAGTTTAGTAAGATAGAGTCCACATCAAAGGCAAAGTTAAATTAGTAATAACACAAGATATGAAGACAACATTTAAACATCAGAAAAAAATAAGGAAGCAGAGCTGATGAAGATGAGGTTCAAGTGCTGAGGTGTTCCCTGAAGTAATGAGTCTTCAGTACTTAAACCTCACTTTGTTCTATTTAATATCATGTAGCAACAGTATACAGTTGATTAAAAAATTTTTAATTCTTGGATCAGGGATATATGCCATACATTAAACATGTGCTGTGTAGATATTTAATGTCAGTAAGTTTTGAACATAAAATATCTGCTCGTATAATTTATGCAGCAGCAGGCTTTAGACTTTTTTCCAGATCAAGAACTGAATCAGCAAACATTAGATTCTTGACAAGAAGTGAGGATTCATAATGCAGCCCTGTTTGACTCATGTTCACAGCCAATTAGAGAGAAACGTATCCTGTTCGCTGTTTTTCTCCACTGTACATGCGCAGGTCTTACAATTTTACAAGGAGTGAAAATCCACCAGGCACTACAGACAAAAGTCATTTTTGCTGACTGAACTATTGTTTTTACTATTGAGGGCTCTGTTTCCTATTCAGTAGGCTGCTAAGCTTAGGAATGTGTCGTGTTTATCTCTTAAGAACTGGCGTGTACGAGAGGCTATTGAAGTTCTTTTTACAGATTACGGACAGGGTTGCATGGGCTTGTCTACAATTATGTTGTCTGTAACGGTTCTTAAGGTGTTTGTGCTGCAGTACGTTTGTAAATTTAACTAAATAAAATCATGTCAGGTGAAATGCCACACAGAACCGTCATCGAAGTGTAGCAAGTCTCAGTGCGGCACTGCGCACATTTCTGCAAATGGGCTCTACATCTCAAGACGTAGGAATAAGAGTATGTGCATATGCAGTACATGCTTATCTGCCTTGGATACCGAATGTGCAAACACATAGAGAGACTGTGCCTGGTTAGTTGGTGTGATTCAGTTGTGATTACCTAACAAGGTCTTCGGTTAGTGATTAATTATAGGAATAAGTTAAAGTGAGCCTCATGATGGAGTCGCTGGGGTGAACAACGATGATTAATCCAAAGGTGCCAGTGGAAAACCTTCCACCTCTTTTACGACATACTCCATCACATTGGCGTGAACTTATCTAACCACATATTTTAAAAAGGAGCAGCTATGATTTTTCGGGCAAGTCAGTTGTGTCTGCAGAGGCAAAGCTAACCTTTGCATTGTGGATTGGAAATACAGCAAGAGAGAAATTGAAGCATGTTTCCCATGTGTTCATTTACATGTCTGACTCTGTTATGTATGGGATCCTACACTAAGAACAGAACTGTATGAAAGGTGAAGGAATGAATAACAAGAGAACTGAGAGAAGGTGTTCCTCCATGATTTGTTTAAGAATAACAAGAACTGACAAGATGTGAGAGGGCTTTACTGATTGGAGATCCAGAAATATTGCTGTAATAAAACTTTATCTAAAAATCTCCCTGGATTGTACACTGAATGCCCTTGCTGTTTGAGACTTGCCTGTCAAGACATCAAATCCAGTTTATTATTATTAAGTCTAACTTTAAATTATATTGCTGCCAAAAGGTCTTAAATGTCTAAGAAGTAAAAAGTAACTAAAGTAACTGAACGGAAACAAAGCTAAGGTCACAAACTTGACAAATTTTTTTTAATGTTAACAGAATTGACTGTCACTGAATATAAAAAGGTGTTCAATGATATAAAAAATAATAATAAAACAATAATAATAATAGTAAAAGATATCTGCATGTTGTGACTGCTCACTTGAGTCCATTCTTCAAACAAGAACAGTTCTTCTTGGAACAAGGTCAACACGTCTCTCCAAGGTTGAGAGGCGGTGCTTTCCACTCCTCTCCTCTTGTCACCATGGTAATGAAATTCCATAAGAACTGTGTATATATGAATCACCAGCATTCCACCTGCCTTAATACAGTACTGGTTTGTCTTTATTGATAAATTCCATAGCCAACCTTGATCAGGAACACCCTCGAATAGGAAACGCTGATGGCTGGATGAGAATCAAGATCACATCCACCTGAAAAACACCAGTGTGTTTTCTGCATTTTGACTGACATATACTTGGCCTAAACAGTGAGTCTTCAGTTCTACTAATAAAATCTGTGCTCTGCAAGACATGTGCAGGGTCACTTAATGTCTCTTCTGATTTGCCATATTGTTGTACATCTGCTTAAGAGAAAAGTGAGAGAATTAAAGATTTTCCTGCTCTAACATTAGAGGAACTACAGCACTTGGGGTCGTTTTTAGAGATAGACAATATAGGCACCCTGCGCCATGTGGTTTTGGTGCAAAAAATAACCAACAGTAATTTTCTATACAGCTTCATCCTGTTAAGGGTCGCAGGGAAGCTTGGAGCCCATCCCAGATCTCATAAGGTGCAGGGCAGGAGACACCCAGGGCGGGGTGCCAACCCACCACAGAAGATCACCAACAGAAAATATAAAAATATATTATGTATATATTATATTATTATATAATATAAAAATATATTATGCAGGTGTGTACTTAAGCAAGATGCTCTGATGCTAGATCCCTGGGTGCTGTATATGGTTTCCACCTGCAGGGGGTGGGTTAAATGTGGTACTCGTTAAGTTCTTCTCATTAAAAGCTAATTTAACTGGAGCGCTGTCCTCTTGATTTTCGGATTATTGTTTTAGTTTTTTGTTGATTTAGCACCCTTACCTATTTAACTTCTTGACTGAGCACGTGCTTATATTCTTTTAAATGCAGTGAAGTAATTTCTCTCTGGTATTAATAAAGCACTATAAAAATAAATTTGAAATATTTTAAGGATTGGGGGGTACTATCAGGTGTCTTGCCTAGGGCCTCAAAATTGCCAAAAACAGCTCATCCTAAAGGCATCCTTTGTATAAATGGGAGTTTGTGGCCTCACTTTGGTATTTGAAAACTTAGCATCATATTCTCACTGTTCAACATCACTGGTGTTAATATAATGGACACCATTACATGATATCAGTCTGCTTGGTTTACTGCAGTGGCAAATATATTCCAAAACTATTTGTGTATTACATGGAAAACTATGCATATTTAAAAAAAGAAATTTTTGAGATGTCTTATGGTAATTTAATTTTCACTACCCTGTCGTAAGTAACCTTAAGTTCCTGCAGCAGTATTGATTTTTGTAACACAGTAAATCAGCAGTAAACACAAAGTACATACATTTCAGTCTTAAACCTAATCTGAAACCAATTCAATTGCAATTAATGTTGTGTTAAAGAAGTCAAATATCTTAATAGAGGTAGCATTACAAATGATCCCATGACAGGTTATTAGATGTATGTTTGAAAGTAAATTAATTTTCTGTTTTGTGCTAATTATACATCTGGTGCCATGGGGCTGCACTTCATTGCATATCTTTGAAGTATGCATGTTGAACACTGATATTATTGTAAATCTGTTTTTGTTTATACAAAACAAAAATCTAAATTACATTGGCAGCACTGTTCAGGCACAGATACATCTGAAGGGTGGAAGTCAGCAGATGTGCGTTGAAGACCTGGAAGCAAAGGTCAAAATTTTATCTATAAATATATACAAATCCCAGCATTACTGTATAGGTGTCAGATAGGTAGACTTCCTACATTACTATTGTATGTAGTGCCACATCAGTTCACAGCCACATCTAATCCGAGGTAATCTATGCAGATATTAAAACAATGAGCTCTGTTGTGCATGTTTCAGGTCCACCATGTTAGCAAGCAGAATTTAAGAAGAGGGCACTGTTTATTTGCACTGGACCTTCAGCTGAAAATTTATAGGTCAAGTCCCAGGAGAGGGACTGCTGTTGTACCCTTAAGCAGGGCAAAAGTCTGCCAGTTTGTAATTACCTGCAAATACTGCCAGAAGATAGAGAACACAAGAGTGCAATATGTTCTCTTCTGCCCCCCCCCCCCCCAAAAAAAAACTGTAAAAACATGTGGCAAAAAACTAAGTTTTCACTTATTTCATGTTTTTACTATAAATATATCAGTAAAATTCACAGTAGGCAACAATAAAATTTCTTCAGAGTCTTGTGGAGGCACCTGTTTGCAGTCACTTCCACTACCTTACTGGAAGATCATCCGTCTATTTCCTTCAGCCTCCGGTGAGCAGACATTACCCACACTAAAGTCTCAAGAATTTCTCATGTGAGTACACTATATCTTATTCTAAAATATTTTTTATGCCATTTCCCATTTTCAATATCTGTTTTGAGAGATATAATTCACACAACTCAAAGACAGTTTTCAAAGTTAAAAATTACGTACTCAGCATCTCTCCAAAGATTTTTTTTTTAGTGCTCATAAGGGCTGTCTCTTTTTGTTCACTGTTCTGAGCTTTGAAGACGAAAGGGAATTGACATCCATAAAACAAGCCAAAACTACAAATGTTTCAGACAGACTTGCCCCTGTCTGCCTGTTCAAGGTAGTGGGCAGCGTTCAGCACAGTCAAAGGTCAGAAAAAATGTTAATTAGAAATGAATATTCATCACAGGCAGTTTGAAAGTATCTGACATGACGGCTGAGGCCGGATGTTCCTTAAACACAACCTATACAGTATTACTATACTGGGACCTCATTAGAATTCGTTAATCTTCATTTTCATCTGTAATCCTGCAATTAACTTGAAGGATGTTGCACGGTTTCATTGTCGTAATGAATTACAGCAGTCAGACTGAATTAGATAAAGATTTTGGACCTTTGACAAGAGCCACTATCTGTTAGATTGCTGCTAAAGATTATTGAAGAAAAACTTAAATATATTTATAATTTTTAATGTGGAGAAATAAATCAGTGGCGTGAAATTGGTTATTTGCATAGTTTTTCCGCTTAGCAATCACATTGTAGGACATTTATAGCTGGAGACATTGTTCATGTTTACTTTATCATTTTTGCTTTGGGTTATACACACATTCTGTCTTTACCTCAGTAAATCTATGACCCAGGCTTTGTTCTGGCCCTAAGGTTATCATAAAATAATTACTGTCAAATTACTGTAAAATGGAAGTAAATGTACAGCAATTAAGTTTTGTTCAAAAACAGTTATGGAGAGAGACAGACTGTAATGTGTTTGAAGCAGTAGGTTTTCCTTATTTAATCCATTACCATTATGCAGTTTTACCATGCTTGACCAGCTGAGTTCCTGGTTTGCCTGTGTTTTACTCTACGCTGTAGTTCGTGTTCTGAGAGGTGATTTTGTGCACAGGATGTCACACAATCGCTCAGGGTTTTCACTGCAGCTAGTGATTTGGGTGATGTTGCCAAGTTGTCCAGAGGTGACGGGGCTTCTTACAGCATCTCCTCAGGCTGCCATGTGGGCAACAGCCAGGCCAAAGGAGGGGGTGGTAAGGTTTCCCAAACGAGGGCATGCTTTTTAACAGAGGGAATCCAGAAACACAATACAGGATCAGCTTGTGGTAGCACTGGTCATTTGTACTGCTATGCTTTTTAGCTCCTGTTAAAAATGTTGAAATCACCTTGGCACCAGTGAAATAAAGACATTTTTTATTAATCAGTTTTTTCAATATAGGCATACAATGTGGTAAGAATGGTGTCTGGTCAGTCACCACTTAAAAATCACATAACTAACCTTAGGGCCAGAACAAAGCCTGGGTCATAGATTTACTGAGGTAAAGACTGCATCTGTATGTAACCCAAAGTAAAAATAATAAAGTAAATATTTACAATGTCTAAACTATAAATGTCCTACAATTTGATTGCTTAGCAGAAAAAACTTTATAACCAACATTGCAGTGAAAAAAAATAATGCATTTTTCAAAGTTAAATGCAAAGCTAAGTTTCTTTTATATTTAAATTCAATGCAAATAATATTTAAATTTAGTTTGAATATGTTTAGTTTTTTCAGTTTTCTTGCTTTGTTTTTGCTTCAGTGTAATTTTTTTGTCTTAATTTTTTTAGCTTCAGTATGTGGAGGCAAATACATTATTGTTTTACCATATACTAGTAAAATATTTTTAAATTAACTTAACCCCATAAGCATCATCTTCTCTCATGAGGGCACCCTTTAAGAGTAGGTCCCTTCTGTTAAATTGTGGTGGATCTCTGCCCCAAACTGCACATTAGGATTCACTTTTCCCATCCATGGCTTTTTAATTTTATTTTAGTTTATTTTTTAAAGGTTGCAATCTTTGTAGTTCCAGCTCTCTTACCGGAGGCTTTAATGTTGGTTTGTAATCTGTCCCTTTTCATCATAAAAAAAGCCTTGCAAGTTCAGTAAAAATATCATCAGTAAATTAACTGTTGAACTAACATGAGAAAAACAAGTAAAATCTATTACAAATGACCCATACATGTTACAACAAAATTGGTTCTCTGCATTTAAGCCATCCCTTGGGGGAGCACTGGGCAGCCATTATTTGGGGAGCTAGCACTGAGTGTTTTGTTCAAGTCCACACCAGGGAGATCTCTGCTTCCCACCCTGATGTTCTTCCCATTGAGCTACCACATATAAATTTTCTCCTGTTCTCACCATTTATGACCCTGGATAATTCTTTGATGTTACCAAGGTTCCTATAAATACTTAAAGTTTAGTTAATCAGTAGAACTATCATGCATTGAACATGGTAACACTGTTGCTACTAAAGCTTCCTAAATGAAAAGTGACAAAGAGTGTATATAACCTGATGTTTCTGTTAAGCCTACTATAAGTAAAGTAGATTTGTGTTTCAGTATTTGTGAGAGAACTTATTCTGCAAATTACATTTCTCCATTCGATTCATCTAAACACCTGGTGATAAATACCTATTTCCAAAGCGTTATGTGTTTCATTATCACATCCCACAGTAATGGTACATCCTGAGCAAGTTAAATCACTCTCCTAATCTTAAAAGTTATTTGTCTTTTTTTCTCATTTATACAGACACATTGGCAATTTATATTTATCTTTTTTCAGCCGTTATCTGCTGGACCTGTTTTGTGTAGACGATATGTTGATATCTCTAATCTTAAGGAGATGGAGGGAGAAAGCAGAGTGTTTGTTTTGGGTCTGTGGATGAGACTGTGGAAGGTGGATCGTAGATCAACGTGGACGAAGGCGTGCTTATGTCTGTGTTGTGACGCAAACTAGCTTGGGGAGAGGGGGGTGCAGGTCTGTGGAAGGAGAGCTCTTTTATCTTCTTCCAACTCAGTTGGCCAGAGGTGTTTTAATATAGTACATCATTCCTTCCAGCCAAAAAGTAACCACACCTGTGTAAGTGATAACATTCTGAAGTGGTGGTAATTAGATGACTCTACCAGATACAGGGTGGCAGGTGGACCACTGGGCCACACTTCACGTTAAGTAGGACTCAGATGTGCTTGAAACACATGCTCCGACGAGGGTGTAATTGAGAGGATGAAGTCACAGGCTTTGCAGAGAGGCCTTAATTGGTAACCTTTTCTGTGGACATTATGCCGGATCTGTGTCAAAGCCATGGCTGAGGCATGCTGACAGAGCCCAGGGTTAACCCAATAAAGCACTCTCATCATCAAAGATGAAAAAAGAAAATGGCCCTTCGTTACCAGGGTGATGTGGGCATGCCCGTCAGCAAATGGCTGGAGTCCCTTAGGAATGTTGGAATGCTCCCTGATGATGCCTGAGAGTGTCCGCAAATGCAGTAAGTTCACAAACACAAATCCGTCCCGAGAATATATTAGACAGGATTTTGGATAATGCTGCTAAATCTACAACAATTTTCATTATTTTTATTAGAATCAAACATGCAGTATTTCTAAACACCATTTTATGACATTAAAATGAGATATTACTTTCTTTAAACAGGATGACAATATAGGCAGTACTGTGGCGTGGTGGTTAGCACTGTTGCCTCGTACCTCCAGGCCTGGGGCTCGATTCTTGCCTTGGGTCTGTCTGTCTGTCTGTCTGTATGTGTGTGGAGTTTCCATGTTCTCCCTGTGCTTGGTGGGTTTTTTCTGGGTTCTCCAGTTTCCTCCCACGGTCCAAAGGCATGCAGGTTAGGTTGATTGGTGTGTCCAAATTGCCTGTAGAGTGTGTGCGTGCCCTGCGGTGGGTTGTCACCCCGCCCTGGGTGTCCCCTGCCCTGTGCCCTATGTGTTCTAGGATGGGCTCCAGGCTTCCCTGTGACCCTCCCCAGGAATAAGCGGTATAGAAGATGACTGACTGACTATGCCTATTTCTAGCCAACCCATAGTAGTTTATTCTCCTATAGAATATATGTTGCTATGGTCAGCCAATTAAAATGTTGATGCCTGATAAAAGTCTGCAGCTCATGCTGTCAACAGGGAAGGAACTTAACCTGCGTGTCCGTACCTCAGAAAATATGAAGGTAACAGAATTAGAGTGAGTGAATCTAACACTTTGTCCCTGTTACTAACAACAGGCAGAAGCAATTTTTTTATATCCTGACAAGAGTTTGACACAAATGATCTACAAAACGAATGCGTGTTTATGATCAGTGTTGAAATTTTTATTTTCCATCTCAGAATCAAACTCTTTTTTGGCATGCATCACCTGAGAAGGCTATTTGCTTGATTGATTGTCTTGACATATTACACGTTTGCACATTGGACAGTGTTGTGAGCGTTTTTAGCTGGAGAAAGCAACGAGGAAATTAAATGCCATTGGATTAAAAAGGTTCAGAGGATGCTCTGTGACAAATTTGGGCCTGTCTTCCCCAGATAACTTTCCTTGAGTGAAAGATCAGGGGGAAGTTAGTGGAGGCTTTTAAATGGTTTTTAGTGTGAAAATCCAGCTTGCTATTTGTGTTGTTTGTATTTAAGGCTGGTAAGAACCACACAAAGTATCAAACACATTTTAGGTAAGGTTTCAGATGCATACCAGTACTATTAGGCTCGCATTACCAATCCATTAAAGGCTTCCAAGAAATTGAATATGCCCACATACGTAGCAATATGCCAGCAAATAAATCCCCATGTTTGACCATGGCATGTATGTCATCACTATGATGAAGGTCTAACCATGTACCAACAGTGATAATGAAACTCCTTAAAAAACAATGTTAAGGATTAGGAAGTTTCTAGAAGAACTTTCACTAGGAAAAAGAGAGCAAAATTGAAAATAAAGAAGTCCTTGGTGTTCAGCTGACAATTTAGAAGCACAGCAAGAGTGATAAATGAATGAAAGGAGTACCTGCTCTGTGGAAGTGGGCTGCCAGCTGAATGTGTTCCATGGAAAAACTCCAGTAGGCCTCTAACCTTCATTAGGCACTGTCAGCTGCTTGTGTCAAGCCACACAAAGCCCACTGCCTGATAGTGCCCAGCTGCCTGAAGGAAGAGGACAAAGACAAATTACCCTCACTAAAAGATAAGAGCACAATTATAATCCGCTAGAACCTCCACAAATGAGTAAAACGCATTCTATTAAAAAGACTCCTAAAAAGTACATGACGTCCACTTAGCACAATGGTGAAACCATAGTTTGTTACTTAACTTTGTTAGGCTGAACGTCAGGGAATAACAGCAAGACTGGTATGTAGTGGGAGTTCCTCTGTCAGCTGCCGGACTCTCTGTCGAGGCAAAGAGAAGACTGAAGAAGCTGTTCTCCAAGAGGATGTGCTAAAGTGCGAGGTGCGAAAAGATTATTTAGCTGGATCCATAATTTTCAGTATTTTTTTCCCCTCTTGACATGATTCCGTAAGTCCTGGGGGAAACCCAGTTTTCAGCAGATGTATTTGACAAATAAATAAGTAGGTAAAGTAACATTGGGGGACCCAGTTAAAGGGCTGAAACCCTCCATTCTGGGTCCAAAAAAAAAAAAATATATATATATATATATATATATATATATATAGTATACACACAATTTATGGAGAGTGACACAGGAAAAACAAAAACAAAATTCACCTGGGGCCAGTCAGTTCATGAAAAGAAAATGGTGCTCATTAAATCCACAGAGGGCCCTCTGGCAGAACGTGACTGCATGAGAGAGAGGGAGAGGGAAAGAAAAGGGAAATTGAACAGCTGCTGACACGCGTCGTGTTTGGGCCAGCGAAACCAAACATCGATCGGGCCAGCGGCCACGCGTTTCATCTACTGCACACGCAGCCATGCCAGTGACGGATTGGGCCTGACTCCGCACTGGAGGTGGGAAGTCAGGGGGGGCCTCTTGTAGAAGCGATACAATGGGAGGATGAAGGGGGGGGGGGCCCACGTGTCATCTAAGAAAAATATTTGTTGCCTCTTTGCACTATAATCAATCCTAAAAGATGGTTGTATTGTTTGCTGCTTTAAATCCACTGGATATTCCTCCTGTGTGGTGATACCAGCTCAGCTATACAGTCTTATTGGATCGCAAACAGTGAATTTTTTGAGGTAATGTTGACGAAAAAAGATGCCTATGAAAAGCATGTGACACAGAACTTTCGAACCCAACTTTGTCCATTGCCTCTGGCCACAATAGCTGACTTTTATAATTCTCAGTTCATTAAAGATAAATGAGCCAGATGTGCCTAATTGGCAGACGGTTGTAAAATTTAGATGAGAGATGTATGTAGAGTTCTTCAAGGTCTAAAACTCCTTCTTTAGCATAGTCTGAGTTTGGTAAATACTGTCAAAGTCACTGTGTCTTTGCATTGAGGTTAAGGTGAAGGTAACCTTCATTGTCCCCAAAGGGAAAATTGTCTTGGGCACCATACTACAGTTTGTTACATATCCACAGAAGGAAACATCCAATCAATGACACATTATACAACATACTAAAAACACTTGCATAGTGTCAGCAATCCCTATGCTTAAGTATTTGTGTTTTCATTCAGCAGCTTAATTGAGGTTGGGACAAAAGATGGCTTTAAAAGATTTGATTTGTACCTTAATGTCCTAAGTCTTCTGTCTGAGGGCAACAAGTCATACTTGAGAAAATGAGAATGTAGAGGGTCTGCCCTAATTTTTGTAGCTTTTTTAAAGACTGCTTTCTCATATAGGCTATGTATTGATTCGTATTTCTTCAATGGTTTTCATGGCTATTCTATGCATGCCAGCCAATCTGTGTTTCATCTGGACTGTTAGGTTGCCAAACAATGCTGTAATGTCATATCTGCTTTCCAAAACTGCTTGATAGGACATCAGCATGATCTGGCTGCTCACTCCACATAGCCTTAATCGTCTGAGAAAGTGAAGTCTTTGTTGCAATCTTCTACAAATGTTATCAATATGTGTCTTCCAACAAAGAACATTATCTAGGTGGACACCTAGATACTTGAAGGAAGACACCTGATTGATTGCCTGGTTTTTAATAACCACTGGCTCATGATCAATTACCTGCCCCAGGTCAAAGATCATTTCCTGTGTTTTAGTCACACTTAGAATAAGATGATTACTGTCACACTTCTGGATGAAGATATCTATCTCATTGTGGTACACAGAAGCATCCGCATTCTTATGCAGAAGGCTCACAATGTCATCTCAGAATTTAATTATTTCATTGTTGGGGTGTACTTTTCTACAATTATTTGCAAACAGTTTAAACAGAATAAGTGACAATACACAGTCCTGTGGGACTCCTGCATCACTGTATCTAATCTCTGACAGAGTCTTACTGACCCTGACTTGTTGCGTCTGATTAGTTAAAAAAGAAAACAACCACGAGATCAGGGTAGGATGAACACTCATATCTCAAAGCTTTTTTAAAAGCAGATGAGGTTGTACTACATTGAACGCTGAGCAAATATCAATAAGTAAAAGTTGTTCATATGCATTTGTGTCCTCAACATGCTTAGAGATAAAGTT
Source organism: Chitala chitala (assembly GCA_025773905.1). NCBI lineage: Eukaryota > Metazoa > Chordata > Actinopteri > Osteoglossiformes > Notopteridae > Chitala > Chitala chitala. Next base: position 6,999,420 of record JABJVR010000002.1, on the reverse strand, counting down.
GAATGTGCTAAGAATGGCATCTTCAGTACTGCAGTCTTGCCTGGAAGCAAATTGATATGGTTCTAACTTAGGTTCCACCTCCTTCTTAAGTGGGGACATTAGGACTTTCTCAAAACATTTCATTATGATCAATGTCAAAGTTACAAGCCAAAAGTCATTATTCACTGTAGAACATGGCTTTTTGGGAACCAGCATCACAATTGAGCTCTTCCACAAATCTGGGATTATATGGGTGTCCAAAGACCACTGGAACACCATGCTGATGATAATTAATTCCTCTGTGTAATTTTTAAGCTTGAAAGCTAGTATTGTATCTGGGCCTGTGGACTTATTTGTGCTCACCCTGTGAAAAAGTTGTTGGACAATATATGGATCTGCTACTAACTGACAGGTGTCATCCATGTGTGGAAAAGGTTGCAGCACAATATTACACTCCTCAGAAACATTTTGTGATTAAACATCACAAAAAAAACATTTGATTTTTTCTGCTTATCCAATGTTATGATTAGTTTTTTTTTTTTGCAGTTTTCATGTTAGTCACTGATGTCATGGTGTCCCAGAGGTTTCTTTGTACTAGAGTTACAAATTTACTGTTCCATCCCCAGCCAATGTTGTTCATTTGCTTTTGTAAGCAGTTCCTTTTGAACCATTGATAATCCTGCTTTATCTTTTATTTTTAAAAGCTTGCTTTTTCCTATTTATACAATCTTTAATTTCCTTTGTAATATATGGTTTATTATTGGGGTAAACAACAACATCCTTCTTAGCTGTCACATTATCAGCACAAAAATGTAGGTAGTCAGTGATTGTATCTGTAGCCTCATTAAGCTCCAACAAATGAAATATGGAGCAGTCAGTGGACATCAGACATTTCCTCAGTGGCTCTATTGAGTCACCTGTCCATGCATTACGTCTTCTCTGTCTATCTATATGTATGTATTCTTTTGTCAATGTTAAAAAGTAAGATGCACATGCACACACACACAAACACATATACAGTGGGGATCAAAATTAAAGAACAATTTATGAACACTTGATTTTTTCAGAAATAATGTAATCATTACTCAACATTCAAAGGAATTTTTGTTGTGGCCGTACCATGCTAATAGAACAGGGATTTACAAAATAACCAGGGCACGTCAACAGAAAACCTTTGTGTAGAAAACACAGTGATCAAAATTAGAGAACAGCAATGACTGCAGCACAGAGAGAGATTACAACTAAAGTTTCTGAAGGTTACAACAGCCAACAGTTAGCAGGACGTGTCCAGGCCCTTTGGGTGACTGCAGCACGGAGAGAGATTACAACTAAAAGGTTACAACA
>JABJVR010000002.1:6974422-6997997 GCA_025773905.1 Chitala chitala | reverse complement strand
ACATCTAGATGCCTAAATGCATTGAGTTGCTGCCATGTGATTGGCTGATTAGCAATTTGTGTTACCAAGCAATTGAATAGGTGTACCTAATAAAGTGGCCGCTGAGTGTACGTGTAGTGCGTACTATTTTGACTGCAAAGATGAGGTGTAGCAGCCTGTATGGAGTCTGCTGCAGGGATGGGGGGGGGGCACAGTGTTTCACAATGAAGAGGTGGGCGCAGCGTAGTGAAAACAACAGACCTGACAGGCTGAGTCGACAGACGGCGTGTCATTCTGGGCGAGCTTTACTTGTGTTATTCCTCTCACTGACACGTGGCCGCTTAGTCTGATTTAAAAGGTGCCTTTATCTCCTATTCCTGCATCCCAACACACACACACACACACACACACACCTCTTAACTCTCCTAACTTCGCTCTGTAGACAGAGCCTAGGCACTCAAATCCTTCCACGTGTATAAAAAGCCATTATGGCCGCCTCGTAACTTATCTGCTCCGACGTGCCCAAGTCTCAACCGCGGCCAGGCCCTGGACGTGCAGATCGTCTGCGCGTGTGTGTGGGAGGGGCAGCCGGAGAGATAACAAGGCTGGAGGGGGGGAGATAAAGATGTTTGTTCTCAGTAGAAAGCAGCCAAATTCTGACTTCGCAGTTAGGCTGCTGGACGGTGTGAAAATCGTGCTCCACTCCTTTATCTTCATTAAGACGGGCAACCTGAAGAAAGATGGAACGGCTGAAATGCGCTGTGTACTTTCTGGTGGCAAATTAACAGCCCGATCAGCCGAATAAGGGAATATGGAGGAAGTGCAGATGAAGGTCACGGTGTAGTGTCCTAGAATTTATGACTTAATTTGCGCCTGTGAGGCCAGAGCACTGTAAGTTTGTGTTATTCTAGAAACGTTCCCTGTAGTCACGGACTTGTACTAATCATCTCTTGCTATCCTCTCTTGTGAATAATTAACAGGGCTGCTATTGTTGGCTGCTTCTTTGTGCGCGTTCACCTAAAAACCACGGAAAAGGGATTGTTTTTCTTCCCGTTCTACTTATGGGTTTTAAAGTGGACATGGAGACCGTGAAGTGGACATAGAGCCCGTGAAGTGGCTGTGGTTTTAGCTCTGTTGCCCAGCTGCCAGAGCTGAGTGAGAGGATGCACTGTAATGTCCCTCTCTTCTCTTTCAGGGACTATGTCCGCAGCGAGTTGGAGTCGGGGTACGAGGGCCCGCTGTACCTGGAGCCACTGTCCACGAACCGCTTCACCACTGCCCTGGCCTGTAAGCACACCCGTGTCCCACCCAAACCTGCTGTTCGTCCGACAGCGACTTGTACAGGACAGACCCAGAGAAGTTTAAGGCAGCTTCATTAGAGCGTCGCGTTACCAGCTTGTGTGACAGCGCTGGGTCGGCTGGATGACTGTCAGAGATCTTATAGACAACTGCATGGTCTATGCTAATTACCCCTCGCAGACCCAGCTGAAAGACCGTCGTGTTCCTGAATGCAGGCTCCTTGTTCTGAAAGATCGCTGCCTGCCAACTCGAGCCAGCTGGATGGAATGCACATGCGTGTCGGCTCCGGAGGCCTCTGGGCGAGGTTGCACGGCAACGCTGGCCGTATTGTGACGCTTGTCCACTGAGCGCGTCCAGCGGCTAATTAACAGTTCCCACCGGGCAATGGTGTGCCAAGTTAATTAACACCAGTGTGGTCAGAGCAGAATGGAGTCTGAGGTAGAATGTATTATCTACCGATAAATATTCAAGCAGTCACCTGTCTGTCAGACTTGACTGTCAGTCTTCAGAAACATCTTGGCTTCACAGCAAGGCAAGTTGTGAAGCTCAGCGTTAGTTTCACCGTTCCTCTGCACAATGTGCTTTCATCCAAAGTGATGCGCCATTTCCCTGCAGACAGTATATACAGAGGATTGTTTTTGGCTGTTGGCTTCAAGAGCTTTCCATAAGCGGGCGGGAGGGGCGGTCACACCGAGTGAATAATAAAACCAGTTTTTGTGACTTCAGGAAGTTGACTGAATACTTCAGATGCGTAAAATGTAAGAGCATAGCTACTGATGCCATTTACTGAATGAATTAATTGTATGCGTATTTAAAGCAAACAAGCAAAACACTGTCTCTGTAAATTTTCTTTGGTCAGTCTCGGTCAGCTGTCTGCTTCGCGCAGACTTCTCCTGTGTCTCAACTTTTCCTTAGACTTCTGCTCCAGGCTTACACACACTATAAAATTAACAAATACAGTTGGGAGTCATAGCAAAAAAGTCCAGAGTGCCAACAGTACCATGGACGTCCTTCCTGCGTTTCTCTGAAGGGTGGAAGTGACTGTGTGGTCAGCTTCACACCACTTTATCCACCAGCCTTTGTGCCACCACTGAATATCTATCTATCTATCTCTATCTATCTCTATCTCTATCTATCTATCTCTATCTCTATCTATCTATCTCTATCTCTATCTATCTATCTCTATCTATCTCTCATAGATACACTCTGAGCGCTTTGTAAGCTCGACACTTGTGAAACACAAAGCACCGGTCTTGGTTTGTGAATATGGGATGGTGGGGGTCTGGGGCTAGTGTCGTGGTGGTGTTTTGCATGGCAATAACTGCGGGAAGCCTGTCTTCCTTTGCGAGATTACCTCCCCTCCACTTCCCATTTCTTTCTTGATGCCTATCCTTCACATTAATTCTGTCTCAGTTCTCACTACACTTTATATCACCTTCATCACTGCCTACTCCTGCTGCTTCACCAGAGAGTCTGTCTTACTTTTGAGTCAAGTCTTCCTTCCTTTTTTCCACTTCATTTTTGGTGATTAGATAACGCACTGATAAAAGACATTTTGTATATGCTGCAGCATATGAGTGGCGGTTATTGGCTGACCGGTCTGTGTTTGTCATAGGGGCCAGAGTTGTTCTCTGCTGTTGATTGAGAATGCCTTTGTGACTCATGTCTTCTCTGTTTGTGTGGTAGGCCAGCTCGTGGTGTGCACCCTGTGCTCCTGTGTTATGCAAACCAAGCGAATCTGGCTCTTCTCTGCTCACTTGCTCCCCCTGGTGGCTCGACTGTGTTTGGTCCCCCTGGAGACTATAGTGTTCATCAACCGCTTTGCCATGATCTTCACGGGCCTGGAGGTGCTCTACTTCCTGGCCTCGAACCTGCTGGTGCCCTATAACCTGGCCAAAAGCGCATACCGTGAGCTGGTGCAGGTAAGGCTTGTTGTACCAAGACTGTGTTAAGTTACCTCACCAGCCTTGTTCAGTCCTGTTTGACTCAAGACTGTCTCCAGGTTTGCAAAGGGCCCATCAGCAGTTCAAATAGTATGAGGAAGTGTTTGTGTGTTTTAAAAGAAAAGCTGACCTTTGCACGCATCACCCATTGGTTGTTACAGTGTGGCTGTGAGTGCCAGTAGTGTAGAGTTATAAAAATGTGACTAAGTCTGCTTAAAGTCAACTTTTTTTTTTTTTCTTTTTTTTCCCTCTCCCCACTCATAATTTTTTGCTTTACGTTGTGTAAGCTCCTCGGGACGTGTGTGTGCAAGAGCAGGTGATGTAGAGCCACTTGCATTAAGAAATGGAATTTTTAACTGAGAATGGAATTGTCCTGTGAAGTGAGGTCCACGTGCTGAGCGAGTGTGTGCGCGTGGCTTGTTTGAGATTCCAGGGTGTGGCTCCGCTGTGTCAGCGCAGCTGCTGTGTGAGCTTGCTCTCGTCCGGTTGGGTTTGGTCGTCTTGAGCAGCTCCTGTGTTCCCGTTCCTTCATTTTGTTTCCTTTCCCTCCATCTGTCCATCCCTCTCTCCATCTAGGTGGTGGAGGTGTACGGGCTGCTGGCGCTGGGCATGTCCCTGTGGAACCAGCTGGTTCTGCCTGTCCTGTTCATGTGCTTCTGGCTGGTGCTGTTTGCCCTGCAGATCTACACGTACTTCAGCACCCGCGACCAACCCACGTCCCGTGAGAGGCTGCTCTTCCTCTTCCTCACCAGGTGGGCATTCTCTCCCGCCATGCGGGTGGCCCTCACGTAGGAACTGAGCATTGTGGGTTATCTTTAAGGACTATAACGATTCTGTTAGATAATTTGATCATTTTGCCATCTTTGTTTATAACAAAGGTGGCACAGTGGCATGGTGGTTGGCGCTCAGCTCCCACCTTGGGTCTGTGCATGGAGTTTGCATGTTCTCCCTGTGCTTGGTGGGTTTTCTCCAAGTTCTCTGGTTCCTCCCACAGTCCAAAGACATGCAGGTTAGGTTGATTGGCACTTGCAAATTGCCCATAGTGTGTGTGCCCTTTGGGTGGGGTTGGCGCCCTGTTTGGGGTGTCCCCTGCCCTGTGCCGTGTGCTTCCTGAGATGGGCTCAAGGTTTCCAGCAAACCTGAATTGGATAAGGCAGTAAAGCGAATGTATGCATGGATGTTTGTTTATAACAAGAGATTTTCAAGTTTAACTTGTCATGCCCGTCACTAGCTATGAGAGAGCCATTATTTAAATATTGTTCTATGATCACCTGTGAGTTTCCTTGTCAAGGTAATATCTGGTAGCTGATGTCTCAGCATTGGATCGAATTGCGGAGTTGTGGCATAAGTACGATTCCAGCACCCTTGCCATCTCCCCTCCTAGGCATATCCGTGTTGCCTTTCAGAACACCCAGCGTAGTCGGCTCGTCCTCAGTACCGTTGCTGTGACATTTAGAATGTCCCATGGTCAAAGCCTGTTCTGTATCATTGTACACTATTTTACAAAATGTTTTTGACAATGTGCAAGTGGAGAGAGCACAGAAATTTGGGTTGGCCTTGAGCAAAGTTCCAGGTTTGGAGGAAATTTTGTTCAGTTTTTGTTCTGTTTCGCTTTCATAGAATAGAGGAATTTTAGTGGTTTAATGACACATGGTGATGAGGACAGGTTTAAGTGGGGGGGGGGAGATGCATGTTTGCTATGAAAACCATGAACAAGGACGGGTTAACATTTGAGAAACGGAGTAATTCAGGGACATGTTTTGTTCTGTTGACTTAATTTTCAGTGCCTGTTCCTTGATGTGCTTAAAAATGTTCATAAAAAAAAAAAAAAATAGTCCCTCCCGCACTCGAAATTACCACCACCATACGTTTTGGTGACGCGGCATGTCTCGTGTTCATGAACCACTATATGGATTCTTATCTCAGTTCCTAAAAATTTGAGGACAAAGATTGGTGAAAGGTTTTGTGTATTTATATATGGTTTGTTGTCATTAATTCATAACTGATATTTCTTTAAACCTGTAACTGAAGCTAAGCAGGGTTTATTGCCTTGCTGTAGAGTGAAGTGTACACACACCCGGAACATTGTATATATTTATTTTATGGGGTTGAGCGTGGAGACGGTTAGCTTTGCTTGCCCCCCTGTACTGTTTGTGCACTGTTTGAGCTGCGTAGCTGAGTGACAGAGGGTGAATACTCTGCCTGTATTTTCTGTCAAAGGGGAGTGGCTGGCCTTGTGGGACCATGGGGGAGGCTGCCATTAGAGACTCCATGGAAGATATTGTTAGCAGAACATCTTATCGCAGCATCCATATTACATTTTGTGGGCTCCTGTTAGTCACGGCCCTTCGGCGCTGTCTGAGGTTTGCACCTCACTACGACAGCCTGGCCCAAATGAGCAAACCACGTTGTACCCGAGTGTGCGTTTTCACAGCAGTGCAGTAATGAGGCAAAAATTTTCCCATGTAAATTAATGGTAACTGTAGTTTTTGACTTGTGAAAATTCCCCCAGTGAGGTGTTTTTTTGAAAACGCGTTACTTTGTAAGGTAAGGCAAAAGTTTATACACGAGGACTGTTACGTGGTTTTGCACTGTTCCAGCCACTCACATCTTAACATGCTCTCCACTCTCGTTTAATAAGCGGAAGTTGTATTGTAACACTGATTGAACTCCGTGTGTGTGTCCTGCAGCGTGGCGGAGTGCTGCAGCACGCCCTACTCCCTCCTGGGCCTTGTGTTCACCGTGTCCTTCATTGCACTTGGTGTGCTCACCATGTGCAAGTTCTACCTGCAGGGCTACCGTGCCTTCATGAACGATAACACCATGCACAGGTGAGCTGTGGCCCGGGAACTGGACATCTGGGGTGGGGAGGAGTCACTCACGTGTGTGTGTCCGTGTGTGTGTCTGTGTGTGTGTGGGGTCCTTTAGTGCCATATACAGTGGGAGGGTGTGCCTGATTTTGTTTTTGATCAGTCCTGTCAATCACAGCCACTTGAGAAGGCACAGATGTTGGTGTGACTGACGGCTCCGTCTGTGTCAGGGGCATGACAGAGGGCATCACGCTGCTGATCCTGGCTGTGCAGACGGGCCTGATCGAGCTACAGGTCATCCACCGGGCCTTCCTCCTCAGCATCATCCTCTTCATCGTGGTGGCGTCCATTTTGCAGTCGATGCTGGAGATTGCTGACCCCATCGTACTAGCACTTGGGGCTTCCAGGGACAAGTAAGGGCTGGCCCCTCCTAGCATGCCACAGCCCTGGAAGCACCAGGCAGCCTTGTGGTCCAGTCACCTGACTGCATGTGCAGTTTATCTCCAGTTTAAGCTAAACCAACACTTGAGCAAAAAAAAAAAAAAAAAAATTGGCACCTGATAGATAATGTAACAGAGTGGAAATGAGCACATTACCTGTGCGTGTTTGTGTGTGTGTGTGCACATATGTGTGCTGATGCGTACGCACACATCCCACAGGAGCCTATGGAAGCACTTCCGCGCGGTCAGCCTCTGCCTCTTCCTGCTCATCTTCCCCGCCTACATGGCCTACATGATCTGCCAGTTCTTCCACATGGACTTCTGGCTCCTCATCATCATCTCGTCCAGCATCCTCACCTCTCTGCAGGTATGGTATCCTCGCTGCCATGTAGCTGCACAGCGGGCACGGCTTCACCCGCTGATAAAGCCGCTCTGCACACTGACTGTGCGCTTGCTTGGTCCTGCTCAAGACTGTCTACACTGTTATGTGTGCTCTGATTATGAAATGCAAGTTACTGATGAAGTAACTATCTCTATCTGTCATTCAGTTACAATTAACATTTTGCCACATTTTGCAGCCATAGTCAAACTTCACAGCCGCCACTTCTCCATCTAGAAGTGCTGGTCTAGTTTGGCTCCAAGGTCATCATAGCCCTGTCTCTCTCACACACACACACACACACTCACACACACACACACACACACACACACACACGCGGTAGTAATCAAAGCCAACATGATGGATTATTACGCTGGTCACCTGCAGCTTTTCAATAACTCATATCATTAGTAACCTGTATTCACTACAGCATATCTTCAGAGGTATACAGTATTTATATCTGCATGTATGTATGTTTGCAGTGTAGAAACAGTGGTAGAGTTGCTATTAATGTTTTGTTGTCACTTAGTTATGACTTCAGCTTTTATAACCAAACTACTATAGTAAAACAAACAAGAACTATTCTGGCCATAACAGTTTTTGTACTATCGTGTTGCCTAGTTACAGAAATACAGGGTCATTCTAATCAGTAAGACTGGTGTAGGTGTACAACAGTTGTAAAAGGGATACGTTTTTATATCACTGATCTTTTGTAGATCTGTTCATTTGAAATTTTTGCTTTTAAATTTTAAGTTACCAGGGACAGGCTGCAATTCACAGTGAGATGTGAATTCAAAGTATATCACTAATATCAATATTATTCTAAGCAACACACAAAATTGAGTTTAAAAGTTTTACTTACACTGATTTTGATTTCGTGACTGTATTATTCAAAGAAACACTACTCGCATATCATGTAGGCATTTAAAAGCAATTCATGGAATGCATATTCTAACCAGAAAATACACACACACAGTTTCGCTACTATGTTTGTTGTTTGAATACAATACATAAAATGCTTATTGCAATTTACTTCACTTGTGCAGCTCGTTCTTTTTGTTGTAAGTTTGATCTTTATTGTTCCGTTTGTGTTTTTATTAAACAATAGACAGTTAAGGTGTTTGTCACTTCAGTTACACAGAATATGGATAATTCTGTCACTGAACTGAAAGTACTTGCCACACCTGTTTGTACCAGTTAGTCACTGATGTATCTCCTTGCACTATGTTTCCATAATAAATTGATACACAGTAAATTATGGATCCAGATTTCTAGAAGCTTTTGCAACCTCTGACGTAAAAATGAGTTCCGTTTGCCTTTGATGTGGCTGGTGACATTGGGAATGTGTGCCAATGACCCGGCTGTCTCTCCCACAGGTGCTGGGGACGCTCTTCATTTACGTGCTCTTCATGGTGGAGGAGTTCCGCAAGGAGCCGGTGGAGAACATGGACGACGTGATCTACTATGTGAACGGCACCTATCGGCTGCTGGAGTTCCTGGTGGCGCTGTGCGTGGTGGCCTACGGTGTCTCGGAGACGGTGTTTGGCGAGTGGACGGTCATGGGCTCCACCATCATCTTCGTCCACTCCTACTACAACGTGTGGCTGCGTGCCCAGCTGGGCTGGCAGAGCTTCCTGCTGCGCAGGGACGCCGTCAACAAGATCAAGAGCATGCCCACCGCCACGAGCCAGCAGCTGGAGCACCACAATGACATCTGTGCTATCTGCTACCAGGTACGGGCAAACGGGCATGCTTGTACACATGGGCGTGTATGCGTATGCGGTACAAAGGCATTTCATAAGGAACCAGGGTGGAGCTGATCGTGACATGAAATAATAAATCCGGCTAGTGTTTAAGGAGTTCTGCACTAATTACTGCAATATTGGAAAGTTTTTGGCTTTGCTTACTGTACTGCCCCTATTGGTTCCCTGTTAGAACTGCAGGTTAGCTGAGCAGTTTTGCGTGCTACACTTAGTCCTGGGTGATTTATCACAATTCATGGAAACAGGAAGTGCTGCTGCTTTTTTGAATGTTTGTGTCTCTGCTATGGTTAAATGATCAGACTGTTAACATGTCTTTGGTCCTGTCCTGTCTCAGGACATGACGTCTGCGGTTATCACTCCCTGCAGTCATTTCTTCCATGCTGGCTGCCTGAAGAAGTGGCTCTATGTGCAGGAGACCTGCCCCCTCTGTCATAGTCAGCTGAAGGGCCAGTCCCAGCCTGCAACCCCCCAGGATGCTCCACCTCCACAGCCAGCCAATCACACCGAAGCAGAGGAGAGGTGCAGCAACACAGAGGACTGCGCAGCCCAGGGGAACGTGTCGTCAGCGGAGCCAAACCAATCCAATGTGGTCACCTGGACTGAGCTGAGCACTCCTGGTTCCCCTGCTGATCTGGCATCGGAGTCTCTCGTCTTGCCCCTGGACCCCATTGAGCGGGACGGTGACCAGTCAGAGAGCAGGGAAAGCAGCACAAGGCCAAGACCTCCACCTTCAGAAGTCGAGGAAGGTTTGCAGAGCGGTCTTGGCCTAACCGCCCACGAGCGAGACCAAGCATTATCACCCAGGTTACCACACCCTGCTCAAAGCATGGAGCCAGAAAGCGATGCCCAATAATGCCACGTTGCAGACTTGATGTTACTGCATCATAGATGCCCCCCCGTGTGTGTCTTTGTTCCATTGTTGTCCTCCCTCTCTTCCCTGCTCATGTGTAGCACCTGCAAGACTCTCATCATGTTTTTTTTTTTCCTTTGCGTTTTCGCCTTCTTTCCGCGGCTCACCTGCATTGCGCCACGTCCTGCACAGCCCCAGGTGTCTGTGCCGACCATCCTCCTCCTCAGTAACACAGCCTCTCTGATGCTGTCCGGCCGACCTTCGTTTTAATACTGCCCATGTCCCTGCCTGTCTCACCAGCCGCTTGTGCACTTTTGCCTTTGGCTAACCTCCTCATCATCTCAGTGTAATTTGAAGGCCTGATTTGTGATTGTTCAAGGAAGTAAGATAAAGCGGGTCAGAGATTGTTATGTGGTCTACTGGATATCATGGAGCAGCTCTAACAGCGGAAAAGAGACTACACGTGTACTAAAAGCTTTAGCCATGCTTTAGCTACGCACGCTCTCACCATCTTGTAACTGCTGTTTTTTTTTTTTTTTTTCCTTTGTATAGATATGCCACTGCATTTGCACTAATGTAATAATAGCAATGCTCCAAAGTTGTCTTGTCAGGTACCAAATACTTTTGCTGTGTATGCAGAAAAGACTATGAATATAAATAAACGTGTATGTAAAGGGATTTTGATATTTTATACAGTGTTAGCGCTTCACCAGCTCATGTGAAGTGGACTTAAGCTCGAGTGATCACTTTGGTGCCCTCTATAGGTAGAAGTGGGAAAAGCTTATGGCCACGGATTGGATCTCGGTGAAGCCGAAGTAACCGCGCTCAGTTTACTTTGACAGTATTATTTGGCATTTATTGCATTTGTGCGAATGAATACATTATACAATGTACGAACAGACTCAGCAAATGCCATTTAAAATGATATATTTTGTAGTCAGTTGATAGCTTTTGCAAGTGCTTTCTCAGAGGACAATAGAATGGCTGTGTAAAAAAATTTACTTTAATCAAGGCATCAGTATTTTTAGAATGTTGTCATTTCAAATGTGATTTTTGAACAAAAAGTTCTCTGTTTTGATGGTACAGAAACGTTACTGCATACTTTTTTAACAAATAAAGGAGATGTTACTTCATGAATGCTGACTCGTGATCAAACTACGATTGTGATTTGCTGGAAATATTGCCTGAGGTAATATTTTTATTAATGGAAAAAAAAAAAAGTTAAAAAAAAAAAAAAAAGTGAATGTTGAAATAAATGGAGGAAAAATAAGCCCTGCCTTCAATCGTCTTTTTTCCTGAGTGTATACATCGGATTTCTTTCTGGAGTTGTTTACTTAAGCTGTTCAAAGACGTGTATAGCAGGTATGCTTGGTGGCTGGTGACTGGCTGTGCGCGCGCGTGCACATGCCTGCGCGTCCTGGACACTGATGCACATCATGTTTCCATACCAACCCCTGGCCCCTTAGCCTTAAATTTTGTGACTACCAAGGTCCGGTTTGAGATTGTAACGACAGGAGCACAGAGATGTCACGCTAGTGCAGGCTTCCTGTGTAAAACTTTGTCTCCCTTTAGTGTAGTCTCAAGGTCAGAATGTGCAGTGGGAGGAAACGGCAATGAATCATAATGTAGTAATTTTTACCACTGGACGGGTTCAAAGGTGGCCTTGACCCCAGACAACCACAAAAATAAAATGAAACGGAGTCAAACTACTCAATTTAAGAACACGAATATTCAATTTCTGTCCTTTACAGAAGGTTCAAATGTACATAAATGTTACTGTTGCACACCTTTCTGAGTCACTGTGTTCTACTTCAAAAAGTAATAAATATTGTTTTAGAGTACGTAGCTTTCCATAGCTGACTTTACTAGTACTTGTCCTTTTTTTCCAGAATGTCGTTCGTGTTTTATGGCACTTAATTTTTCTTTCGCCTTCTGGGGGCGCTGTTGCCTAACAATGGTAAGCGCGCTTAAATAGTTTAAAGCCAACTTCTTGATTACATGCTCTCATTTCCTCTTTACAGTTTCGTGTTTCAGTTAATTGCATATGGTTAAGGAAACCAAAAAATAAACCTGTGAATTATACACCACATTCATTTCTAGTCTTTGTGGGATGAGTGAGTTACTGCTTAAAGTTGTTTGGTGTAATAAATCTCCCTTCAAAATTGTAAAAACATACATCTTATTAAGGGAAATCATTTTATTATATGGCTTTCTGAAGCAACACAGTTTAAGACTTCATGGAGATTTGCTATAATACAATAGGCTTGGAAGAAGCAGTGGCTGAACAAGTAGCGGTTTGCAAGTTAAATTTAGCTGTTCGGGCTGTGGTTTGCAACAAGAGGGCGCAATTGTTCCGTGTATTTCGTGAGTTCAGTTTGCCTCGGAACATGTCTTCTGTCCAATAAAGGGTTATTTTGGTGAGCGATAACGATCCCGAACAGAAAGGTAAAAATGTCAGTAATTTAATAGGTTAATGTAATATTTACACATTTCTGTTAGGACTTAATTTATAGCAACGACACTGGTAGGACAAACAGATAGGCACTTGTTTAATTTAAAAGTACTAGAACGTAGTGTACTATATATTAGGAATGAATCTTCAGTTTATCAGTGACAATAAACGTTGGTTTAACTAAATGGAGTATTTATTTAAACAACAGCTTGTTAAACATAAGGTGTATAGATAAAAATGCGAGTCTTGTTTTTTACACGCGCCCCATTGTATGATAGGCATCTTTTACGGTTCTTCAATTAATTTAAGGTTATAACCGAAGCATCAACATAACCTCGTGATTTATATGAGCATCTGTTGTATAATGAAGTGCACATTTCAAATAGAGATTAAAGATGAGATGCTTAATTCAGTACAGAGTCATTTACAGACTTCATACAGAAACAAACCTCACAAGAATAAAGAACACATTTTGTTTATGCAACATCTGAAATTGTATCACACAAATTTTTATTTTATCATTTTGTGTTGCTGCAACTTCCCTACATTGTAGCTATTGTAGGAAAAATTGTAATGAAATGATATGTTACGATATGCACAAATTGCATAATAATAATAATAATAATAATAATAATAATAATAACAATAATAGTAATTAAGAAAAAAAAACAACAACAGCAACAAAAATAACTAATTCACTAGATGCATCCTAGCTTTGGCTGCTTTAACTTTCTGAAAGTAAAAATGTAGGCTTTCCAAAATGGGGCTATGCCTTTAACTTGGGGAATGGTGAGTTTAATTTGCTCAAGAGACCCACTGGTGAGGTACAGAAATTTATTATGCACACCTCAGTGAGCTGCTAATGTGGCCTCCAAAGAGCTTGTGTCTTTTGCAGCCTGACACTGGATGGGCTTGCAGAATAATGGCAGTCCAAGTGCCCTGAGTCCTCTCTTTTCCCAGCGCCGCTCAGAGAAGTCTGCTCTCCTTAGCCTGCTTCCCAATTTTCCCAGTCATTCAAGGGAGACCGGCACTGCAAGGAGTGCAAGGCTTGTTAACTGGAGAAAATAACTGAGTGAAACAGGGACTGTAGGCTTCCTGTGTTCTGTGTCAGTTTGTGGATTATATCAATGTATGGTTTTGGCAGAGGTGAACATTATCACACTGGTTAGTACTGTTAATCGGTTCTGGTGACATCTGAACTATATTACATTCTCCATCTACCTTGGACCAGTCCAGTAGTATTGTGACAATATCGTCATGGTTCACGCACGTGCCATGAGCAGTTGCAGGTGCCTGTTGCACAAACGTGCCCCGAACTCTCCTCGAGGCGAACACAGGCATTGAAAGTTCATGGCAGCTTTGTTTCTCACTCGTTCCAGCCGGGAATCACTTCCAAAAGTGTCAGTGGCATTTGAATCCAAGTCGCTGCATGGAAACGAGCCTGGCGCTGATTCACGAGCAGACCGAGCTGGCGCAAGCTAAGCGTGCTGAGTCGCGGGGGAGCTCTGAACTCAGGTGGGCCAGCCGGCTCTCAACCCTGTCACGCTCGCAGTGTTAAATCACTGTGTCCGACTTGTTCGCAGATGTCTTTGTTATTGAATTCTGGGGGCCCTTTTTATAGCCGCTGCACCTCCAAGGGACTCCGCAGCAGCCTGGGGATATAAATACTGATGGCTACGGTGGGGTGTTGTGGGGGAGGGGGGGTTGGGACCGGGTCAGCCTGCTGCCTGTCTGTCAGTCAGGGCTGGGCCGCTGGCTGCTGATGAGCAGGAGAAAATCAAATGGGTGCGCTGAAGGACAGTCTGGGCAGTCTGCTCCTGCTTACAGCTCAGTCTTTGCACAGCCATTTGTACAGCATTTATCTAACTGGACGCTCTTCCATGGATCAGACTTCCTCCATCAAGCACTTCATCCCACTGACATGTCAAACCATCTGCCTTTCTCCCCTGCTCCGTTATTAAGAGCCGATTACAGTATTTCTATTTCTGGCTCTTTTTTTTCCAGTTTTGAATTCATGATTTCAGCACTGATCCGCGCACAGCTGACGTGAAATGAAAACGTGCGCATCTCTGTTCTCGCGAATTTCACTTTGTGTGAGGGAATTTTGAAGCATGTTTATGTAACCTAATTAGCAAGAAGCCAGAATGTGCGATGTTAATCAAACTGGATTATACACCTTTTAAATATTGGTAAATATTTTTGTCAACGCTCTTAATCAATATAATGTACAGCTATATGCTGTAATTTTATGTATATGTAGTGTGATATTTACACCGGAGTGGAAAAAGGGAGGGAAAAAAAACGTAACGAACGACACCATTCGTTTGCAGTATCTTTTCGCGAACTGTCATAGATAAACTAAAAAACACAAAAGATCAGTAATACCAAATTACATTCAGATTTAAATGTTAGGTTTAAAATAAGAAATCATTACAATTAAATCAAAAACAATTTTTAAATATATATTTTTTTGCTCGTATGGTGTTCTTTAATTGCAGTGCTGTGAGTAGAATCTATTTTAACAAATAAACTCTTTTGACTGTATAATGGTAGCTCGCAATAAAACATACGTACGCGCACAGCAAGAATGAAAAAAGAGAAACATCTCTAAAAAATATTAAAATAATAAAAGGACAACATAGTAAACTTTATTGGAATTTTAATCTAATAATTGCAGATGTTGTTATTGTCGTGCATTTTTTAAATTCATTTACTGACTTAATGATGCGACGTTTGTTTTTTCCGAGTAGAAGACATTAGGCGTTCATAAATTAGACACAACAATGGGCTAAATAAGTAGCGAGGACGCTGCATAGTCTCTTCTGCGGGGAACCGTTCCAAATCCGTGGAAGACATTCCCGAACCACATTAAACACAAACAATATTTTTGATGTTACTGAATTGTATTTCATTTTTGCATTTTGCACTGAGAAAGCAACACAAGTCAACTGTTTATTCCTTGAAGATTTCTTTCATGCTATTCGTGCAAAGTAGTACCTCGGCGGTTTTTAGTTTCTTCTCTTGTACAAATTCGACTACCATTGTTGTGCCTATGTCATTACCACTTCATCCAAAAACAACTTTCATAAGCATAAGACGTAATGTTAACTATCAGAAATAAATTAGGACTTTTAATCGGGACACGGCGTTGTTGTATTAAATAAATTAACTCATTATTAGAGCATTTATATTGAAATATATTTAAAAAAAATTGATTGTTACAGAGAATCGACACGTAGGAAAGGTGTTTTTCTCGTGAAGCCAGAGAAAGTGTAACTTTGACATATTATGTGATTGATTGCATTTGACTTTCGTGAGGGAGAGAAAGCCTAAAGCGCAAGAACCCGGTACTTTATTCACTTCGCATTCACTATCACTGAGCTCAAACGTTTAACTCCGAAAAAAGTTCAAAATATTATGATTAAAAAAGTGCGTTCATTTTATAAACAGTGTCAATATTGGAACTACATTTTAAGTAATCGGTTAAATGTGTTGAACCATTATTCAGCGCCTTCGAAGCTGTAATGGTTTACAAGTCGACAAAAACTGAATTAAATAATAATGTTACTGATATTGGGAACTTTTTGTTCAAAAAAAAAAAAAAACAAGCCTACATTTTTTGTCGCCTTTTAATAACGTACAGTTCCTATTTGATTAAACTAAACCTCGGCACCGTTTGCTTTTAAAACTCGTTTTATATGAAAATTATCATTAATTAGTCAACGATACATAAAGTTATAGCTAAGAGTAAAAAAAAATTAAAAGCCGGTTAAAACAGCAACCTGTCGATCTAATTACATAATTTAAGCACTTCGGTACCTCATCCAATTGTATTTACCAACTGAAACGCTACTACTTAACACGTTTTTGACGACGGGTGAAAATGCATTAGAAAATGATTCCGAGAAATTTTGTGATGTTAAAGAAAGAAAACTGAGATGACATTTCACGTCTGTTTCTCAGTTCGGTCGGCTCTGTTAGGGTGCCGTAGCCGCGGACGCTGACTGACTGGGAAAATCCCTTTAACTTGAATATAATGTCCTACCGATAACAAAGTGCGTCTGGGCTATTGTAATTGTTCAGTTGTCATGAACAGCAGTTCGCCTCAAAGCTTCAGGAAACCTTTGCACTGCATGTCGAGTAACCTCTTCGACATCTGGTTTTAGGATGCCTCTTTTGGCTTTCTCTCACTTGCATTCCTGCTGTTTGTTAAATGGAGGGGGCGGGCTTATACACGCAACGGGGCGATCGCATCCTTGGTTGGACGGAGTAGTACAGGACTCCGGCCCTGTCTGTGTATGGGGGCGTCCTCCGTCGCTCGGCCACTCCCACTTCCCTTTGGGGTTAGTGTGCTTGTGTTTAGCTCCCAGAGATAGTCAAAACGGATTCCTTAGGGAAGGGACACAAATCACTCCCATTTTAACAAG
The DNA here is from genome assembly GCA_025773905.1 of Chitala chitala. Taxonomy (NCBI): domain Eukaryota; kingdom Metazoa; phylum Chordata; class Actinopteri; order Osteoglossiformes; family Notopteridae; genus Chitala; species Chitala chitala. Next base: position 6,981,655 of record JABJVR010000002.1, on the reverse strand, counting down.
GGGAGCAACGCGGGATCTGGAGCCACAAGGGTCCACCTCCTCTTCTTGATTTTCCATTTCTCATTCATTTGATTTTAAGAGAAAGACCTTTGGTAAAAAAAAGGAAAGAAGAACAAAAAAAAAACTTGTCAGTGGAGGATGACACTTGATCTTGCCCAGACTGAAAGCTGTAGTTGATCCTATTGTTTCCTAAACTCACATCAGAGGATTTTTTTCTACTTACCCTTTTTTTAAACACAAAAGGGACATAGCAAACCTCAAGTGAGCTTGTCTTCGTTTGCGCTTCTCTTCATTACATTTTATGTTTGTTGTTCTCATTTTGTGACGCTCCCGCGTCGCGCACCCAAACCTGGATTCTGACAGACTGCGTCTCCTCTGATACTTTGTATTTTCTTTTTGTGCCCAGTGCTTTTTGAAAAGCGTAACAAGTGAGCTGACTTGCAGACACTCGCGTACCGTCTCGTCCGCACGCGGAAAAAAAAAACCATTTACCGGCTATCAGAAGGAACGGGGCCGGAAAGTAGAATAAGAGGCAGAAAGAGTGACAGGGGGGAAAAAGGCTGTTTTCATGTTTGGGATTCAAGAGAGCATTCAAAGGAGTGGAAGTAGTATGAAAGAGGAGCCCATCGGATCCGGAATGAATGCAGTTCGAACATGGATGCAAGGAGCAGGGGTGCTGGACGCGAATACGGCCGCTCAAAGGTAAGCCAGAGGCAGCATCTCCGCTCCGAGTGATGGCTGATCACGGAGGACTGGGATCGTTCCCGGCTGTTTTCGTGTAGTTTTTTTTTTTTTTTAATCCACGGGATAGGAATGTCGTAAAAAGATGTAACGTACACTCAGTCCAATTCCCCGAACCGTTCTGTTAAGTTTCGAAGCGTTTGTAACGTGAGCTGTAATTCCCGGTCGCTGGAGATGCTCCCGTGCTCTGCATCAAACGCCGGCAAATACAACTCATAGATAAAGTATTATTTACAATTATCAAATTTATGAAGATATAATAAACAGGTGAAAGAATTACCCCTATTAGCGCTTTCATTGCCTTAATATAACATTTTTTAGTAAGTTAAAGCTGTCAGTATATTAATGGTAATTAAATCGTAATACGATTTAGCGTTTTGGGAAAAGGGGGTATATAGTTAATGTAGAAAATGCATAATGTTTCTGCCTATATGACTAGTCATTAATTTCAGTTCAATTATATATTTACTCTATAACTTATTTTAAACGTTTAGTCCAAGCAGTATTTGTGCATCTCTAAGTCATGGTAAACTTAATAGTAGAAAACACGTGGTAATGAAATGACTATACCGAATTAGTAATTTCTATGCATTTCCTTCACCTACATTAAATGCAGTTTATCTCTTATTTTGTACTATTTAGATCCTATATATTTTCAAATGTTATTTTAAAGTTTGGTTTAGGCACATACTTAAATGCGCTGTTTTACATACACACATTGACATAGATATTTATAGATATTATTTTCCGATAAGTATTTGATGTTGCGCTAATAACGAAATAATACATATCAGTATGTTCTATAAGATCTAGTTAATTAAATATGGTGACTGAAAAAAAAACTTCCTGCTGAACTGAATAGTTTCAAATATTCATCCAATGAAATGAAAAAAAAAGAAATGTTTTTCAAGCAGTAATAGTTTTAAGACAGTTTATGTCAGTATTCCAGTTCTATCCTGAGATCTGATTTAACTGTATTTAATTTCATGTTTTGTCCACAGTGGAGTGGGTTTAGCCCGGGCTCACTTCGAGAAGCAACCACCGTCCAATCTCCGAAAATCCAACTTCTTTCACTTCGTGTTGGCGCTTTACGATAGACAAGGACAGCCTGTGGAAATCGAAAGAACTTCTTTCGTTGGATTTGTTGAAAAGGAAAGGGTGAGTCCAGTGTTTTATATATATTATTAAGACTGATTTTCAAGGCAGATCAGAGATCGATGGATTCTGTTTTACAGCACAAGCTGTCGTAACTGCAAACGAAATCTAGGTTGACAGATGATTATTACACGAACATTTAGTTTACATTAAATTTCATGTTCTTGCGATCAAGAGTGCTGTTATTGAGGACCATTTACACTCTGTGAAATTACTTAATTTTTGCTTTTCGATCATACAATGAGGACAGTGATTTTTATGTTTTCTTTTATTTTGAAAGGTTTCTGCAAACTGCGTTGTTCGTTATTTGTGAAGCAGTTATTTAATGAATCGTTGCGTTTTTCTTGATGGCTTTTAAACTTGTTTATATTTTGAAATGTAATTACATAGGCTCCAGACGGCTAATTAAAAAGACGTTCACACTTATCCTCTTTAAGAGAAGTATACAAAACGCTGTTATACTGATAAATTCTCTTTTTAAGTACATTGTAATTTTGTGTTAAGTTTAAGTTTCTTTCGTACTTAATCGCTAAAGATTTTTATTTTCAGTGCACTGTGGCGTGATATATTTTGTTCTATTGATAAATCCAGTGTAAAGGGCATATTTACTCCATTAGCCACTTGACTTGGTTAAGTTTTTGGCGGTCTGATCACACTACTTATATAATAAACGACTGTTTGCTATAAATACAAAATGTTAATAATCATAACGTGCGCATAGTCGCTCTGTAATAGGCCTTATAACTGAGTTAGTAATGAACGGTTACCGTATTTTTAGGCTATACATTTTCTGTACAGTTCAGGTTTATTTACGTAAAACAGAATTAGCATTCAGGAGTTAAGTAAAGATAGGAATTAGGAAGGTGTTCTCAATTAAGATATAAAATGGATTAATGTGATAAGTACACTATATTTTCCCGTGCGATAAACACAAGGAAGTATATTGATAGAAAGTAATAGTTGGTCATTAAATATTTATTTAAATAGTTTGACCTTAGTACTGTACTATCATTTTTAAGTTCAGATATGGGTTGATTTGCTCCACCTACAGTTTTAGCGTTTGTAACGTCTGCGTTCCAGGTTGCATTTTCCCAAACTCGGCAGTTACATGTAGTTTATTTTGCGAATCTCAACCATTTTTTCCTTGTGCAGGAATCCAATGGCGAAAAGACAAATAATGGAATACACTATAGACTACAGCTTCTCTACAGTAACGGTAAGTGTGGTGATCTTTTTTTCTTGTCATCTATCGAAGTTATGCTGGCCGATCGTCCGCGTATTATTTCGGATGAAAGCACCGGGAAATGCACGTGCCCTGTTTTTATAACACTGTACCGAAATAAACCGAGAACAGGTGCGAGTTAATTACGCAGTTTCAGCGCTGTGTTAATGGTACGTTATGTAGGATTGAAAACGTGTATTCATTTTTGTTCTTAAATGGATGGCAAATAATTCCTTTGTAACTTTCAATTTAGCAATCAACCAATAAATGTTTAGCTTTTTATGTTAATAATTGCATCTGATAAAAAAGCTAAGGCGTTTGGAAAATCACCGAGTATTTAATTGGGAATACATAAGTAAAAGGACATGTTGTAGTTGTCACTTACAACAAGGCTGATTACAAGGCTGCAGTATTTTGTTAATTATTGTTTTTTTTTGCCATTTAAAAAATTGTTAACTTATTTAAATGTTTTTTGATAACAGAGATATTTACAATACAGCTAGGCTAATGTACTTAACAACAACGACAACAACAAATAATAATATCAACAACAATAATAACAATAATCATTATCACGCTAAATCACACTAAAAAAGGATTTGAAAAAAAAATTATATATATTTATAATTTTTTTAATGATTTTTTTTACACTGTCCGTAACCCTTCACCTTTTACGTCCCTGTATAATTTTCACAACGTGCCCAATGCTGCTGCTTTCTTTTTTGCGTAATAGAACAGTTTGAATTTAATGGCATTAGACTGTTTTGGAATTGCTTGATAACCATTTTTATTTCTAAATTTGGCGATTTAAGATACTATAGTCCGCTAAAGCGACAAAATTGAAAGTACAACGTATGCGTTTTGCCTAATACTTGCGTTAAAGGTAATTTCTGTGTCTAAAATAAATATGAAACATTTGTATTACTGCAACTATTTAAAAATGTATTATTCAAAAATATACTGATTTTACGAGTACGCTGCTTCAGATGTATTAAATAGAAAATAATACGGAATGAAAAAATAGCGAAATAAATGCAGTGAGGTGATAGTATTAAATTCCAGATAACTGTGAGCAGAGTATGAGGGTTTAATGGTATTAACATTCGTAACGATATGCTTAAAAGGTGCATAAATAAATATGAGTAATTAATAGAAATGATTTAGTCTGTGTCATTTACTGTAATATCAACATTTGTATTTACCAGTTCAAAATGCTATAATAGCGTGTTTTCAGCGTATTGAGAACGTCTGTTTATGTGTGCTTAGAGCACAAGTTATTAGTTAAAAGACTGACACGCTTTCTGCTGTCATGAGAAGAGAAGGAAACGTTCACCTCCAAAACAATACTAGCGTTCACGTGTATATAAAAAAAGATACACGGCAAGAGAGGAGTGCGTGCAACATCTACACAATGAAAAAGATCATTCAACCGAGCATAGATATCATTAGCCTCTTAAGTGAGGCGCACTTTGTAATGTCAACACGCTCATTTGGAAGTCTCCCTGTGCTTACCAGGATGGTAAATCTGAGTGGGGAGGGGAAGTGGGGAAGACGGACCTCCACAGCAGGTCTCACGAGTTTTGAGTGTTGTGAAGAATCAGTCTGAGTTAGAGCTGTAAACATGGCGTTTTGAAACTCGTAACCATGCTCTAATTTGAGATCCTTTAAATCTCCATATAATTTCTCTTCTTTGACAGGTATTAGAACAGAACAAGATTTTTATGTGCGGCTGATTGACTCCATGACCAAACAGGTAAGGTTACTCTTTCCTTGGGGCATGACCCCTCTATGAACCCCCCCAACTCCAACCACAGCCACTTTACCATCACTCTCCTTTAGACCAAACCATATCAGCAAATGAAGAAACACTAACTATCCTTGAATGAATGTGTGTGTGTGTGTGTACAAACTTTGCATTCCTGTGCTCCCAAGCCGCACGCTTCTACTACTGTCTGTGAACACACGTGTCCAAATTTCTCTGTGCATTTTGCAAGTTTACATCTGTACGGATTTGGGTGTGTGTCAGGGCCAGGTGGGTGGGGTGCACTGCGCCCCAGAGGCATGTGGGTAGTGTCACATTTAGACATGTCCTCTCGCTGCGGTAGCACTGATACCCTGTGGTAGCTCCCAGCATGTCACTGACAAAGGCCTGGTGGGCCCATTGAAGTTTCTTTGCTGAGCCGCTTCCTGTGATGTGCATCGTTTGTGTATGTGTGTGTGTGTGTGTTTGTGGGGAGTTTGTTGTTGTCGTCACTTTTAGGTGCTTTTTCGGCATTCTCGCTGGAGGGGTGGGGTCATCAAATTTCATGCTTCCGTATGTAAAAGAAAATAACTTTCAAGCATTGTTGTTTCTGATCTCTGCAGAAAAATGTGCACAGTGAGGACAGTTACAACTATTACAAGTTATGATGTTCCCTTTGTGTGATTCTTCTCAAAAATCAGAGAGCCATCGATCATTGAGAAATAAGAATGGGGCTTCACGTTTTGCGTGGATTACAACTGATCGTGATCATGTTTCTCTGATGGCTGTTCCTGGTACTTCTGGTCCATTCTTGTCCGTAATGTTGGCTGTGTAAAATACGTCCGTAGCATCTGCAGGAAGCTGCGTGTTTTTATGCTCTATGAAAAGGTGCGGTAGAGAAATCAGCAGTGGTTAGCTGTGTTGTTGGAGCTCCACGAAAGAGACAGAGTGGACATCGGGCATGTGGCAGTGAGGTTCTGCTTGTTGCCAAGTTGCTGGCGTGCGCTGACCCTGTGACATTCTTCTCCATTGTGATGAGAAAGCCTTCGGATGACTGAAACAGAGAAACGGGTGACAATGTGTGTCACTGTTATAGATTTATCTGATTCATGAAACATTTTTGTTCACACATTTTTTCACTGTACGTGGGATAATTTATGATTCAGTTGCTGTGATGTTTACCTTAGCTTCTGAGTAATAACTCAAGGATGAGTCTTCTCATTCCTACAAAAGCTGTTTATGACATACGCTGACCTAATGAAAATAAGCAATAGAAGCAGAATGATAAAGAGAAATCATTTTAAATCTGTCAGTTGTTGACAAGTGTAATATCATACCATGTATAATATTAGGAATTTTGAAATTGAGTGGCTGACTTAAAAAACAAACAAACTGCTTCTTCAGTGGTTGTAATGAATCTGCCGTAACAAATTGTTAGTGGTGGTTGTTGTTTTAAATAATTTATTGGTGATGTAATTCTTCCATTTACCAGTTGGCTTGAAGGCTGATACTTCTTGATCTGGTGCAAGCACCTGGAGATGGTATTCACTTGACCTGTGTGATTTTAGACTTAGGACCCGAGTTAGCGTCTGGTCCGTAAGTGTGTAAGTTTCCAGAACAATATGGCACACGTAGAAGCTCTGCGCCAGTTTCTAAAAATGTGTGAAAATGGTTGTTTGTGTTTGGAAGAGTCCATGTGTAGCTCTTGGGTTTACACAGCACATGCATAGCCTTTGCGTGAGGTCACATGACATTTCTAAAATCTGTGCGAAGCTGGAGCGGTGGAGTGGGGTAGAGCCTTGTGCTGGAGTAACGTCAGCACGCTGCTGAAGGCAGGCCATCTCAGTCACTGCCACCCCGGCCCGCAAAGTCACAGCAACTGAATCGTTTTCTGTCGAGTTTCGGGTCCGTCCCAGCTGGGCGATGCAACCGAGGGAAGTTCCTTTTTTAACAAAACATAGAAGAGATCGCTTTGACGTTATCGCTTCATTGCAGCTCGTAAGTGGCTCCACGCAGTAAGGTCACAGGAAGCCTAAAGTGCCTACAGTTGGGGTTACAGGCCTGTTCACCATGCAGTACTCATTAGAACTAGTCAAAGCGCAGAAGCACAAACACCGAGCCGCACGACTGCTGCTGTCCAAACCTCAGTGGAAGTAAATAATACCATTGATAATAACCATGTCTCGCCACAAGCTATACAGCGTGGGGCAAACATGCTGGAGGGGAAACAGCTTCTACTTCAGCTATAAAGAAAAAAACAGTAGTTTTTAACTGCACTATTAATATTATTAATTACTATTATTATTCATTAGAAGAACAATATTTTGCTCTTTGTATTTATCTACAAATTTACGTGCACATGCACTGTGATACT
>JABJVR010000002.1:6922726-6950361 GCA_025773905.1 Chitala chitala | reverse complement strand
CCCCCGCCCCCCCCCCCCCCACCCCCCCCCCCCCCCCCCCCACCCCCCCCCCCCCCCCGCGCCCCCCGAGCTGCTGGATTTTTTTCTTGCCTTTGTGTTTGGTCTCACCTGGGCTGGGTGTTTGGTGGTACAGCAGTGGGATCATATGCTGAGACTGGACCCCATAGCACACTGTGTGGAGTTACAGCCTTGCTACGTGGTGAGCACTGATTTTGTCTCCTTGTCTCTGCATCTGCCAATGAACTTTAGCCACTTCAGACCGTAACTCTCCCAGCCCATCTTGTTAATAAGAGATTATTCTTTATGTTGCTTTTAGTGTTACCACATGCTGGGTTTACTGTTCACTTTAAATTTTGGGAATAAAAAACACATCCTTGAGGAACACAGAGCCAAGGGTTTTATTGACTCTCTTGACTTGTGTGTTTCGAACCTGGCAGCGCCCCCCCCCGCAGAAAAAAGAATAGACGTGACATGATCCCAGTCTTAAGTAAGAAGCTGTCAGCATCCTGTTGAATCTACATTCCTCTGCGGAGCACGACCAGAACTCTGTTAACCTAGAAAAATGTAGTACCAGTTAATGAAACCGGTGGCAACCCAACAAGGCATCATTTACATGAGGTGACATTCTGTCAAGGCAGGGGGGTGGGGGGAAGGGAGATGGTCCCCCCCGCTCGCGCTGAACAATTACTGCTTCGTCTCATCTCTGGGAGCGAATGTCAGACTTGTTTGCAAATCGCGAAGCTGATTAAAACAGCAGCGACGTTTAACAAAACTATGATATACTCATATTGCTATAATTCTGACAATGGCAGTGGGTTAGGGGACCTGACCTATTGTTACGTGAGCTTGGTGATGGGGCTGTGGCTCTTTGCACAATGTACTGTGAGCAGCATTTACAGCAGTCATGTTTCAGAGTCTTTGTCAGTTTGTCAGTTTTTTTTTTTCTTGCTTATGGTTGGTTGTGTTAAACAATGGTTGGTAACCGGCTGACCTCAGATGACCTCAACCTCTGTCACAGATAAAAAATAAAAAAAAATGACAAAAACAACAAAACTATTATAATTAAGCTGTCTTTTTGGCTCCCAGGGACATAATTTGCATGCAAAGACATGCTTATGGCTCATAGTTTAAGGTTTAAAATTAATTATATGTGTACTTTTTTTCCCCTTAATGACTCATGAACATATGCAGAACCACTGTGACGGGTTTTCTTTTTGTTCTGAGGTCAGTGTCTGTCAGTGACTGCTCTCAGGAGAATCCTGGGAAATCAAGAAAGGCAAGAAAGTAAGTTGAAAAATGTCTGAAGACATTAAATAACGTGAAATATCGCCCTTCATTTTCTGGTTACTTCCCTGCAAGCAAGTGGGAAGCAGTTTTTATTAACTGCCTAAAAATTAAGAATGTGCACCTTTACAGCTTATTAAGGGTTTTACAGAAAGGAAAGTTGTGTTTTATTGGGTTAATTTGAAAACAAGGCATCACTGCAGCATTAGCAGAATTTTCCCCTTATCAACATGTTTCGCTGGTGAGATGGCACTTTTGTGCTTTGTGCTAAGTCAAAGGTTTTTCCTCTCCTTTTCCTGCTGCCATGTTGTGTCCCGTACGGCCGTCTTCATTAGGCAGGGCGAATCGGGAATGAAAAAAAAAACATCATATAGGTCGCAATAAAAAAGCAATAATAGTAATAATACTGTGTCTCATACAAGTGCAAGGCAGTTTGTTTTTATTTTAAAATCGCTTGGTCGTTTTTGTTAAGAGGAGCCAGCCAGGTGTTAAAGTCAGGCAGCATGCCGCTTTCACTGACTGCACGGCTTTCGTGCTTGGCCGGGGTTTAAATTACAGCTCTGTCAGCACCGGCGTTTCTCTCTGGCCTCACTATCTCTCCCAGCCCTCAGCGCTCACTTAAATTGCACATCTGAATTGTTTTGTATTCTTTGGCCTGATAAAAATAGTTTTTGTGCGACAAACGTATCAGGGCCCTGCCACGCAACGCCCCTTTGTTCTGCAGAACGCCGACCGCTAATGCGAGTTTCAAGCTCGTATACTTAACTGCTGTGTGACCTGCCGCGCCCCCCCTCCCGTATTTGTGTCTATTGAAAAAAATTAAAGTTTACGAGAAGTTCTTGCCTTTGGAATTACTTTCACCCAGTGAAAGTTTAATGCTTTTGGTGTGCACCACATGGGGCTTGAGTTGGAATCTCGGGGGGGAGGGCGTGTGCCTTACAGGCACCCAGCGGGACAGGGGGTTTCATGCGGATGGTGTGCATCAGCTCTGTTGGGTTTTTCATGTAATACCAGTTTCCCCTGAGAGGAGACCAAGGATGAGGAGAGCATGAAGGTCTCCCAGCAGATCTGGTGCTCCGACAGCCCGTACACGGACCTCACTTGCTTCCTGCAATTTCTCCTGCCCACGTCATGATCCCTACAGCTTCTCGACCTCCCCTCTGCTTCCGCAGCTTATCCAAACATAGCAGATCCGAGGAGGGCTCGCTCCTTAATATTAAGCACTGTCTGTACGCAAATAAGAATAGAGCAGGGAGAGCTGTTTGCACATTGGAGGGGTTTGGGGGGGCAGCCTTGGTCAAATAGTCATGAAGCTGTATTCGCTTCCTCACTTGCATGACAGGGCCAAGGCGATCTTGTCCCTTTGTCACCAGGAGACCAGTCCAGAGCCAGCAGGTAATGGAGTCGGTGGAGCTGCATTTTAACAACCCATTACAAGCACATATGGTTTTTTTTTTTTATCTGGCTGTGCTGACGTCAAGGGTCAAGGGTCACACGTCCCCGATTTGGTTTGCTTAGCACCCCTCTCAGGCACATCGGAGGAAAGGGAGGCGGCTGAGTGGTTACAGTGGCACGCTGTGTTTTTGGTCTCCTTTTCTCCTTTCTGTCTGGCTGATGTAACAACAAAAAACAGGTCCTAGGCTGTTTCTCTGGCTTGTATGTGTTTCACCCCCCTTTTGTAATAGGTAGCTTTAATTTCAGACAGCGATGTGCAAAAAGCTTGTATGTCAAACAGCTTATCCTCGAGAAGGGCGTGGGTCGTGCGCACTCATAAACACGTTATTGTTGTGTACTTAAGGAAGAAACAAGCAGGGTAGGGTTGTTTCCAGTGTAACGTTGCATGTGCTGCGGTAGTCCCATGCCTGCTGCATACATGTCTGTAGTGCGTCTGAAGAAAGACCATGTGCTCCCCCCCTCACTTTCTGCTTTCCATGCCCTCGGAGGGATTTCTGGTGTCGGTGAGAATGCTGTTGGCTGACAGGCTCTTGAACAGCTCAGCAGGACCTCCTAAACGTTCACGCAGCCCCTTGCTGAGGGCTTCGCCATACGTCACGCCCCCCCCACACCCCATCAGACCGGAGGGGCCTACTTGGGGCTCCAAGTCGAAGGCTGTGCATTTGCTTCCTGTATTGTTGCCCCCACGTGATAATTAAACGTGCTCTCCAACAGTGTCGAGCGTAGCATTCTTCCTGCTCGCAGCTTAATTAGTTTAGCTTTGTGTCTGTTTGCGGGCCCATCACCGGCCGATCGATAGCACTTCGGAGAACATTCTGCTTCTATTGGAAACAGATACCCCGTCTTGTAGGCTCCCTGTCTGCCGTGCTGCAGTTTGGACAGGGAAATTGTCACAGAGGGGCAAGGGAGAAGCACATAGTTAATTCTGTTGATTTCAGCCTCTGAAAAATGAGCCCCAAGAAACCCAATAAATTTGTGATCTTGTTTTTCAAGCTCCCTGTGTGTACCATACACTTATTTGTGTGTGTGTATGTGTGTGTGTGTGTGTGTGTGTGTGTGTCTGTAGGTGAGCTTGTCTAGACAGATAGAAGCAGCACTCAAGTAAACACCATGCCACTTTGTTTTTCAGTTTAAAAAATATTTGAAACAAACTGCAGCAAACTGGTTTGTTTGCCTCCTTTACCGTCTGAGGTCTGTTTTAAATAGCACAATCTTTTCAAGTTTAAAGTTTCGCTTTCATCTTGTTTCACTCACCTGAGTGTCATAGCCAAGGAACATGGCTGCACAGCGATGTCTGCTTTGAAAACAAGATTGATTTTAAAGTTATGTTGTTTTCTAACTTTTGGAAAAATGAAGCTATTCTTGGTGTAGACATTTAAAGTAATTACTTAAGAAGAAAATTATTATCACGCTCAAAAAACGGAAGCTTTCCCACCATAAATTATATTTCCGGTTTATTATGTTTCCACTTTAAAACACAACAACACTGGGTAATTGCAATTACTCGTCCTATTAGTTAAATATGCATAATGTTACCCCCTCGGAACATTAAATGGCAGATGTAATATTTTGTTCCTGAGCTCATTACCTCGTTATGTTACTCTTTTGACCCTGCAGCAGAAGGCCTCCCTCTCTAATGAGAAATGTAAATTACTGCATAAACGGCTTCAAGAAATGAAGCTGAATCTATTTAGACAAAGTTGAAGTGCAAAATAAGATTATCACAACCAACAAACAAAACACGGCAATAACATGGCTAGTTGGGATAATTTTAAGTTTCATAAGAAGCAATTCAGTCACGTCGCACGCTTGTTTTGTAGGGACAACTGCAAGTTCCTGTTTGGTTTTTAAGCACATTCAAAAACCTAGAAAATTTGTATTTCTCATATTTTTTGATAATGCTGGGCTGTGTTTTACTTCAAACACGTAGCTGCTGTGTTTTTAAAGCTTTTTTTTTTAGGTGCCAGCAGTTCTGTGCGAAATGTCAGAGCAAAGCACAGATGTTGCAACAGTTTGAAAAATGCAGCCTGGATGGTTGAGAAATATTAGTAATGCTGATTCCAGTGTTTGTGAGCAGGCCATCTCTCTGCATGTCCATTTTTGTTTTTTAAACGGCCTTGCGGGTCACCTCTGTGCTCTCGCCTGCGCCCCGTGCTGGAAGGACTGTCGCTCAAGCTTGGCCGGATTGTTCTGGAAACTCATTTTCCTCTTCCTCCGCTAACCTGATTTCAGTACCGAAGGAGCGGTTTGTCAGCACTTTTCTGCCCCTGTCCCCCCCTTTCCCAAGGACACAGTACAGTATGAAGAGTTAATTCTGAGTCCTGCTGTTTAAGACGTTGGAGTGGGACAATGAAAGAGGACTTCAGATTCGTCCTGCTATTAGCATTTCTATAGACACATTAAAGACGCGGTATGGGAGAACGTTTTGGTTTAAAGATGACTTATCCCTTTTACCTGAGAATCGGGGGACATTTTCATCCCCTTGCTGGCTGCTTGCAGGGGCTTTTTATGGCCCTGAGTGAAACAAAAAAATAATAATAATGATATCTTTATACAGCACACTTATTCACTAGTACAGCTGGAGTTCACCTAGGAAACGCTCGTCCCAGAGGTCTGTGCTCAAAGGTAATACAGTTGGCGGTTAAACCCAATCTGGCTGTGCATGTTGTGGAGAAGGATGTGTTGTGTGTGACCGGCCGCTCATTACCCACTACCTGGCATTAACAAAACTCTCGGGAATGCGTGTCTTTTCCCACAATCCATCAGCGTGTCAGCGCCCGGGCAGCGTCGTTGATCAGGAGCTCGGTGTGCAGCGCGCCCGGGTGTGCGTGGCCATTGCTAGAAACTCGCTTTTCCATTGTCCTGCCCGGCCTTGTCTTATAAAGGGACAGAGCGTCAACTATGTGGGATACAGCAGAAAAGCGGTCGGACTGAGTTTGGTATGCATATAGACCACGAGCTGAGCTACTCAAAGCACAGTGCAGGTACTAATGGGGTGTGCTCAGTATTGTTAGCAGGTGAAAATAGTGGAAAATAGGGCAATTATATATAATTATAATGATATTATATATATATGTACTAAAATTATATAATTATAATATGTTATAAGTATAATAACGAGAATGAGTCTAGACTAGATTTTTTCATGCGTTCCTGTCATAGGAGTTTTTGGTGTTTCTCCTTCTGGCATTAGACTTATTATATTATTTATATTTTATAATATTATACAACATTAACTGCTGTTGTGCTCATATATCTTACTATTAACCTGCAAACTTTTATTCAATTCTTTGCAGTACTATATAAAAGTGGATTGCATTCAGATTTTAAAACTGAACGTGTTTATGCATGAAAGACAGATAGCTCGCAATGGCAGTATGTGTTGGTTGTGCTGGCTGGATGTTACAATAAGAGATCCATGTGTCAGTTGTGGCTAGCCAGAGCTGCACTTACATAAACACTGGCCTAACAGTCTTTGTCTATTCTCTCATTCACTGTGTTACCATGTAATGGTTTTGCACAGTGTGCATAAAGTGTAAGTTGATGTGCTGCGGTGTGGTTTGTAAAGAACTTCCTCACCAATTTCCTGCCTTCTGCACAGGCATCTCTTAATAAACGGCGGCTGCAGCAGCTAAGTCCAGCTGGACTACCACCGCTCCTGAGCGTTATTGATGGCCGTGAGGTTGGCTATAATAGAATGTGACTGCTTGGTCAAGAGAGCAGCAGTGTAACATTGAGTTAGTTTTTAATGAAGGCTGCTTGTGCATTAACAAGAACCAGCCGTCCCAAGTCCCTGAAGCTGGTGATGAAGCCAAGAGGGCCAGACACGCATGCACACACACGCACGCACGCACACACACACACACACACACACAGACACACACACACACACACACTCACAGACACATGCACACACACGTGCGTGCCATGGTGGGGAGGTTACCTTAAGTAAAATAATCCTTCAGACTGCCACATACTCAGTTCAGTTAATGTCAGACTTCAGACCACCAGCCACTGGCTATAAGAACACGAGAGCTGTTAATGTCATAAACCGTAATAATATTTTCACCTGCGTACACCTCATTAAATCAAACCTGCAATGCTGCCTAATTTGGATGATGAGTTAACTTGGGGGGTCCCTGACCCAAATGCTCTCTCTTGACCTGGCATGCTGACAGGACAGATCCAGTTTGAGTGATGGATCCTGACCAGACTCTGTGGCAGGAAGAACCCCATCAGGCTCGCTTACAGACAGGCGTCATAGCTGCCCCCCTGCCCCCCCACGTCCATGCAGCCCGCCATCGTGCTAGACAAACACAACACGCCTGTGCAGGCGTCAGCCTCTGTGCGCTGAGTGGCTCTTGAGATTTGTTTTGGGGGTTGGGGGAAAGTTGGACACCGTACTGGAGCTGATGGGGTGGTGGCAGGAGGGAGACAGGGGGCCATAGGGGGGCTGGAGGGGGGGTGATTGGGGAAGTGGCCGAGTGTTTACACAAAGGGTGCCAGCAGTCATTTTGGAGATGCTGTGTGGTGTTTCTAAACAAAGGCTGTTCTCACTCGCCACACAGAAAAGGAGCAGGGGCCGCTGGCATTGTTTTTCCTGACGGCACACGAGGCCCACTTGAGAGGCCCTGAGTGGCCGTGACAACACAAACAGCTCTGTGACCCCCGCTGACACCTGCAAGGAAGCACCTGCCTTTCTCCATGTGGGACAGCTCTGATATGCTAATGCCAGGAAGGAATTATGCCGTTTAAGTCCTCTGAATTTTTTATTGAATTAAGGAGGTTTGAAACTGTGAAATGTCCTCTTGTAAGTCAGCTAGTAACATAAAAGGAGCTCTCAGCCAAGGTCTTTTTATTTTTAAACTCATCAGAGCCTTTGAAGAGGACATGAGAGGCAAGAGACAAGGCATTATACAGGGGAGAAGATGAGGGCGGGATTTTCCTGGGAGAAGCAGGGGTCCCGAGAGACAGAGGGGGTTGTATAACGTCACCTCAGCAGACGCTGCCGGAGCTGAGTTCGACAACATGGAGGCCCGTATGTGCCTTAGTGGCCCCAGAGAGCGCCACCACTAGGCCGGAGGACAGAACTGCATTTGAATAAGACAGAGAAGGAAGGGGGTGGACAGAAACAGAATAAAAGAGTAGGTAGGAGATTAGGAAAAGGAAAAGGGCAAGAGGCAGAATACAAGGGTAAAGGAAGAGAGGAGAAAGGCATGTGCTAAGGAGTCGAGTCTCTCCACGTTTAGTTGCGCCTGGGCTCATTCTTGCTCAGCGCTGCTGAGGCCTGTCTCCAGCCATCGCGGTTGCGCAGCAGCGGTCCTCAGCACCTCAGCCTGTGCACCCACGTTATGTCCTCATGCATATTTGATGACAGGCCTGCACCTAACCTGATAAAGTGCACTCCGCCTGCCTCGCCCGGCAACGAGGCTCCCCGTGCTCCGGCCGGTGGGAAGGGGGGAGGGGGCAGGGTGGAGAAGGGGATCAATAGTTATTCATAATTTACGATTGTGAAAAGAAAAAAAAAATACTATCACTTTTTATGACCCTCTGTTCAGGCTCATCAATACTGCATTAAGATGCACGCTGCTGTGCTGGGGGCTCAAGAAGAAGCTCACGGACGTGAACGGCTTAATCAGCCGACGCCATGACACCTAAGGACTCCCCGAGGTCTGCCTGCAGAGGAGAGCCGCCAGGCGTTACTCCACACCTTGTTACTGGGCATAAAAACAAACAAAGAGGGGAAAGAGCAAACAGTAAACTGGGCCTTACTTCTTTCCACTGTAACTGTCTCAGGGTTAGGCACGCCACCAAAATAATGGCTAGGTTCTATACACCTAATCCCAAAGCATTATGGGTAATGCCAACAGTTGAAGCCTGTGAGTGCTGGGTGCCCAGCCTTTTAACAGTGGGTACCACCAGTTCAAATATCAGTAGGAGATCCACAGCCAAACAGGATGGATTACTGTCATAAATCATTTAAGAAGTAACATTAAAAAGCCTTAAAAAAAAAAAAACCCAAAACAGCGAGGTCCTCATTATTATTATTATTATTATTATTTTTTTACAGGCTGGTTGTGGAGTGTGGCTCTTTGATCACGTGGGAATCGTATCCTGTTTTTTTTTTTCTCCTCTTGTTCTTGAATTATTTACCTGCTGTTATTTTTGGGACCTGGGAAGTCAGGCCGTTCTCCTGCTTGGCAGAACAGCCTCTGAGGTGCCGTAGAGCCCTTATTACCCAAGGCTGAGCATGCCCTGATTTACAGCCTGGACCCATTATTTATGCATATAAACCCCCTATAAAAGGCTCATCCTGGATGGAGAGTAATATTAGCACAGCGCAGAAGCCTTTGCGTGTGTATGTTTTTTCATTACTCTTTTATTGCATTTTCAGGAAAACATCATTTAAATGTAATAATAACAAACTGCTAGTTGCCTCAATTGTATAATAAGTATAACAAATAGAATATAATAAAAAAGCAAATTAACATGGGATCAAAGCATGCAGTTCAAATGAATATAAAAGTGGTTGTTTTTTTAATGATTAAAAAAGAGGGAAATGGCTGGTAGATCTTTTGTCACATTTACATTTAAGCGGAAGTCAGTACCATATGTAACTACATTCTCTCTGTCTTGCTAAATGTGTGTCCATATATAAAACATTTATTATTGCACTGAAAAAAAAATCAGCCAATGAATGTATTAACCCTCTTCCATAGCTTAGACAAAATTCCCAAAAAAATTGAGCCATATTTTCTGTACAGTTATGTATAGTATGAGTTTATTATACCTATTTAAACAAAATTTAAAAATTGTAAAAATATATATCTCAAAGGTTATTCTAAATTGCAGTACAGATTTAAAAATGTAATTTAGTGTGATAATTTTGTTTCACAAGTGCAGCGTGCAGAATATAGGGTAGCCTCCCTCAGAGGGCCCACGTCGGCAGGCTGTGATTGGTCAGTTAAAAGCTCGTGTGGAGCGGCTGACTGACAGGTCCCTATTGATTTCCCGAGGCCCTGGCCGTCATCAGTCTCCGGGCTCAGAGCTGCCACACGCTGAGGTCAGGGCACGGCAGGGTTCATCCAGGCAGCCGCGCCATCCCACACTGAAGGGCTGCTGAAAGGAAATCGATCATGTCATAAGCGGGAGGCTTCAAACAGCTTCCTCTGTCTTTCCTCCTCTCTGCCTTCTCTCCCTCTCCTTCCTTCTCCCTCCCTCTCACTGCCCCCCATCCTCTGTTCTATCCTCTTCTGCCTCTGCCACCTCCCTGACCACAAACGCCATCCCGCATCCCCTTCTCTAACCTCTGACCCCCCCCTGATTTGACATGTGACAAGGAGAAGCTACCATGCACGGCTTGCCATCCCTGCCCAACATGCAGTTATTCAGGGTCGACCTCCACAGTCAAGTCGGTTCTCCCGTAGGCATTTAACGACACGCTCAGCCAACTGCTGAAAGGGTGTAAAAAGAGCAAAGGAAATTTTCAGCTGGTCGTACTTTGTATGTCTGCGCAACAAATTTCCAGGGCGTTAAACAAAAGAGTGTGTGGGGATCGGTACATGAAATTGTCATAATAATGTGTGCACTAAGTAACACAAGGCTTTGACCACATACACACTTCTAATTACGTGCAGGGGCAGTGGTGCGGGAGCGGTTGGTTTAAACAGCTACGCGTTGCACGACACGCTACAAACGGTGGGACATTGAGCCCTTGTTGTCACCGAATAGCTGTTTGAGCAGGAATTTGTTCTGCCGACGAATGCCAAATTAAACGCGCCGCTTGTAGGGCTTCAGAAGCTTCAGACGCATCACGCCCAAGAACGCACACGTGCGCGTGTACATGCGCGGCCTGGCACCGTCTCGTGGGAAAGAGAGCGAGCAGCTGCTCCCTGCGTGTCACGAAAAACGCGATCGCTCAAACCCGGGCAATTCTAATGCAGCGGAATTAAAAATAATAAGAAACAGGCCGTCCCCAAAGCACGCCATGAGGTGGAGCCGACACAGGCAGCGCAAACAACAATACGTCAGGAGCCTCTGCTCTGTAACCACCGTGTTTTCAGAGCCACGTTAAATGAGCCCTCCTCGCGCTTGCCACTCTGCGCAATTCCCTCGCCTCAGGTGACGCGTGTCGCCATGGCGACTTCCGGCCTTAATGAAGAAACACCCAATTAGTGGAGGAGCTGTTGATTGGTTTGCGGCGGTAATTAACACAGGTGATGTTAATTAGCTCCCAAGGAACCAAGCTTTGGAGTGGGAAGCGTTATGTGCATGAGTGGAGAGGAAAAACGAACGAGGAGAATAATAGGAGTAAAAAAAAAACGTTTTAGATTATTATACCATGTTACTTTATTCCTTGTGAAACTTCTGGAAGATTTTAATATGCACGACAAGGTCCCTTGTGAGAAGTGCAGTAGATGGAAGATGCAGAGAGGAAATTAATTGAATCAGCCTCATTAAGGAATTGAGGACAACCTGAGCTAGGTGTTCTCTGTGTCAATAAATGAGGGGAGAGAAAAAAAGAAGATGAGTTTTTTTTTTCTCCTAGTGTGCAGCTGCATTGAACGGGTCGCAAAACACACAGCTGCGTGAGCTCACACCTGTGACCAGGGAGATCCGCTGTCCTGCAGTGAGGAGAGCAGCCAACAGCTGTGTGTTGTGTAATAGAAGCCATCCCCCACCTTTGCCCTGTGTTTATCATGTAAAGCCTCCCCCCACCCCCCAGAACAGTTGATATTCTGTGAGCCGTACCTTCTTAGAGGTCCTTGATGCGAAATCCAGAATAAGCAGGGGAGAGCTCTAAATTTGCTTTTCTCTTTCCTGAAATGCCTTGGCAAGGAAGAATGGTGGATTTAACAGTGTGGGGATCAGTACATGGACAGAGTGTATGTTAATTGCTGTCTGTCTTGTGATGACAGGGTGGTTGGGTGGGATGTTGGTGAAAAACAAGACGGAGGCTGCTAGTGTGCATTTCATAAGCAGCGTGGCGTCACTCGGTTGTACTCACATGGGCTGTGTGTAAAGAGGGGTTAGGTATAACGGAGTCTTGGAGAACCCCCAAGCGTAACTTGTCAAAGTACATAGGATGCTGACCCCACAACACACCATCAAACCTGTCTGCCACCCCTTTTACATACCGCTGTTTGCACCCCAGTCCATCACATTGTCACCTTTTTACATACAAACTCTAGCAGTGGAGATTTTTGTTTTTGTCTGTCCTGTGTACACTTACCGGGATCCATTGACGGTTGTCATGGAGATCAGTGTGATGTCAGGCTCTGAGGGACCTCGCCATGGTCTGAGCATCAAAAATCAAGGCAGAAAATGTAAATACATCTCCTGTTGCCCTGTTTTGAAATGCTGGTGGAAAGGTCCCCAGAGCTGCTGTTGGTTGTGTTTGGGGAGAGGGAGCACCGGCTTCATAATTAACATGAAATTGTACATTTAAATATGTGTCTGCATCAGGGATGGAGTGTATGTCTGGTGTCATGATCGTTTGAGCTAAGTGACAGCGTGGCATGTGAGGTGTACGGTCCACTGCAGTCCAGGAGTGGGATCCGAATGGGCGCCTACATCTGGAGGCTCACAGTTCACCTCCACCCAACAACCGTCGCGTCAGAGTAGCGCGCGTCTCATCCAAATTATCATATTCAAGGGGCCCCTGCACCGCTATTGTACCAAACGCCTTGATTAATTCGCTCATTAGAATAGCGCCGATGGGATCGTCTAATTGAAGCATGGATCTTCTTAAGGACAAAGTGTAGCCGAGTTTTTCAAAGTAGCGCTCGTGCAATAAAACACTAATCATGTTCCTCCAAGCCAAAAGCACTGAAGACATTTTACACTGTCACATAATTTCTGCAAATTTTCTTCCCCCCACCCTGCTTTGTTTAAGTTATAGGTCATACATGCTAATTGCGGAACGTTAGAAAGCCAAACAGACTTTTCTGATGCGCTGAAGTCCTGACCTCTTTCTTTTGTGCTGTGAAAGGCAGTAGCTTGTTAGATTAGATACTTTTCTGGATATTGTATGGCAGCAGGCGAAGTGCGGCTATTAGAGCTAATCGCACTGCAGGTCAATAGCCTGGTTAAAGGAGATGTGACACAGTTTAAAGGCACCCTGGTCATGTTACAGTATAAACGACAACACTGGGTGTCTTATGGAGTGTCAGTGTTTCCGTATGTCACACAGGAGAGCCAGGCATGTCACGGGGTGCTTTTGTGAGTGTGAATGTAAGAAAGTGGTCGCTCTGCAGACAGAATGGTTGTGTGATAGCTGGATAAAAGGATATTTAAGTTGTTTTTTTGTCACTCCAGGTGGCACAATAGTATAGATTACCCTTAAAACAAACTAATTTCTTTAAAAGCATTGCTCATAGAGAGAACTAGTGGTGTGAAAATTATGTGAAAATAGTATTGTGGAGTCATAGGTCAGTCACGGTTTTTTCAGATTTTTTCCTCTTAAAAATAGACATCAAATGTAGAGTGCAAAGGGAAAAAAATACTCAGCTTTACATTTTTACTGCTGTCACTAGCTGTGGAGTGTTTCTCAAATTTTCATACTTTAAAAAACGTTTCACACTTTTCAAGATTTCTAACTGTGATTGTTCTTTCTGATGATTAAAGGTTAATGTTGCTTCAGTCAACATGGATTTAGCAAAATTTGACTTTAAGGATTTGAGGTAGGAGTGAGTGCAGCTGTTACCAAAAGTAAATAATTTTTCATTTTAAAATTTCAGTTTACAAAAGATGACAGCATTCGTGCTATTTAATAATTTTAATTGAAGGTTGATCTTGAGACAGAATGTCCTGTGGTGAAAACCTAAGCAGGTTTGTCACTGGGACACCTCAAAGGCACATTTGGGAGGATGGTTTGTAACAAGCTCATCTTGACACTCAGTATTTTACTTTTTAATTAAGCTGCTTTCCAGGAACCAGAACATGCTGTTCTGATGCTAAAATTGTGAATGAGGTATTGATGTCACTGAAAGTGGCCCCTGACTCGTAGGTTGTACAGAACCTGAGGCACATGATGTGTTTTAAAAATTGCTGTAAAAAGTCAGACGGATTATCAGTTTGGAGTCCTGCATGTTTAAAGGCACCTTACATATAGGAAAAGAACAAAGTTTGAGCATTTCACGTTGCCGTTAAAGTGCTACAGCTGCGTTCCTGTAACGGCTAGTGGCCGTTGTCTAATACACCAGCCGGTTATGGTGACTCCATGCAGCGTGCTGGAGCCAGAGAACTGCTCGCTGCGTCCACACCCTGATCATGAAATCCTGAAGCAAAGCACATGAGAAGGGAGCCTCAATCGCAAACCAGCGTGGCGCCTTCCGCTCTGCTCCAGCACTTCCGCTCACTGAAGAGCCTCCCCTTTGATCAGCTCCGTCTCCGTCGCAAATGAAGGACGGCTTCTCAGAGGCGTTGTGTTTTAGAGAGAACCGGAATGTGAGCGCTTTACACACAGAGCCGCCTTCATCTCCGACGAGCACCTTCACCGGGGGCTGAATTGACGGCTTGTCACTTTCGAAAGCTGCCAAGGCCACACGGGGGATGTTTTTAAAGCTATGTTAAAACAGTCCAAAAATTTCCCACCGTCACACCCTGTTAAAACATGTAGGTAAGAGAGTAACTATGAGGCCACTTTCTGGAGAGACTCAGGGTGAGAGGGGTGCATTTTTTTATGCTTCGCGGTTTGTGAGTGGCAGGGAAGGCCTGGTTACTGGACTCCAGAGGATCTGGGTCAAGGAGAGTGCTTCTCAGAAGGCCTGCTGCTCTGCAGGTATTCCAAAGGGAGTTCACGGCTCTGGCCAGTTCTCCATGGCCCTCCTCCCTCCCAGCTCACGGGCCCTTGTCACTGTGTCCATGTGAGTCACATGCGGTCTGCTTTGGACAAGAGCTCCTGTCAGACAGGTGGGGGCCTGCATACTCGTGCCTGTCAGCAGTTCACTCGCCCCCCCCCCAGAGGAGCGCCAGGCCCTTAAACACTAACATATGACATAATGCTCCGCAGAGACATAGCAAATGCAGATCAGATGTGCTAGCTCATAAAACTGTTATGGCCAATGATGTTCAGGTTTTGTGGGCTGGTCAAAATAAACCCTCTTTAAGCTGCGGGACATTACCAGTTTACTTTCACGCCCCTAAACACAATGCCTCGATTAAGTACGAGTTCAACTATGGCTTTTGCTCTCCAGTGCCAAAATGAATTGCTTTTTATTTTCAGTACAGAGAGCCTGATGAAACCCCTCGAATTCGCAGACCGAACGCGCGGCAAACACGTGACCGATGTACGCATAGACTCGCGACGACGATATTTAAATGACTGCCGGCGCTTTGCGTTCCCGTCCTCCCGCTCGCTTTTGTTGCGTTACCATGGGGACAATAGGGGGTCCTCTGGGGCACCTGCAGCAGACAGCAGTTGCGGCATGAACACAGAGGTGCCCTGGGAGTTGGGAGAGGTGCGGTAATGATGCTTCAGGCAACACGAGTGACTAGATGGATGCCCCAGCGGTGAGCTTTCCTGTCAACAACACTTGTCCATTAAAAACATCTTCCTCCAGGTGTGGGAGAAAAGTAATCAGAGCTTCAGCAATAATAAAAACAGCGACAGGTGATTCAGAGGGTGGGACTAATTAATTTATGAGAGCTCCTTTTTCTTTCAAAATGAGTCGTGTATAAACAGCTATTAGTGTGGCAGTGTGACTTGTGGGAGAAGCGCTTCACCGTAAGAGGTGACATTCGTTTAATCCTGCCCTGCACGTTTTCCGGGGCTCCTCTGCACGGTTCAGGAAGCCTGATCTGAGGCCGGCTTCATCTGAAGCAGATACCTAATTGACCAGCTTCTGCTGTAGTCTTTATTGTTGCAATTAAAGCCACGTTGGAGCCCCAAGTCCAAGCCGTGGTACCTGTGTGCTGTGCTCTATGATGTCCTGGGCAAGAGAGGCAGGGCTGGGTGGTGTGTGGGTGGATGGGAAGGATGAAGCAGACAAGCACACTTCTCTCTTGTGCAGAGCAGCGAAGCCTGTCAGCAGTGCTCCCCAGCATTGTGCCGACAAGAAACAAAGCAATCTCTGTCAGCGCTAAAGGCGCTGTCTGTAGACAGAGAGCGGCAGGCGGTTATACAGAGAAGCAGGCAGGAGCCACCTGTCACTTACCATTCCACAGCGGAAAATGCGATAAATAACCATATATTTAAAAATGCTCACTCCTGCGGTGCGGAGTGGAGTGCAATACTGGGCACGGTGTTTGTGTTGCACTGTGGTATGGTTATTGTAGTTGGTGCTGTAGGTGTAAAGTAGCAGGCTGTGTGTTTCCAGGGGGGGTTATGATATAGATTGTTGTGTGGTGTTTTCATGTTTACAATGAACACTGTCCAGAGTTAACAAATAGCAGGTGCCATGTTCATCCATGTTAGTACTTCTTGGTAAGTCTTTGCTCTATGGTGCTACAGGGCTGATTCCTAACTTCCTATATAAAAAATAATGGAAACTGAGTTTGAATTTGAATTGTTTTCAGGAGGCCCTCCCTTTGCTGGTGTTGCTATCGTTGTTGCCAGCATTGTTGTTTGGGGTCTTTCTACTCAGAGCAACTTTTCCGAGGAATGCGTCTCAGTTAGAAGCTAGGGGGCGGCCCGTCTGCCGCTTCCTACGGGGCAAGACCGATTAACAAGCTTGCTCAAAACAAAAACGGCGCCTTCTCAGAGCTACCGCGGACGGACGGACGGCTGCTCGAACTGGCGCGCCAAGCTGTTGCACACAACAGTAATAATTAGATCTGTTGTAACGAACCGATGAGAGGGAAGGTGCGGGTGCTGTCCAGGGAACCGCGGCCCAACGGTGCGGTAATGAAGGCAATTGGCCTGTAATTTTGATATTTACTAGAGCATGAGAAGCACATATGTAGCTCGGCCTTGATGGCAGTCTTTGCAGTAACAGGAGGTGTGTAAGGAGCTCAGGGAATACACCTTCCCCTGGGTGGGGTCTACATCAAACTTCACCTCTCTGGCTCTGGTCATGTGTCTCACTTACTGACACTTACACCCATTCCTTTTGTGCCTTCCTGAAGTTTGTATTACAAACAGTTCATTTAGGTAAATACAGAGATGTGGCTCTGATATTACGGGCACACGTACAGTCTGGGGCTGTCTTTGTTAACTTGTGTTTCCTTCCGGCTGACAACCAGCGAACGTCCTTCAACTTTCACATTCGGAAGGAGGGTTCTGTAGAAGCATTTTTGCTAAGGTGTGAGGCTGTCTTTTCCCTGCACCTTCTGAGAAGGATGAGTTTGCTGCACAAATGGGGTCAGAACAGAATATAGTGCCACTGCTCTGTAGCTGTACACGCCTTTCAGATACGAGGGCAACAAACACTGCAAAAAATTAACAAATACAAGTAAAAACAATTAGCTGTATATTTCTGGTGTTTTTAAAATCTTAATGTGGTCTAGTGTTTTTCCTTGTTTTTTTTTTTGGAAAGACATTGACCGATTCTTTATATCAGGGCTGTCTATATACTGTACGTGTCGTGCTGTATTCTTCAATTCAATTCAACTCAATTCACTTTATTTTTATATAGCGCCTTTCGCAACAACATGCCTCAAAGCGCTTTATACAGAAAATTGAGGCACGCGTTTGCAAATAAAAGCAGCAGCTGCCTCAGTGCAGGGGCTCAGCAGCAGGAGGTGTGCGGGGACGCAAAGGCAGGGCCGCCGCAGCACAGGGATAAACGTCTCCTGTAACACCTGCTGGAAGATTCAGCAGGAGACAAGCCGCCGCATGCCACGGTCAGCCAAAACTGTAAACGTCTCATACACAGTCAAACACAATCAGCCGCCTGGTCTTAAAAGCAAATGCTGTATGGAGATATGATATTTGCTCGCATGACAAAAGTCACAGTTAACCGAAGTGCATCAGAAACTGTCGTTTTGCGTCAAGCTGCATGCGGTAAGGTGTCAGGGAGTTTGCACAGAAATGGGTGCACAAGGTAAGAACGTAAGTGGAAAACTGTTGGGGTTTACATACTTGCCGTTTCAATAATTAAAATTCATAAATTTTGTGGCAGCTTTAGTTGTAATTAATTATTCATTAACGACATGTTAATTGCATCCACACTTTTGAATATTTAACAAAATGCCAAAACAAGGGGAGAGAATGACTGGCACTGCAATGTTATGAATATTCAAGGTGAAATTTTTTAAATAATGGGGGAGAAAAGGGGAGGCGATTAAGTGACGGGTGGCAATGAGGAGCAGACCAGGCCATTTGTTGTTGAAGCCTAACGGCAGGCCCTGTTACAGGCCATATAGACAAACGGAGGTGACAGAGTCCACTGGATCCAGGTGTGTTTATATACATGGCTTATGTGTGTGTGTGTGTGTGTGTGTGTGTGTGTGTGTGGGGGGGGGGGGCTGCTGAACAGATACCACCCCCACAAAGGCAGCCACTCCCATTGTGAAAGAGGAGTCTGTGTACCGGCACCTCCCTGGGGCCCTGCGCCTCCTCCAGCAGCTCCTTTGTCTTTTGGCCATTTTTTGCCTGCTTGTCAAGAGCTGCTTCAGCGTGGCTTTGTGACAAAGGAGCCCAGGACCCTCGCTCCCTCTCTGCATTCTGAGACCAGGGTGGGGTGTGGCCACGCTCTATGAAAGGCTATCGCCGCACTGAGGATGACCCCGGGCCGGGCGCTGCCCTCTGGGATCCCTGGCGACAGACGCTGCCTGGACGGCCTGACACGCGATCCCTGCCTGTAATTAAAGACCAACAGGAGTGGCTCAGTGTTCAGCACATTCACTTGTGTCATCTAGGACATTACACCGTTACACCGGTGACACATTAGCGGCGTGTACCTGAGCCTTACTTTGGAAGACCTGCTACAACAAGATCCTGCAGTTCTGTTAAGACAAGCACGTGATAAGTCACACTGGATATACGTTAGACTTCATCTTACACAGCACTACACTGTACTGTGCTACAGCGTACACATGTACCTTATGTTTCTGTTACAACACAGTACAGTTTAAAGTCAATTATAATTGATAAGAATAGGTTAAGAGAGATGTGTAAATGTTATTAGCTTTCTCTTCACCCACGTATGAGCATTACTGACATGAAGGCTGACTCGCCACTGATGTGTTTGCGGTTTCCTAGCAATAGTGGCGTTCGCGCAGCGCTGTGCTTTCTCCACGCGATGATGCCTTGGGATTTACGACACGCTTTTGCGACATCAAATAAATTACATATATACAATATCTATTATCGGCCGACCCTCATAAGTACGGGCAGCTGTAAGTCACACGGGTCATGAGATCGGGAGATCCTGCCTGTACATTTATCGGTTTTCCAGGCGTGTTAACACCATGGGCTGAGATTTTATAACGTTACACTGGCTGCTGTTCCTCCTGCCTGTGTATTTAGATTAGGATGTAAGCAGTGATGAGCTGGGGAGCCAGTGGCATTTTCCTTTCCAGATGACCTACAGACAGAGAGTGAAGGGGCTGTGTGGGCGCGATGGCTGTCAGAGGTGCCGTTTCCTGTTGTCTGGTGTTTCTTGAGGCAGATAAAGAGCTCTCCCCTCATCTCTTCTGTTCTAACACTCCTCTCCAAATCTCTGTACATGGTTATGATTCACTGTAAAGAAATATTAGGTATACTCTGATATCCTGTTCTGTGGTCAGTCTTTATCATAGTCTTAGGAGTGACGGACTTCTGAGTGGACAGCATGGCAGCAACAACAAACAGAGCCAAGCATCTCAGGTGGACCTGCAATGGGGCCGAGCAGCTAACTCAGGTGGACCTATGATGGGGCCAAGTGAATCAGGTGGATTTGTGACAAGGCCGAGTGACTCAGGTAGACGTGTGACACATTGAGTCCCTTTGCCTCCCCTTGATGTCCACCCCAACCTCATTATTCTTCATAATGCACTTTACTAAGTCATGCTCAGCATGACACATAGCCAGTGTCCTTCTTTTATTGCCAGACCGTTGAGTCAGGC
The DNA here is from genome assembly GCA_025773905.1 of Chitala chitala. Lineage (NCBI taxonomy): Eukaryota > Metazoa > Chordata > Actinopteri > Osteoglossiformes > Notopteridae > Chitala > Chitala chitala. The sequence goes on along the minus strand of JABJVR010000002.1, from coordinate 6,930,633 downwards.
CCTGATAGTAAGCTACGTCCTGCAGGCATTATTACTGGAGAAACCCATCCTGTCATGATCCTGCTCATGGTGGGACTATCTGAGTCCCGGGCACTCCCAGACCAGCCTGATGCTGCAGCCTTGTCTTTGACTTTTTTACCTAGCCTATTAAAGACCCCTGCCCCCTCGATAACACAGGGGGCGTTACGTCATGCTTCTCCTCATTTGTGACATTTAACAGAAGCCCCGCTTGCACAAACGATGTCAAACATTACCAGAGTACCCAAGGAAAGCGAGCTGGCCAGATACCCCTCGTTAAGTTTTGTGAAGTGTTTTCTGTGGAGAGTACAGCTCTTCCACTCTCCAGCCAACAGCACACAGCGTTGGACAAGCAGACGGACACTTGTTTCTGTCCCGCTAGTTAAAGGGTGGCTGCGATCGATGGCGAGGGTTGTGGAAGAGTTTCTAATTGACAGGGAGGTAAACGGGCGGAGGGACACAGCATGGGGAGGGGTTGTGTTGTAGCCCTGGTGATGGACAGGACAACGAACAATGAGCAAGCTGACATGAGGAGCGGGGGGAGGATCTTGTTTTCCTGAGCTTCAGTCGCACTGAGGAGAATTCGGCGTATTGAAAAGTGACCTACAGTCAAAGGGGAGTCCAGCAGGCCCACGAGCATTAATGGGATTTATTCATGTTTCCTCCAGCACTGGCAACAGAAGGGGCCCCCACGTGCTGGCAAATTTGACGCGGTGGAGGGTTGTGTCAAGAGAAAAACCAGGGTGAGGTGTCACGGGGTTAGGAGCTCCCCTGCTGTGACCTTTGAAGGTGGCCACTTGCCACCCAAGTTCCAGGTCCTGCTTTCTTTACACAGGCTTCTTTTTTACATAGGAAAGAGTTTCCATGAAGGAACAAGGCCACAGACACGGTGGGGGCTGTGGCTGAGTGTCAGTTAGGTCACAAGTGTGAGTTTGTTTGGATGCAAGGTTTGGTTGGAGCTGTTTCCAATTAGTCTTGGAGGGGCTGTTGCATTTTTATATGCAATGTGGGAGAAGAATCAACTATTATGGAAGCTCCTGAAAAATAATCACTTCAGCACCTCTCCATAAAAACTGATGTTTTCGGTTATGGGGTGTGCGTTGTGAGGGGAGGGGGTCATTTTATTGGGGCATAAAATTTAGACGTTGTGTGGGGGAAGTGATTTTTCCTTCATACCAGAATTGAAACCATTATGAGGACGATGCTGTTCGAGAGTCTTGGAGTGGGACTGAATTCCAAGCATCAAGCCTGAGGTTCTCATATTCCTACCAGGGCGCTGTGGTACCAGCTATGTGTCAAACTGCCTGGGCAGCCATTGTGCCTCTGCTCCTTTTAACATTAACGGCAAGGTGATATGGCCCTCGTGAGCCCCTAAAGCCGGGATTTTAGGTAGATTCACACACATCCTAGTGGTGCCACAGCCTGCTGCGTTGTCCAACATGCAAACCAGCGGCAGAATGAGCGAGGTGCGCTGTTCACTCTGTGGGGAGGCCACCACTCTGCCCTACAGCCCGTTGCTTTATTAGTTTGTTTGTTTCATTTTAAACGGGTCCAATTACAGTCCCGTGTGTGTGTGGGGGGTGGGTCAACAGGGGGTCAGTGTTAATAAATACTGTAGTCATTAACTACAGATCCTGTACAGAGCACAGCGGAGACAGAGAGGAGCGGAGATGGCTCAGGATCTGGGATAGCCAGACAGGGCTAATGTGCCATTCCAGCCTGACACTGGACACTGAGTGGAACCCATTTTCAGTAAAGAACATCCCACCCTACCTGTACATTTACTGAGCAAAAAAAAGGATAAAAAAGGCTTATTGGTGGTTGAAGCATACTTTTTTTTTTTAGAAAAAATTGTTTGGGTGGGGCAGAGAATGGGGGGGGGGCTTAGTTGATGACACTGTAGAATAAACATATTTAACGGCGTGGTGAATCGCTGAAGTATCAGTTTCAACAACCTCATTAGTGTCACTTAATTAAAACTCCGGCTCTTGGCTTTGATTCTGGCAGAGCCAGAAAAAAGTGCCTGTTGGAGAAACAGCATAAATGTATAGTGGGAAGCAAAATGAGGGAGATTGCTAGGGGGAGTATAAGGAGGGGAGAAATAATGGGGCTAAAGGGAGAGGAGAGGAAAGGGGGAGAGAAAAGAGGAATAGGAAAAGAGGGAGAGAGAGGGACAGCGAGAAGAATGGGAGCGTCAAAGGGCCCAGGAAGATGGGTAAGGGAAGGGAAGCAGGAACAGAGGGAGAGGGAACAGGAAAACAGGGAGAAAAGGGGAGCAGGAACAGAGGGAGAGGGAGCAGAAAGACAAGGAGAAAACGGGAGCATGAAAGAGGGAGAGGGAGCAGGATGACAGGGACAAAAAGGGAAGCAGAAACAGAGGGAGAAAAACAGGATAAGAGGGAGGGGCAGAAATACAGGGAGAGAAAGGGGGAGCAGGAACAGAGGGAGAGAAAGAGACAGAGGGGAGCAGGCAGAGAGAGAAGGGTGGGAGCAGGAAAAGAGAGATGGAGTAGAAAGAGAGAGAAAGGGAGGGAGAAGAGAGAGGAGGGGAAGCAGGAAGAGAGAGAGAAGGGGGGAGCAGGAAGAGAGAGAGGTAGTAGGAAGAGAGAGAGAAGGGGGAAGCAGGAAGAGAGAGCGGTAGTAGGAAGAGAGAGAGAAGGGGGAAGCAGGAAGAGAGTGAGGTAGTAGGAAGAGAGAGAGAGTGGGAAGAGAGGGAGGGGATCATTTAGTGATGGATTGCAGCATTCACTAATGGAGCCAAATTATACGCTTTTCTTGCAACTCGGATAAAATATTATAAAATACACATCAGCTTTGCATAGAATAAATGAATCGGCTAGCGCTGGCTTTGTTTGCGAATAATGAGTTGTGCTTATTGATCGCATATTAAATTATGCTTCCTTATTTGTGTGTGTGTGTGTGTGTGTGTTTGGTTGCTTTCTGCTTGGAGGAGCGAAATCGGTGTCACTTTAACAGTTAAGAGCAAGCACGTATTTTGGGGTAAAAGGTTTGAGATTTGCTGGGGAGACTGTGGAACTGGCAGCATTGAAATGCATGCTTCGGTTCTTTGCTAATTAAAGCACCAACTTCTGAAATGCCATAATAACCGTTAATTAGGGGGCTGCTATTTTCAACATAATTTGCTAATTAGTCGGTGAGTTGGTGCGGTGTATCTTGCTAATTATTGGAGGGCTGGAGCGACAGACACTTGTGACTTGAGTGTAAATGACACCATTACGAGGTCCAGCAGCAATGCAGACCAGCTAGAAACTGTTAATTACTCCTGGCCTGATTTGGGGGGGGCTTTTGTTTCACAGCCCCTTGCGCCTACCGTTTCCCCTTCCCACCATGCCATTTACACAGACCTTTCATGGATGGTGGGAGGCCATCTTGCAACAGAAGGAGACAGAAAAAACAGCAGTGGGGTTTAAAACGTTATTGCGTGGCATGTGTTAAATATTGATCAGGGTTGACCGTGTTGTCACGGTGACGTCACGCTTGTTTTTGATCCACTCGATGCATTGTCAAGCAGGTGTTATGTCAGTAGATTACCACCTTCCTCAGAGGCGTAGATGCACAGTGAGCCCTGATGATGGTGCCAGCTCGTAGATACCTTTTCCCAAAGGGTGTGGGATCTTGGGACATGCTGGCTGATCACAGCCGCTCCATCCCCCTTCCTGCCTTGCATTGCCCACAGACTGGCTCTCTGCGTGTCCTGGACTCCACCCAAGCCTGCCAGTGCTGGAGTTTGAGGGAGAATTGCACTTTACAGACCATGTCTATCTTGCCTCCGGATCCCTTTCCTTCAGAGAAGCCAGCTCTGATGGAGTATGTTCTGTGCTGCGTTTCTCCGTCAATATTTGCTTTCGATGGTAGGGGGCTTCCAAGCTAGCCCAAGTGCTTCTTTTCCCCATCCCTCTTTGTCAGTGCAGATTTAGTCGCTGGTTTGGACTATTGATCGGCAATAGCCTGGTGGAGAAGTTTTGTTTTGAGGATTATTAGAGTTAGCTTAAGGCTTATACATGCTTCAGAGTGGCAGTTATAGATAATTTGCATATCCATATGCTGTAGATATAAAGCCGCCTTGTGCATTCAGAATGTAAATGGCTGTATCTCATGGCATTTTACTGTTAATGTTGAGAATTAGTGCCGTATGTGCATGTGGTTTCATAACGGTATTGTGCGCTCATGATTTGCTTTACGTGGAAATTTTATTTGGAGCTCTGTAGCTTCACAGAAGGCATTAAATCACATTGTTGAAAATGCATATGCTTTAATTTTAATATGTTACTTATGAGATGTTTTACAGTTTGGAATAATCTAAAACTTCCAACACACTTTATAGCTCTTATTCTGTCAGATGTGAGATAGATGATATGAAACAGGTGTGGAGGTCGTAACATTCTTACATTCACATTTATTCATTTAGCAGACGCCTTTGTGAGTTACAAATGACACATACATGTTACAATAAAACTGCTTCTCTGCATTTAGCCCATCCCCCTGGGGTAGCAGTGGGCAGCCATTATTCTGTGCCCATGGAGCTGGCACTGAGTGTCTTGCTCAGGGAAGCACCTGGTGGCTGGGTTGGGATTCTAACTGAGAGACTTCTGCATCCCAGCCTGATGGTCTACCCATTGAGCCACCAGCCACCATTCTTTCTACATGACATTAGTTCTTTCACAGTTCATGACATTCTTTCTAAGCGCTTAGCTAATCTTGGTAGGCTCCCCACATCTGAGAAGCTCTACCTGTAGGTGGACATGGACAGTTCAGATGTCATCCAGAACTAAACTCTCCAGCTGCAGATAAGAGGCTGGAGCAACATTTTGTTCATCAGTTGATTTCTCTTAAAAACGTGCTGTTCTGTCCTCTTTCTGAAATGTAGACATTCCTCTCCATTCCAGACTTTTTCTTTTGGTGAAAGACTTTTGGTGTTCCCCTACATGTGACAGACCTTTCCAGGTATTTTTGATTCACGCTTTAATTTGTTGTTTGGAACTCATCAGAAGGTCTATAAGACGTTTCCTAGATTGACTTTTAGATGATGAAGTCAGATGGGGCAGGGGGGATTGTTAACACAAACATTTGATGTCTGTACTATTTAGTTATTCAGAGAGTGCCAGGTTTCTCAGCTGGGCATTGGTCACTGATTACATGTGGGATGTTCTTTGTACGTCACACAGTTCCACAATCTTCAGTGGAATCTGATGAGCAGCTGTTCCAAAAAGCTCTTTCAGAGGATTAAATTCCTTCTGCAGGATGGAGGCAAATGTGCCAGTTTTAAAAAAAATGTGGCACATCTAAAAAAAAAACCGTAATACCTGTAGCTTCCATCTATCGTCATTATTAAAACATTGTACAAAATTTTGCTGTATGGAACTTTAATGACAGTAAAGTTTTCATGTCTTGAAAAGCTCCTGCAATGATAGAACGCTGAAAGGCTGTTGTGACCACTTGGTATTGGAATCTGTGGTTATTTCTTACAAAAAACATTGACTAAATTTATACTTTCTAGTGTTGTTTGGAAGTGGTGCCATTCCATACAGCCCAGTTTCATCTGCTACCATGGTTCTGGTTGTTGTCTTTCGGTTCCAACAGAGCAATGGGAATACGAGCAGGTGGGGACATTTATTGCTTTAAAGACCACAGTGGCCTTTTTGTAAGTGCCAGCAGCCTTGCTGTGTTGTTATTGATTTTTGGGAAATCTATTTACTTTGATTGCCAAAGGGGGGGTTTGTTCAATATCAACCATGATTAAAGGCGATGAGATATATTAATATCCTCCTCGAGTTAAAACTGGCGCTTTAGAATTTGTTGGCAAATTACCTAGAGGCAGAAAATGTTCAGCACGGCAACGTTCAGTTGGATGCTTCTTGTCAGGTCCAGCCCTTGTTTCACCAGTGAAACACCATTGTAGAGCACAAAACGGAATGCAGGCTTCTCTCTGTCTCAGTGAGAAACTCCAATAAGATGGTAAGGCGATACTTTGTCTCAGCACCACTTAGCAGAGCTGGAGTTTGGAAGTGATGTGTTTTCCAGATAGCGCGTCTGCCAGAGGCCTGGCTGAACAAAGGTGACAGGCTTTTTTCTGTGTCTGCCGGAGACAAGTGTGTGTATTCGTAATGGATTCGTTTTTTGCTCTGGTGGCACTGCCCAGAGAGCCTCATTGTAGCCCAGCAGGACCTCTCTTCCCCTGTTTGTCTCTCTTTTTCTCCCCTCCCTTCTTTCCGTCTTTGCCTCTCTCATCCTCTCCCTCTCTCTCTCGCTCTCTCTCTGGCGTGACAGTCAGGTCCTAGTGGAGCTCACGAAGGGCCTGGGCTGCGATAAGCTCAGCCTGCCTCACTCATGCTGATGGATGGCTGTCCCGCTCCACTTATCACACTGCTCAATGGAGATTAATCGCAGAGCACTTCACGCCCATGCAGGAGGTATCCATCTCCTTCCCATCCTACCCTTCAGAAGGGAGACCCCATTGCGCTGGGAGCCCCTGCGCTCCTCCATGGTCCAACAGCAGGCTCATGTGTTTTTTTTTTTTTTTTTTTTTTACTCTTTCTGTATGATTCCCAGCAAATGTATCTTTCATGTTTCTCTCAGTCACTCCCAGTTTCTCTTCGCAAAACAGAGAATTGCTTGTGGCGGAAAGCGCTTTCTATGGGCCTTCTTCCGTCTTGGGTAACAAGACGTTCTTGTTCGTGAGTGCTGAGCCCACATGCCTGTGTCCTAAAACTGAACTCCTCCTGTTAGAGAGCCGATGAGGGCCAGCTACATCTTTTTTTGTTCCTGCCCTTTTGTGGAGAGAAAGGGCTGCTGGGCTGATGAGTGACGGGACTCAGCTGACGCCCAGGAGAGCCTTACCATTCATATTGCTCCCATCGACCGTCTGGGCTGCATCAAAGCCAACGCATCATCAGCGCACCTCCTAGAAAACGAACAAGAGGGAGGGATTAAGAGGTTTACCATAAGAATGGAGAAAGGGAGAGCGAGTTTGTCCACGACAGGGCTGGGGGCACAGGGAGTGAGGGCATTGTAGGGGGCTGCTATGACCTCTGGTAACCCCCCTGAGGAATTGAACACAAAGGGGTAAGGAGTATGAATACAGATGTGAGGGAGGATACAGATGGACATGGGGGGCAAAGAGCTGAGGGAGGGGCATGCTTATCCTTATAAATCCATCTGAGGGAGCAGTGCTTGAGGTGGAAGGTTGACATGCTCAGAAATGTCCTTTGTTTTAAGTCTGTTTGCCTGTGAGAGTATGTGCATGCATGCATTTGTGTGTGTGTGTGTATATGTGTGTGGTTCAACTATGTGTAAACAGGCATACAGTTGTATTCTACTTTTAAAATTAGTGAAAATAAGATGATGAAAACTGGATGAATGTAGTATTTCCTGCATTGTTGTATGTTGCTAAAACAGCGTAAAACAGGCCAACTGGACACCGTTCTCTGAAAGTCCACACTTGGAGAAGCATTCCCATGTGAACAGCAGTGTTTTAAAATGTTTTACAAATTCAGTAAAGGTCCAAACAGTAACTTCTCTCTCTCTCTCTCTCTCTCTCTCTCTCTCTCTCTCTCTTTCTCTTTCTCTCTGTCTCTCTCCCCCTCTCTCCTGGTGTCAACCTGTTTGGACGTCCTTGAAAACAGGTAAGAAAAGTCACTTTGCATGTTCTTGGCAGTGGTAATAGTAAGCTCCAGATCTGCCTTTGGAAGGGAAATGGGCTATTTCGTTCACGTTTGTAATTGAACTGGCTGAAAAGGTGTGGGCTGGTTCTTTGCAAACATACCTTATCTGTGTTGTCTGTTAGTGTGCTTATGTGCATAGTGGGCAAAATCACACAGCAAGACTTTGGGGGGGGGGGGGGTCCTTTTGTGTATAGAAGCTGGGTTCAG
>JABJVR010000002.1:6894094-6915968 GCA_025773905.1 Chitala chitala | reverse complement strand
CCCGGCCCCCCCTCTCGGCTGGCCACATTTCCCCGATCCACCCCCCCCACCGGGACACCCGGCCGCGGCCCCCTGGGGGGGGGGGGGGTGTTGGCGGTTTTTCTTGAACAAGGCTGTTTGTTTTAAAACCTGGCTGTTTCTCCAAAGTATGTTACCGCACTTGCGTGTGCTCCTGAATTTGCATGTTCCCATACGTGTTTACAGGTATGAATGAGTGTGGAAGATGAGTGTGCATGTTCTTTATTGGCTGGGATAATATACTTAATATACCCTCCCTCCAGAGTCTTAAATTATAATCTTTCAATCTCTCTATGTTTATCCATTCAACTTTAGTTTGTCATTACCCCTCGTATTATACATCTGTTTATTCATTTGCACTGTCATCTTTGCCCTCACACCTATCTTGTCAAATTACAATTCCTCTTCTCCGTGGCAAAATCACAACTTAATCCCTGCTGCTCTCCCGGTGACGAGAAAATCCACCTTCTTAATTCATGTGCACTCTTCTGCTCTCAAAGGCTCTTCGTACCTTTCCACTGTGTCCATCCTGATCTCTCCTGCCGATCGCTCGACTCCGCTCAGCATACAGAGGGAGCGCTGCCTGCCGTGCTCACTTGTGCTGTTTGGCGTTTGTCCATGCAGGAAGCGACTCAGGACAGCAGGAGTGTGGCACGCTTTTCAGAGCTCTGGATTTCCTGGTTGTTGCACTGAGCCGATGTGCACACGTGTGCTTGCATTCAGTCATATGATTTATGCATTATAATTTAATTTTTGCACAATACTATGAAAAAATACCAAAAATATGGATATAGATCACATATCTATATGGGTACATTACAGATAGATAGTGTATGTACAGAAACACTGTGTGTGTGTGTGTGTGTGTGTGTGTGTGTGTGTGTGTGTGTGAGTGTGTGTGTGTGTGCGTGCGTGTATATTAGATTTGTTTCAGAAAACAAAATAAATCATATTCTACTTAAATTGTTATGTGGAACATCCAAACAACTTTTAGTTTAATTACAGTTTTCAGTCCTGGGAATAGGTTTATTTTTTTAATTTCAGGAGGTACGAATTTATTTTTCAGTCACACAATGCTAAAAAAAAATAAGTAGTACCAGTTAAAAAAAAGCCTGGCCTCATTTCTCAGATCATAGACCAGATCTCAATCTGTAAATTTTATACATAAGGTAAAGTAATAATGACCACATCACCTCTGTCCACACATTTGTTCGCAGGGCACACGTGTGCCAGTAATAATCTAAGACACGTGTGCGATGCATAGGCCTGACACGGGTTCCTTCATCCAACGACCTGCTTTGAAGCCGGTGCCGCCTTTCATGCTGCGCCCTGGCTAGTCTGCTCCGCTTCCTTCTGAGAGTGCCGCGCACCGTCCGTAACGCTTGTACCCGCGTTGGCATCCCATTTTACCCCTGCTTCCTGACTCTGAACAGCACTGCACAGCTGAGGGAGAGGAGGGGGTCACTCAGCCTGGAGAAAGGTGCGTGTGGAAGGTACAGGATGGGATGGCTCTGCTCCGGTTGTAATCTCAGATGGGGCTGTGCTTACAGACAGATCACTGGTGGACACCTAACAGACGTACTGGAGCACCGGTGTACACCCACACAGCACAGATGTATATTGAACGGTTCTTAACTGAATAAAATCATAGAACTTTCACAAACTGCAAGGAATTAATAACACAAAACAACACCTTAGGCATACAGTAATAACACACGCGCGCACATGCACGCGCGTACACACAAAAACAGGTGTGTGAGCCTGTGAGCAGGGGGCTGAAAAAATAAACAGCAAAAAATAAATGATAAAATAAAAATGCTAACTATACAACAGAATGCAAGGCCTCTCTGTTTTTTCCATACACAGGGAAATTGGTTAATCTGTTTTTAAATAAAGCAAACTTTTTGTAATCTATCCAGTACTTAGAAGGCTGTCATTGATATATGAGTTATGCGATTTAAACTACCTCTCGGCTGTTGCACTGGTTTCTGTCCAACGAACTGAGCAGAATACTAATCAGAGGATAAAACTGATGTTGAGGCGTTATCAGGGAAGGAGTCCCGGGAGAAGGGCTAAGACACTGGGCTTCCGTGGCAGGCAGGTTACTGGGGAGAGAGGCGCAGGCGTGGGTATGAGGAGGACAGAGGAGACGCACACTTCATAATAAAAGGAATGGCATGGATTACATCTATTAATTTATTTACACTACTGGAGGATCAAGCATTTGAATGCGGCAAGCTCAGTGGGGTCTGGTGGAGGGACAGGGACCTGTGCGGTGTGCCACGCCTACCACAGCACCTCCTCGTTGCAACTGGGGGATCAGAGAGGTGTGTGCCTTCCCATTTCTTTCCCTGTGGTCCAATCAGCATCATTCAGAAGGTTTCAGCTCCATGACACTTGCTCTTACCTTAGTCTGAACTGCAAAAAAACACTATGCAATTGGAATTGCCTTCAATGTAAGAGAATGAACTGTAGGCTTGTGATGGGGGAGGGGTGTTGTACTTTGTCTGAGGGTTAAACGTTAATCTAGCTAAATTCAACCTACCAGCCATTTTGCTCTAATACAGCGCTCCAGTGAGAATATACTGCTTTACATGAGGCTCCTAATTAATTAACTTAAATGTGAAAGATTTAGATTGCAGCCCGATCCGCAGTTAAACAGCTAATGATTTCCTGTCCATTACTAAAATATCTGACATGCAGTCCCTGTGATTTCAGACACATTTGCTGGGGATGAAACTTAGTTTCTGTGAAGAAGAGCTCTATGCCTCGCTCTCGCTCGTGTCATTCCCAAAACCAATGGGAAGTATGCCGAACTTGAATCAGCCCCTAAATCGAGGACACTATGCTCAGATTTCTTGTCTGACCTCAACCTCAGTTATTCTGGACCAGGATCTTATATATGGCAATAAACAGTGCTAGGTTTAATTGGCTGTGCCCATTAAAAACTATAATTAACTAAATTGTACTTGAGCACACCTTTTTGTTAAGCTTAATTGAGAAGAACTTAAAGAAAGCACAATCGACATCTTTAGAAGTGGAAAAACCCTTTTAATGTCACCGTAAAATCCTTTCATGGAATGTTCCAGCATGTTCAGAATTTCCACTGTCCTGGCTCTGGTGATCCAATAACTGTTCACGGACACTAATAGCTTTACCCTGCCTTTTTTGTGTGTGCATATGTCCCCCCAGGTCCTCCATTCCCACTCCCCCCCACGCAATAGGCAGCTCTTTTTGACTAAATCTTTCCCAGCATGCAGCAGAGCCATCATCTCATTATTTCATCCTTTGCATTTCCCAGCTACATGACCAGACACCTTCAGACCAGTTAATGTCTCTCTAGGCACATGAATGCACTCACCAAGTCCTGCAAGTCACAATTTCCTCCTCTGACCACATGCGAGGGGACATAAAGAACAATGAGGAGACATACTGCAACGTGGAATCAGCTCAGCTAATTTAGATTTATAGCCAAGGTCCCCTTGTCTAAAAAATGTACTCTGGGAGCTGTATGCATGGCTGGCATTGCAAGAAAGGAACAAGAAAGGAAGGTTCTTGCACGCACACGCACACACACATGCACACACGCACACACACACCATTGTAAGTGCACACAGACACAAACACACACACACTGTTGGAGAGACCATAAAAAACAGCCAGAAACAGCCCTCCATGGTGGTGGGAACATGTGACGGAAGCCTGCTGTGGACATAAAGGTTTTGAGAGGAGACTGATTTCAGTCAACATGCATGTGTTTTTGATGGGAAGGCCAGTGGTGGAGGCGGGCAGAGACATGGTTGGGGAAGGGGGGCATCAAAGATTAACTGTCTTAAACCTTGACAGGGCTGAATAAATTAGAGCCTCTGGTATTGGGATGGTCCTAAAACCAATTTCCCCATTGAGCTGCCCCATGGTGACTCATCTTCAGCTTCTCCCCTGAACATGTCCTTGTGAAATTGATGGGAAAATGGCACCAATCTCAATAATCTGTTCTGTATTTTATCTGCTTTTAATCAGTGCTTGTATAACATATCTAAAAAAATGTATTATATTTCTATGTCTTTAAACTGGTTTTTCCTGACAAAAGGCAAAAAAAATTTTAAAACAAATCTCAATTCAGTCATCTAACAAACATGCACAATGCCTAAAAGAATTTCTGTAGTCATAGAGATATTGCAGAAAGAGACAGAGTCTAATTAATAATTGAAAAATGTATTCTGACCAACAAGTCTCATTAATTAATGAAATTAAACCAACGATAAGCACAGAAAACATTTGTAAAGTTGGGTAACTAAAACTCCACTGTTTGAAATGCGGAAGGGGGCATACCCTTCCCCCAAGGTATAACAGCTCTTGTGCTGAGGAATTAATGTAACTAGTGTATTAAAAAATAATAATAAAACTATTCTCCCAAATGTCTGTCACAATTAACTGCCTAAATTATGGCCCATTTGTAATTCTGTGATTATTCAAAATTATTTAACCTACAAAAATAAATCGAATCCCTACAATTTAAGTGGATGATTATTCATGTTTATCTTAAATATGTTACACATTATTGTTTTGCTTGATACATCTTCTGTCTTAATGCTTTTAATATATTGTTATTTTATGCATATTCATCCATCCATTTGTTATCCAACTGCTTTCCAATTGTAGGATTTCTGGTGACCTGGAACCTATGCCAGGCCACTTTGCATAAGGCAGGGTACACCCTCAACAGAGAACCAGCCCACTACAGGGCACTGGGCGTCACAGTTTACTGGCATCTTATTGAAATTAACATAAAAATACAAACCTTTACTTACAACATTGTACATGTACAACAAGATGTAAAAAAATAATTAAATAAGAAAAGCTTTCAATCTATAAAATTATGTTAAATCTTGCTTGAGGATTCCCCCTTAAACATTTTCCAAAATGGCAAACAAACAAATTTAATGATGAGTGTTAATTCCAGGATGTGAAAATATCAAAGAGGTTCTTTGAATAAAAGCAAACATACAGTATATATTTTCCCATAAACTATTAAGTAAATAAAAAAAGGGAAAATGAGACAATGCAAAGACATTAAAAAGAAACGTTGAAAAAATGTTACCTACAAGCGTAAAGGTTTATAATGTTTCATAATGTGCTGATGTTTATATATATTGTATATATGGTGTGTCAGTCTGGCTTTTGTTGGTGTGGAATAATTAATTAGCGCACAAGTCTCCCGGAGGCCTTAGCGGGCGCAGGGCGCTTTGGCATGGTGCTGGGCTGGTGATTTGGCCGAATGGCTGTGAGCCCCACATTAATCTCACCACTGGGCCTAGAGACACGGGCGGAGCCAGGCAAGGTGTGAGCGAGGAGCCGACGTCGTTCCGTCAGCCTCCAAATTCAATCATATGTTTCCCGCCTGTCCCTGCAGGGGAAGTGCGGTGCAGACACTGGGGAGGGGGGGGGGCAGCACAGGGCCAACTACAAGTGTCATTAGACTAGATGGGGGGGTAAAGCACAGTGGAGGGGGGGGGGTAGGAATGTAAAATGGACTCCTTTGGGTTTTTATTTCCGCATGCAGGCGGCAGTTGGCGGTGGGGGGATGGGGAAGTTGGCGTGTGCAAAACTGAATCAATCAGAGGCTGGCACTGTGAGCCCAATCAATCATCTCTCATCAAAGGTCCCAGGAGTCCGGGAGGACCCAAAGAGTCCTCGTAGGGGCGGGGCAGAGATCGGCGGGTCCTTGCCTGCTCAAAGCCAAGGCCGACATGACCACGCGGGGGGGGACACAAAAAAGGAATTCGGCCCGGGCCTGACATGTCATATGGCAGCATTTACACATCTCACATACAGCAGAGCAAACGCCCCTTAGCTCGTTCCCTGAACATAAGAGTTTACAGTAAAATGCTGCAGTTTTTACCGCGCGCTGTCACAGAATGGGTGGGATCTTTTTGCTACCAAAGGTCCATTGGTAAATTTGGTGTTAACTTGCTTGCATTGAAAAAAACTGCGTTAGTTGCTGAACATGAGAGAGCACAGGAGTTAATTCAGGACTCAGTCACCATAGAGAAAATTACCATATTCACCTGAATATACTCAGTTTAACCATGGGACTGATTTGTCAATGTGAATTGGATTTTTTTGAAAAAAGGTTGGCCTGCAAACTTTTTTTGAATCCTTGCCCCCCCACCCCCCTCAAGGTCTTTGCTCCCCGCTAAGTGAGCATAGTGATAACAAAACCGTGTTACCCCAGGCCCCAGAAAGGACATTGCTGACAACTGCCCCGCCACAGCGGGGTGCAAACCAGGGCCTCAATTAGGGAGCACAGTGGTGCCAGACAGGCCGGGCCCCATTTGGGACGTCAGCTTCACTCTCCTGCTAACCGCACGCCGGCTGGTCCTGGTGCTCCATGGCACTGCAGAGAAATTTCATCTCGGCTCCGTGTCAGTTCCGCTTAGAACGAGCCTCACATCCAGAGCGCAAGTCAGATTTTTCAACACATATGCTCCGGGAGACCTGGGCGAAACTGTCAGGGCGCGCAGCTGAAACGTTGCTGAAACGTTAGAACCGGATCCCATGCGCTGCACCTGGTACAAATCTTGTTAGCGCTTGACATTCTCCTAAACTTTGTTTCTACTGATTTAACTCCAAAGCTAATGGAATCAATTGCTTTGCATCACATTAAAAGACTCGGCGATCAAATGAGAAACTCGGCTCCCCCCGCCCATGTGCCCAGAGAGCTAAGATAGTCACATCAGCTCGTCTGGGGCTGCGTGGCAACTTCAGCCTATTATTTCAGCATATCCAGTAATGACGTGATGACAAGTGCGAGTGCAGCTGAAATCCTAACCATATTCCTCCTGCCTAGAATAACCAATTTGCCACGAGCCCCCACACAGCTTTTGTGCGATGGACTGCATTGACGGGGGGGTTTCAGCGGCAATTCACAAGCCGGAAGGGGTGGAAAAAAAAACCTCCACCTGGCCTCGGGAAACGCTTTCAGGCAGCCGTCAGTGGGCGAGTGGCGGCACCTGGATGCCAGCCCTCTGATCGTTCCGTCCGCGGGATTTACGCTGGCACTGTGGCAGCCAAGCGGCAGCAATAGTGAGCGTGTGGTGGCAAAAAGGGAGTGTGAGAGAGAGAGAGAGAGCGAGAGAGAGAGAGAGAGGTGAAACAAGATGTGAAGGCACGATGCCATGGCTGAGATCACATCTGTTTCAGCCCTGAGGCTCTCCTGTCCTTACAGCACCTCAAACTTAAGTTTTCATTCAGCTGGCAAAAAGGACACTCTCCCTACAAGGCTGCCAGGCACTTCAGAAAGCAGATCACGAAAACCCACGGATGAATTGTGCATTTTTGTAGACCTTTAAAAGGCTGCCGACATTTCTTGTTTCTGGGAGGGTGCGGAAGGGAGGGGGGGCTGTTAGAAGCAGCACGCGTTTTCCATGGAGTACGACGCGCCGTCAGTGCAGGCAATGAGAAATGGAGGCCCGAGGCCCGGTTAGGGAATGAAATCACGCAAGCTCTTTGCCCAGTGGGAGGAGGAGGAGGAGAAGGAGGAGAATGGGGAGGGCAGGGAAGGGGAGGGGGCGGGCGAGCTCACTGGCCGGCCCAAGCCACACGCTGAAGCAATTAGAGCCAAAGGAGGAATATTCAAAACAGAATATGAAGATGATTGATGATGCTGTCAATACTGGGAACACGTCTCAACGTCAGAATAATTTGAAAGCAAATAGATTACAGCCCGCAAACGGGACGAGATAATTACTAATACTGCCACTACCTGCTGTTATTAAGGGAGGCCTTTATTCACCGGGGAGCGGCCTTATATTCTGCCGGGACCAGGCTGGGATTTGTCCTTATATTCTACAGAGACCTGCGCGTGTTGTGTGTCGACAGCATTTGTGCCAAAGAGCTGCCTGCTACGAGTTTCCTCTACTCTTAATTTGTTTATTGAGGTAATTATTTGGTCCAGAGTGCTGTTTGGGGTGTAAATCAACTGCTAATTAAAATGTTTTATAATGCTGAAGGACCTCAGCTCTCAGGGACTGGTGTTGCTGACCCTGAGTCTAGACGTACTTTGTACAAGACAAGTTTTGCAATCCTCGTCTTTCATTAGCTGAGGTTTGGCACACGTCCTTGAGGTTAGAGGAAGCGTCACCTGACAATTTTGGTGAAGCTGTGTCTGGTGTCAGGTACCAGCGGACCGTTTTATGTGTAAAAGAGTTTGTTTGCTCTGAGCTCTATCAGGTTAAGCGATTTCACACTGTGACAATTTAGTGAGGAAAAGAGTTATACATTTTAACATGGGTACGCACACTAATATGGGGCAGGCACTGAGACCACGGGGGAATTCATTACGAGAACATGTCAGATGTTAAAATATCGACCAGCGTGTTCCAACCTTGAAACTTTCCTCTCTGACATGCAACACACAAGTACTCAGATCATGAAAGTTAGGCTGTATAAATGTATGTGCACCGTAAGTACTTAAGACACGGATTCGGTGCCAAACCAAGTTTGTGGCAGGCAGCAAAAATCGCATTCCCGATAGCTTTCTTAACACGATTCTTTTTAAAACATTAAATCTCATCTAAGACTTGCTGTATTTATCTTTTTATTTTATTCTTTCCGCGGTACAGATACACACTGTATATGACTGAAGGACTTATTTTTAAGATTTTCCTCCTGCCTAATCCCTCCTTCGAATTGGTGATCAGAAAGCTCGCATTACAATACCTGCCCCAAATTAAAGGAGTACGCCTTTGAACGGAGAGGATACCGCTTGTATCCCCCTTTGGCTGAGATCGCTAATCAAGGCAGGCAGAGCCAGCGATCTGGGAGGATTTGGGGTATTTTGCTATTGTCAACTGGCTCGCGGCCCGCAGATTAATTTGAGCACAATGCAAACAAAAGCAAAACATAAACATATCAGCAAGTCTGCGCCGCAAGACAAAAGGAGCAAGGAAGAATAGCGATTTCACAGGCGCGCCTTAAGAAGGCGAGAGCTGCGCGAAAGGGCCTGTCTAATGTTAAGAAATAAAGAGTTGCGGGATGGTCGCTTGTCGTCTGCATTTTCAAACTCAAGCCGCAAATCTGCTGGAGTTATGCAAATGCCTGTAACTTCTCGCGCTCCAGAAACAATGCGGGATGTCGTCACAGCAAGGATGGAGAAGATGGGGCGTAGCTACAGAACCTCATCACTCAAGCAGGTGTCCACTATAATGGCAGCTAGATACGCAAATTCGCTGCCACCTTACTAAAAGGCCCCTCTTATCGTCCCTTTGGTCTCCGAGCCTCTTAAGATACCGCGTGTCCCCTTAGACTCCTCTATCTATATGCCATGTAAAAGTGCCACATAAATGCACTCCCAGATAAAAGTTTAATTAAATAGAATGCTTGGTGGTATCAGTCTGCACACGCAGGAACGGAGTTTTTACTGAATTAGTTTGGTCCCAGCAAAACTGTCTTTTCCTCATCATTCTGTTATTTTTTCCTCCTAGGTTCCAAATTGATATGAACGTGGTTTCAAAGCAAGTAGAGTGTGTATTTAAAGCACAGTTTTAACATGATGCTGCAGGTGTGGGTAGACTGTCAGTGTCAGACCCAAAGAATAAACCGGCAATTAGATGTACAGAAATGATGCAGCAAAATGGTCTTGCAGACCCTTCGTCCCACATGTCCATAACTGGAGAACCTGGAATAGTTACCAGTCCTACTACTGTAGTTACATGAATTACGAGTCAATTATTATTCCTTAGGTGAAACACCAGGCTGTCATACAAGAGAGAAACAGACAAATGTTAATATTCAACTCCTGATTTATTTCTACATTTCCTTCAACTACCTGCACTCCAGTTAATAATCAGCAGTCTTCATTTTGTTATCTGTTGGCAAACTACACATTTATTACACATCTTAAAGGGCTGTTTTATTTTGTTGTTAAGCAAATGAATTTAAGAAATGTATGAAAAGGCCCTTTTCCCCACTTTCACTTGCATGATTAGAAAAGAAAACCAAGAGAAACTTCTGTTAAACATTATCGTTCTTTGAATCGCTTCCACATCCTACAATAAATCAATGGAAAAGAAAGCATTACTCAATAAGGGCTTTCTGGCTCTCAATCGTCGTCCTTAACCAGGTAATTTAAACTGATTGAATGATTAGCAGGATGCAACAGACATTCCAGTCAAGTAAAATACCAGTATGACTTTTTCTAGGTCTGTGGCGTATAAGCAAGTGATACTCTATTGATTGCTAAATCTTTGAAGTACAGTTTAATTATACATTACTTTGCTAGGTAAACATGCTTTATGTGATTGATCAATATTTGTATAGACGATTTCCTCTGACCCTGTCAGGGCCTTCAGGTATTAACGATGCTCTTTTACGGAGCGTGGAACTCGCTGTAGGGTGCTAGCCGCTCGTCTGCGCTGTTTCTGAACACGGCAGTGCCGGGGATTGGAGCTATGCCGGTTGGTCACGTTCGGTCACGTGTAGAAGGTTGGGGCTGAGGTGTTGGGAAGGCTTGTGCGGCCTGAAACGAGGATAATATTTAACAGTGGAGAGAGCAAAACGGGGGGGCATGGACTCTGTGTAATCTGTGTATGTGAGAAGGTAGGAGCCAGTATTTTATTTAGTTATCATCTTCTGCATCATGCAAATGTCCAGTGAATCTTGTACTCAGGCTTTTTCTGTCTCTTAAGGTGCTGAAAGTGAAGCAGCAGGTAGTGCTTGGTGGATGTTCTTTAGCATGCATACAGTGAAACTGATGGTATCAGACCTCAGAGTTGGCTGGCTGCCAGCTACTGGCTTGCACTGAAGTTTGTGAAATACGTGCAACTTCATCTGAGCATTATAATGTTAGGGTTTCTCAAAATGTGAAAGCTTCAGCTGTAGTATGCTGTATATACAGGTGCTTCTGTGGTGGAATCCGTACATCACACAGGATCTGTGTTAAAAAGACAGAGAGAGCTGCACTTTGAATTTCTGCGTTTGAGATGTGAAAAGGTTTCAGTCTTAAAGTTTTTTTTTGTTTTTACTTTTATTGTCAGTACTTGTACATGTGCAGTGTTCTCACTTTTCATTTAGCGCATTTCAGACATTTAACATAAATGTTACACAGATTTAATACTGTGGCTTTCCTCGTAATGATGAAGTGAGTGAATATTAGTAAATTTTGTGTTTATTCTGTGAAAGCTCTGTGAAGACGCTGTGAAAGCTCTGTGGAACATCTTTTGAGGCTCTGTGGAAGGTCTTCTGGGTTATGGATTTGGTTTCTTTGTGTGCAGAAAAGTACTGTCTTTGGTGTCATTGGGCAAGGTGGCGTTTTTGGGAGCAGGCAATGTGGACTTCTTGTCCTCACATAGGCTTGGTCACACTGCTGAAGGGCGTGTAGCCACCCCCTGTGGGGTTGACTGTCTTCAGTGTCAGCACTTTGGGTTCCTGGCCCTGACCTCTGCAGTGTGGTATACTGTGGACCCCTCACTCCAGCCCAACATGCTGGCACCTTTGCTAGCCACAGGGTGTGGGAGTCCGAGGAGGAAGTCACAGGGCAGCAATGCACCAACAACTTCTTTCATCTTGTCACGCTGACCGCAGTACTGCTGCACATCAGTCAGCTTGTTGTACTGTCGTTAGCCTGCCATCTGTAGTCACACAAGGGAAAGGGGGGAATATTGTGTATGGCCAAGTATGGCCCGGGGAGCTAGCTGAGTGTCTTGCTCAAGGACACACCTGGCTGGGCTGGGATTTGAACCAGGGATCAGGAGATGTCTGCCTCCCAGCTCTACCCATGGAGCCACCAGGCTGCTCACCATATCACACCATATACTGTTGACAGTGGTATAACCTACATATTATATGGAGTAATTGTCCTGTATAACTCTATCAAAATATGCTATATATGATATGTATTGCCTTTAAGCTGTAAAGAAAGGTTCCATGTGTGCTTAATGTGGCATGTGACCTTGCCGTGAATGATAGCACATTCTGGGTATTTTTATTAACCATATACTTCATGTGTCCACAAATGGTATGAACTTTGACCACACAAGCAATAAATGTTCTAAAAGGTTATTTAGCCTCTGAGAAATTTTAGAATTCCTGGTGAGATTCATACAAAGTCCTTTTTCTTTTGTGGTGTATTCCAACATGCTGGATGTATCGGTTAGTATTATAGTATAGTGTGTTTCAAACTGATTTGTCAGATTTCAGATGTGTATTTGTGTGATGATTACAGAGACAGAGTGATTATTGGCACGTTAGTTTAAAGAAAGACTCAATTTATGTTACTCACCTATACACTAATTAGCCATAACATTATGACCACTGATAGGTGCAGTAAGAAACATTGACCATTGGCATCCGGAAGAGGGTGGAATATATTAGACAGCAAATGAACATTTTGTCCCTGAATTTGATGTGTTAGGAGCAGAAAATATGGCAAGCATAAGGATTCGGGCAGCTTTGACAAGGGCTGAATTGTGATGGGTAGATGACTGGGTCAGAGCAACTCCAAAACTGCAGCTCTTGTGAGATGTTTCCAGTCTGCAGTGGTCAGAACCTAACAAAAGTGGTCCATGGAAGGAAAACTGGTGAACTAACAACAGGGTCATAGGAGGCCAAGACTCACTGAAGCATGTGGGGAGCGAAGGCTGGCCTGTGTAGTCTGATCCAATAGAAAAGATACTGCAGCTCAAATTGCTGAAAAGGTAAATGCTGGTTCTGATGAAAAGGTGTCAGAACACACACTGCATCACAATTTGTTGCATATGGGGCTGCTTAACTGCAGATCGGTCAGGGTGTCCACTGTGACTACCGCCAAAAGTGCCTCCAATGGGCACGTGACAATCACAACTGGACCACGGAGCAATCGCAGAAGGTGGTCTGGTCTGCTGAATTACATTTTCTTTTACATCATGTGGATGGTCAGGTCCATGTGCGCTGCTTACCTGGGTAAGAGATGGCACCGGGATGCACTATAGGAAGAAGGCAAGCTGGCAACGGAAGTGTGATGTTTTGGGAAATGTTCTGCTGGGAAACCTTGGGTCCTGCCATTCATGTGGATGTTACTATGACACATATCACCTACCTAAGCATTGCCTTCATGTGAAAGGTACTCCCTGATAGCAGTGGTCTCTTTCAGCAGGATAATACACCTTGCCACACTGCAAAAGTTCACCAAGTTCAATCCACGGTGGCCCCACCTCGCAACTTACAAGAGTCAAAAATCTGCTACTGACAGCTTGGTGCCAGATATCACAGCGTACCTTTAGAGGTCTAGTGGAGTCCATGTCAGAACTGTTTTGGCAGCAAAAGGAGGAGCCACTCAATATTAGGTGTGTGGTCATAATGTTACGGCTGATCATTGTTAGTGCTCTATGTGATTTCCTTTAGTGGCACCAGCAACATGGGGGCAATAAGCTAATTCAAAATCTGATGAACCATTTTGAAACACTCTGCATATTGATTAGTTAATATTGTTATAATAATAAATGCTTGAAGTTAATAATAATAATTATGTACTTTGATGAAATTTGTTTAGTTTATACACTGTTATCTCTATGTCTCAAAAGCTACATCTTGGAAGAGATTTTTTTTGTATGTGTGTAGGGATAAACAGCGAAGGTGTGACTCCAGTAAGGTTGCTGTAAATATCGACTTTAAATCTTGTAGTAAAAACCAACAAAGCCTGTATAGCTTCAGGCTATACCTGTTTTGTGTAGCACCTAAACTTCTGATATTTATAGTTTTAATACACCGAAAACTAGAAACACCATCCACTTTAACCAAAACTGAAGTGGTGAGATTTCCACAACATCTAAGTAAAACCCCAGTGTTGTAGTGACTAAGAGTGAGGTAAATGGGCTCCCAGCATGCCTGCTCTGTCTTATTCATTTAGAAGAAGAGAAGTCTTATTGTTCCACCAGTCTGGCTGGCAACACGTCCTCAAGTTTCAAGACGCATAATTATGATGACAAAAGAGGCCAAATTCTGTACTGCCTATAGCCTATATGTTTGGAGTGAGATGTTGACCCCCACGGCAGTTCAGGTCCGTTGACCAATCGGCTTGTTATAATACTTTGCATCAGAACTTGGTATATTATGTTATATATTATGAAACTTGCCCTTAGTACAATTGTCTTGAATGCCAGTGTCTGTCACTGGAGGAAGAAATTAAAAACTCGGAGGGGAAAAATGGGATCCTCTGATAGCCCTGAGAGGGAAACATCCAGCAATCCTTGGGATTCCAAGGACTATGGCCCGCTAGTTTTTACCGCTGCTCATCAGCCCTCCATTTGAAATGCTAATTTTTGCCTTGAAAGACAATTTTTGTGCGCTCTTAAAAGCTGTCAGGTCAAAAGGCGTAAAAAAAAAAAAGTTAAAAAATCCCAGCGCGCTTGATTGACAGGCAGGAGAATGCGGAGGAGTTGAGTTAACAAATAGCCGGTGAGATGTTTTCAGCGGCCTGACTATTTCTGATTGATCTAATGGATTCTGTAGGACCAGCCATGCGCGCTGCTGTAGCATCTCGACTCTGCGTCCCCTTCAGGTATCCGAGTGGTCTTCTCCCTGTTCCGCAGGCCCCAAAGCCCGTCAGCGAGTTCAGGATGAGTGCTGCTGCTGCTGGGAGAAGAAACTTGAGGACAGGAGGGGGCGCTGTGGTGATTAAGGAACCTTGGCTGGAGACCATAAGCTCAAGGTGGAGTCAGTGTTCTAATAACAATAACACCAGGCATGTTAGTTCCACAGCACTTCCCAAGAATGAGAGAAGTATAAAACAACTTAGGAGCAGCATTCTACTAACATAAAAAAATAAAATAGATACATTTTAAAGTGCTTACAAAAATCATAAATTATTATTATTATTCTTACAAAGACATAATAGGAATCACAGTAACATGGTTGTGCTACAATCAGCATAGCCAGAGTAACAGAGGATAACATGGATGCTTCCATTTCCTGTTTTGCACCCTGCGTTTGTAAATGTTTCCTATTTTGTAGCTTGTGCTGTGTAATCGTAGTATACAATTACAAAACGAGGTAAATTGATATTAACGACCCTGCAGTCTCACGCCCTCTGGGAATTCATCAGTGCGCACCCCGCGTCCTAGTCCACCTCGGTGCCTTTTCACTGGAAACGTGATCAATGAACAGCTGGGTATATGTGGGGGGGGTTTGGCGAAGTGGGCCTGAAACCAAGCATAGGACAACAGCTTTAAATAAATAAGGGGGGGGGGTTTGTCTGATACCTGGGAAGTTAAAATTCCACATCCTGTGACCCTCTGCAGAAGTTTAACGCTGAGCGGGGGCAGGACGTCCCATTGAGTCCCCGAAGGTGCAATGAGAGGGCGGCCCTGACAACAGGCATGTTGGGGCAGGCCGGGTGACACGCAGCATAGCCGACCGCTCTTGGTCAGGTGTGCCTGTAATCCTGTGCACATCGTACACAAGGCAGGCCTTCATTAACTCCTCTCCCCCTGGACTCCCCAAACCCCCGCACCTGGTCCTCACATTGTCTCTAATGGTGCTGACCCTAATTAGCAGGACCTTTGCATGGAGAAGTATTATGTAGGACTAGCCAGGGTCAAATGCTTCCGGAGTTAAATTACAGTGTGATACACTGACTCCTCACGCGCAATCACACACTCTATAAACAAGGCTCAGAGAGTCCTTACTGGAAACAAAAGACCACGATTTAACTACATTTAACACCTGTGGCATACCTTCATGTTTATCACCCTGTTGACCTTCCTATAGTTCCATACATTGATATTACTACGTTGTGAAGGCACGTTTTAACCGAGAAGCGTTTTGCTTTGTCAAACATAAGCTTTATATTTTAACATAGGTGGAGAATTGATTCCCTTGGGCAGATATGGATTAGATATAACCCGCTGTCGCGAATTTCCTTAGGACAACTGTGGATTACCGTTTTAGGCTAGCAGCTAAGACACACTTAAAAATAGAATATAAAACTGGAGCTTTGTTGAGTTTCCAAGATAAAAATATCCGTTAACACGAAATTCGTGAAAATCATTACAATGTTGAAGGATAAGGCTTTTGGACACGCTTAACTGGAGTTAAAACCATGAAGACAACAGACAATAAATCACATTTAAATTCTCTGTGTATTGTCAATGCTGAAGAGTGATTGTTTCATAGGCACCAGTCGCTGGAATGATCATCTCAGTAGAATCTCCTGTCTCTCACACTCTTTGGCCTTTATCCCTCCTTAAGTCAGGGGTGAAGCAGCCGTTGTGTGACAGTGACTCTGTGCTGTCTCCACTGTCACTTGTAGCGCACCCTCTGCCCTGCATTGCTAATCACTTCCTCCTGGATCCTAACGGTTCGAGTACGAGGACCTTCTCCCACCACTCATCACCTTCACCAGGTGACGGATGGGGGCCTCGCACCCTCACCCTTCTTCCCGCCACACTGCATTGTTTCTTTTCCCTCTGGCAGGGGGGGTTGGCCTGGGGGTGGCAGGAGGTGCCCCATCCGGATGGGCAGGCGAGAGGAGGCGCGATGTGGAAACTCTGTGGGAATAACCCCGGCTCCCCTCACGCCTGCAGTTCCTCCTCCTCCACCGCGGCACTGAATGGTGCTGGACTCCTTTCAGGGCCGCTTTCTGGATCATTAGCCCAGCACAAAGGTCCCAAAACAGTCTCATTCACGGGCGCCCCACGGAGCCTGCTCTGCGAACCAGGGATTACTGTGGATGGTGAGGTAAGCCACGGTGGGTGGGTGGGTGGGGGCCAGAGGGTATGCGAAAGGGCCGTGGAGGCCAAGGGTCCACGGATTGAGGGTTTGTTAAATGAGCCAGAGTCTTTAAGGAGAGGGAGCCCTTGACCTCCTCACTGCTGAGCGCTGACAAACACCCAGAAGAAAACAATTTTGATTGAGAAAAAAAGACAGATTCTTAACAGGCCACATTTAGAAATTCAAACACTGAATTTTTACACTACAACTATATAATATGACAAACAACCAAGCTGGTACTATCTCTTCAGAGATTTAAAAAAAAAATCATGCGTGTTTCATTAAAACCCCAAGTACTGGACAGGGAAACATTAACCGAGGTGAGTCCCTAGGTTGGGTTAGGCATTAAATCGGGTAGCGCGTCCTTCTCCTGCCTTTTTCTGTTTGTTTGTCAGCCCTTTCCTTTCTGTTGATTCATGAACTGCTCTTTGTTTGAGAGTGTCTGTTTCCACCCTCCGAATGTGAGCTCATGCTGTAGAATCAATATTTGTTGTGGTACGCCATTGCTCTTGCATGCGACGGTGGCTTTGCCGGGTCTGTGTGTGGGGGGGGGGGGCACAGGGGCCACACTGACGCTGTGTTCCCTCCCCACCTGCCTGCACACTTACCGCACGCACATCCCAGACTTTGCACAACAACCCCCCTCCATAGTCTTTTGCACAGACATGTAACCCACATCTGTCGCTCATCCCACAGTTCAGAGCTGTCAGTCATCAGCAGCTGTGTCCTCATTGGCTATGCCTGGCAGTGGGGGAGGGATTTAACAGTATTCCAAAATGTATTCCATGGAGCAAGCCAAAGTTGTGGCTGTGTTTACTTCACCTGGTTGAAGCGTCGCTCCCAGGGGCCGGTGGCAGTCGCCTGCTGAATGCATTCTCACCGACTGGACCCTGCGCTTGCATATTGATTGGCCGTCTCCGTGTCCATTCGGCTGTGACTACACCTGGATGTGCAGACCCGACTTTGAAAGTGAGATCAGCTTTGATAAGGACACTTGGGCCTGGTGGGAACGCAACTTATTTTCACATTTAAATTGACATGCGGTGTGGTTTTCAAATTGTATTCAGCACAAGTCTTACAGTTTTCCCGTGTTCTCTCTGCTTAAAAAGATTTTGTCTTCCATTTTCATTCTGAATAACGTGCATAAAAGTAGCAAATGTATCATGTCAAAATCAGATAGAAGCACGTCCTGCAAGTGCACTCTGTGACCATTGGGCTGGCCATGTTAAATCAGACCGGTACCCTCCAGTTTGCCAATAAGCAGAACAAGTGTTTTGCAGCGAATGTGACCACAAAACTCCTACATCTGGATGTATTCCTGAATTCTTTATGAATAACCTCCAAACCCAGCGTGACTTAGGGAAGACCTGATGTCCTCATCCTCCAGCAAATCTGTAATTAAAAGGTCATCAAAGGAAGAAAGGACAAGTGCGTAACTAAAGAATACTCGTAATGTGTTCAGAAGACCTGTAGACCATAAGTAGAAACCACGGTATACACTGCAGCAGCTGTGGCAAGAGACAAAGGATTCCCGCTAGGATGTTGGTTAAGGCTGTTGTTTTCTGAAGGTTGCTCACTTGAGTTCCAAGTGGTCCCTGGTTTTATACTTTTCACCAAGGTGCTTCAGCAGAAGCCCAGCTGGAAATAATAGAGTGTGTTCTGTCCAAATAAAAACTCCCAGTGTTAAATTAACACTCCTATATTTGCTGCGTAGCAGCAGTTCAGTTTTACTGAAGTTTTTTTTTTTTACAGAAGTACAGCTACTAGCCATTGGACCAGCAAGCTTATGGTGACACCTCAACTAGTCCCCCTCTGACCTGAGGACAGAGCACAGGTGGGAATACCTGTTCCCCCCACCGTCCTCACATCACGGTTCTTTAACAGCACTGCTCTGTCTTGGCTCACCAGTGAGAACAATAAAAGCTGGTACTGTCCACTAAATTCTGGACAACAACACAAACTCACGTCCACAGCCAGTAACCAGGACCTCTGATTGATTTCCATGTTAAACAGTCAGGAGAAGCTGTTATTTTTAAATGCGTTTTAAAAACACCTGACGATTCGCCACTGCTACTGCATATTGAATTATGTGTTTTATTTGCAAAAGGTTACAAAGACGTAAAAAAGAAAGGCTTTTCTAAATGAGCGAAGCGCCACAATGAGGTGACATAGCATGAGCCGTGCGGCGGCTGTTCCGCTGATGTCATTCGTGTCTGCGGCAGACAGCGATGGCTGGGAAGTGAGTTCGGTGTGACTCGCTACGCAGAACTTAACAAAGACAAGGCTGTATGCAGCCTCCCTCCCTCCCTCCCTCCCTCTCCCTCTCTCCCTCTCTTTCTCCCCCTCTCCCTCTCTGTCCCTCCCTCTCTTCCTCCCCCTCTCCCTTTCTTTTCATGTTCATCCACTTTCCATGACCTGGTTGCCATCTGAATACAAGAGCTCAGAAACTTTAAAACTATTTAACATTATGTTTGCTTTAAGACAAACATTTCTATATAAAAAAAGATTTTAATCTATTATTTGGCGGAAAATCCAACATCACCAAAATGGCTTTACGAACCATAATCATGAGATAGCACAGTGAACAGCAGTTTCAATCTGCCTAGTCACATATAACGGCACAGTAATTCCAGAAAGAAAAGAACATAAAAAACAACATTAATCAGGCAAAGATAACTGATCACTATTTATTAGTACAGCACAAAAATGCTTATTTTGAATGGGACATCCAAACGTGTCCTGTAATATTGTTAGTATATAAATCATTAAATGTAGTGTTTATTACTCTGATTTAAAAGTTTCATCTCAGCTGTATGTGTGAGGCAGATATAAACACACAGCTACTAGGGTGTCACTATAGATAAACTTGGACTTATTTCAGTGCTGTGTGACAAATCCAAGCCTGGCTGAGACGAGTGGGCACGACCCAGGGAGCGACGGAAACAGGTTAGCTTGTACAGGTCCACTGAAGCCCTTTGGTCATGCAGTCTGTCTTAGGCTTTCATCATTTCATCGCTCTTGTTTCTTTTGTATGCAGCTTGAATGAAAGCGTCCCCGCCCTCATGACTGCGTTTGCATGGAAGATGAGAGCCATAATACCATAAGGAACATAAAAGACCATGTTTGGCGAGTGTCCACAACTCCCCAGCACCCTCTATCAGTTTAAATCCAGTCCTACTGCACACCTCAATCAGAAAGGTTAAAAATGGCTCCTTCCATTCGGATCCATGGCTGTCACCGAGTCGGTGTTTGTTTTTAGTAACACGTCCCTGAACGCTGACACGGTGGGGGTGGCAGCGGCTGCTTTATCTTTTTTCATGAGGCAGACGTGCTGTCGCTCAAGAGGACTCTGATGCAGAGAGCAGATCTATTCCTGGTTGGTGATTTCAATTTAAGTGAAGAGAGAAGTTTAAAATATGTGCAGAAATATTTCCCAGTTCAATAAAAATGCTGTGATGCTTTTCTTCCACTTCATGCGTTACAGTGTTTTACCTGAGATTTGTCCCAAAATCAGGTTTCAACACAACAGTGCGTCCATATAGCCCAGGCGTGTCCAATCATGGTCCTGGAGGGCCACACTGGGTGCAGGTTTGTCTTACAACCAATTCATTCATTTAATTTCTCCACTACTAATTTGTCCACTCTATTAAATATCAATTACACCCTTGCTTCGTTCTTGCTGATAAATGGCATCTGTCCCCACTTAGGTGTCTTAATCAATTTCGAGAAAATATGAGTTACAAAGATAAAACATAAAAATGAGACTCTTGTGCTTTAAGATCTGTAACAAAATTATAAATCACAAATTACAATGTCCCTCTAACCAAAATGAAAGCAGGAAATGTCTGGATAATTTAGCATGGTGTTTAATTTAAACAAGTAATCATTAATTGTATTCAAATTGTAATAATTCATGAACAGCACAAAACAAGTGCCAAAGACAAAGAATGCTTAATCAGGAGCAGTGATTTAAGTGATTATAAACAAGAAATAAATTAGAAGATCAAAAATATACTATAACAACATAAATAACATACTATAGCAACACAAATAAATCTTTGTCATACTTTTAAATTTCTTGTTAAAACTGAAAAAATTAAAGGTTTAATTGACATTAAGGTTCAACTAACAGCCAATATATCAGGGGTATCCAATCACAGCCCTGATATAGTTGGTACATGTACACTGGTACATGTCAGTCAGCTTGTGGGTCAGCTTGTGTACACTGGTACATGTCAGTCAGCTTGTGAGTCAGCTTGTGTACACTGGTACACGTCAGTCAGCTTGTGGGTCAGCTTGTGTACACTGGTACACGTCAGTCAGGTCATGTACGCTGGTACACGTCAGTCAGCTTGTGAGTCAGCTTGTGTACACTGGTACACGTCAGTCAGGTCATGTACGCTGGTACACGTCAGTCAGATCGTGAGTCAGCTTGTGTACACTGGTACATGTCAGTCAGCTTGTGTATGCTGGTACACATCAGTCAGCTTGTGAGTCAGCTTGTGTACGCTGGTACACATCAGTCAGGTTGTGGGTCAGCTTGTGTACGCTGGTACATGTCAGTCAGCTTGTGGGTCAGCTTGTATACGCTGGTACACGTCAGTCAGCTTGTGAGTCAGCTTGTGTACGCTGGTATGTCAGTCAGCTTGTGAGTCAGCTTGTGTTTTATCGGAGCCCTCGCTTATACAGGCATTTGTTCAGCTTCAGGGTTACAACAAAGATGCTCTGAGGTAAACGTTCATTCTCTCCTCAGAGTCGCACTTTACACACAACACTAAACTTTCCCCTCCTTTCTATATTCTCATTTCATGTTATCTGGCTTTAAATATTCAGCTAATAGTCGAATCCTTGTAAATAGCAGCCTGGTGAGTCAATGGGCAGGTTACAACATCAGGCTGCAATGTGGACGTCACCCAGTTTGAACCCCTGAGCTAGACACTGAACACCCCCTCATTCATTTGTTCTCTCCTTAGTGTACCGGTCTGACTGAGCTGTGGCTGTGTGGCCACGCCCCCTTGTTCTCTCCTTAGTGTACCGGTCTGACTGAGCTGTGGCTGTGTGGCCACGCCCCCTTGTTCTCTCCTTAGTGTACCGGTCTGACTGAGCTGTG
>JABJVR010000002.1:6851737-6870069 GCA_025773905.1 Chitala chitala | reverse complement strand
CCCCCCCCCCCCCCCCCCCCCCCCCCCCCCCCCCCCCCCCCCCCCCCCCCCCCACCCCCCCCCCCCCCCCCCCCCGCGGGGCAGGGAATATAAGCAGCCCAACCCCTGTGCCCTCTCACTTTCTAAACACTCTCCCAGACACACCAGCTCACATGCACGTGCACACAGACGCAGTTCCGCAGCCCAAAATCTTATCTCCAAACGCTTTATCGTAGTGGTCCCTGATGTGACAGGGCCTCGGGTGCAGATCAGAAACCGATAGGCGCCCACGTCGCCTGGCCTGGCTTGTGGCCACGATCCTCTCTTTTATGAATTCACAATTTTCCCCGCCTCCTTCACATTTGCATATCAAAGCCCAGGATAGAGTGAGCCCTGCCGGTCTCGGTGGAGCAGACTCAAGACAATATCAACACTGAGACTTAGGTGAAACAAAGAGACTCTTGCCCCTCTTCTGTCCTTCACAGCCTCCCCCACACCATCACCACCAACTTCTTGCTGTTTGTTCTGCATCAAGCCATAGCCTGAACTACCGCCCATTCCCTCCACCCCACCTCCAAAAGAATCCTGCCTGGTACTGAACCACAGAGTGAGTGATGTGCGAGCATGTGTGTGTGTGTGTGTGTGTGTGTGTGTGTGTGTGTGTGTGTGTTGGGGGGGAGACAGCACAGGAGCCCAGCAGATCGCAGATCTGTCCTCACGACGATTTAGAATGACGAGCACACTTTGATTGAGACTACAAAATCAATATGTCCACACATTGTTTTTCATATTTCATGTGCCACTCACTGGTAATTAAATGCATTTTTACAGCCGGCACGGCTGCTGTGTAAACGCTGACACTGGCTAAGATGTCAGCTTCACGGGGGCCCAGAACTCTTTTGGACACGGGCACGTTGCTTCTCTCGCGATCGCCCAGGGCTCCCATGCTTTTGGGTCCTTGGGAGGAAGACTTCAAAGCAGCGTTTATGTCCCATCGATGAAGGTGGGCCTTCACGTCATGTTGCCAATCTCTCCGCCCCAGAGCAGGATGGGAGATGGGGAGGGTCGGACTCAGTGCCATGAGGCTCCTGTTGGAGGCGTCTGTGCAGAGATGACGGACAGGAGCTCCTGCCTGATGGGCTGTGCATGTTCTCCATCCGCCTCTGGGCTGGTGAAGCCCAGGTGGCTGGTGTGAAATGAAGGTTCTCCCATCTGGGCATGACTTTTGGTTTGGGCTAGCTCACAGCATAGGCCATTTTAGGGCAGCTGTTTGATGGATACAAGTGGATGATCCCACCCAATGTGAGTGTCTGGTTACATATGACTTCCACATATCCAAACACACACACACACACACACACACACACACACTTTTTCCGCTCTTGTGTGTTTATACCACAGTTGACTTTTTTGGAAGCTCGTGATCAAGCATCAGTGTTCCTTTAAGGCAGTGTGCAGCACGTACAAGCGTACAACTGTAATGTTACCGGACTACACAGCGGACACAAGAGTGCGATGTGGTTCTGTTTGTGTGTGTGTGGTTTACTGGTGCTGCCCCTGCTGAATCTGGTTAGCAATGCTTAATTTTCTGGCCTTGCTACAGCCCTCATGTGCCTGACTACATTTTTGGCAGGGTCTTGTGAATACTGTTGTCACTGAGGACTGTCACTTGGAAGCAAGGGGACCCTTTCAAATAACAACGCACAAGAATACAGCCTCTTCCCCGAAGTGACATTGTAGGAGTTTATTGAACAATGTTTTGATTTAATGTTTTATTTTCTAGAAAAACAAACTACAGAGTGGAGGTCAGTCCTCAGAGTTATCAAAACTAAACTAGAGAGCGAACTTCTGAGAAGATTTGAGGAATACTGTGAACTGTGTTTTTTAAGATAAGATAAGATAAGGTGGTGTGAAGTAATGGATGTATACCATGTTATTTATTATCTATTTAATACCTTATTGGTTCAACACATACCCTATATTTAGTGTGTGTGTGTGTGTGTGTGTGTGTGTGTGTCTGTGTGTGTGTGTGTGTGGTTACATATTTGTACATAAATTCTTATATAAGATATTGCAATCATCAATAGCAGATACTATGATGTATGTCAAGTCTTACCCATATGTAGGTTGTTACCTTGTAATTAGCTTTAGTCTTTAGCCTAAAATATTGCAATGGCTGCCTTTTGTGTTTAATGTTAAAAGGTCTTGTGTCTTTCACAGCTGAAACTACACTTTAAAATTATGTGCAACAAAAACATAAATCCAGGTGCTACAATGTCTCTTAATGTGGCGTTAAAGAGTTCCACCTGTGAGCATTACTCCTCACTGCTCTTTCCTCGCTGTAACCACAGACCCGTGAATTATTTCGCCTTTCAGGGAGGCTGAACAGGGAAACTGCAATACAACTTCCCACATGTGCACACACACACACACACACACACACCTCTACATTTCTGACGCCGGGTTGTAACCTTGGGCTAAACGTCACAACTGTGCCTTTTCGCTAAATAATTAGCTTACTCCCTGATTGAATATTTACTTGATGTTTATTATGTATTATGGCCCATTTGTTGTTCATTTTCTGTTCTTGTATTATTTTAAATTAAACACGAGTAATCTAGTTTTTTGTCGTTCACTCTGTTTGCCTGTGGAGAACACATTTTGATTTATTTTCTATTATGTTGTTCAGTGCGGTGTCTCGTTCTTTGTTTAACCTTTATCTGAAGCAATTCACGTATCTTATAATCACAATGTTTTATTCAGTAGAATTGTACTGAAGTCGCTGACGTTAAGAGTGCAATTTCAGGGCACAAGTGCAGACGCCTGCAAGGGTTTAAACCTTCGGCTCTCAGCAGCTGCACCTCCTGCAGAGGCAGGTCTGGATGAAAGAGAGAAGCCTGACTTCTTTAGTATGGCAGGGCTAGCGTGCTGTGGGATGGTGAAGCCTCAGCTTCGGAAGGAAGACAGCACCCCCAGCACACGTGCAACTGTTCACGTTACAGGAGCGATAACACAGAGTGAGGAATCAGTTCAGCTTTGGAGAAACAACAGCACAGTGTGAGGGACTAGTTCAGCTTCAGAGGAGTAACAGTGCAGTGTGAGGGAATAGTTCAGCTTCAGAGGAGTAACAGTGCAGTGTGAGGGAATAGTTCAGCTTCAGAGGAGTAACAGCGCAGTGTGAGGGAATAGTTCAGCTTCAGAGGAGTAACAGCGCAGTGTGAGGGAATAGTTCAGCTTCAGAGGAGTAACAGTGCAGTGTGAGGGAATAGTTCAGCTTCAGAGGAGTAACAGCACAGTGTGAGGGACTAGTTCAGCTTTGGAGGAGCAATAGCGGTGTGAGGAAACAGTTCAGCTTCAGAACAATAATTTTGCAGTGCAACGGCAACAGTTCAGCTTCAGAAGGACAGCCCCCCCAGCATAAGTGCTGTTGTTTAGCTTCAGAGGGGCAACAGCAAAGTGTGATTGAACAGTTCAGCTTCAGAAGAACAATAATCCAGTACATGTGTTCAGCTTCAGATTCATCAACTACAAGGACAGTGCTCACCACAGTTTGGACTCTTTATTTTGAGCTTTTATTATTCATTGCCTGATGCCAGAAAAAGCAACATGAGCATTTATGACACTTTGTGCCTTAACTTTACCATGAATATGGAACATGAAAAGCGATTGTAAACAGGAACGTGAGGCACGCAGCTGTGGTGGGTCTCACGGCTGACACTACAATCTACCAGTGAAGTTCTTGGAAGGTTCCGCTCAGCACGGGGTGGTCGTCGGTGCATCTATGCACAACCTGTATCAACCACAACTTCAGCTTGAGTTGGGGGGGCCATGTATGAGAGGAGAAAGGTCTCGCAGTGAAAGATCGGCCAGTAGGTGAAAGGCTGCGTTTGACTAGCAACACGGAGTGGCAAGAGGAAGCCAACTACACGTCCCATTACAAGCATCACGGTGTTAGCATGGTGAGGCTGAACGCTGACAAGGATGTTCTTGTGAAATGGGATGCATTTTACAATGCAAAGATGGAGTGGGTGTGGTCTGGGGGGGGTCATTGGTTTGGCCGGGGAGGGTACAGCATGTGTCTGAAATGCAGCTGCACAACCACTGTAATGACAGGGAGAGAGAGAGAGAGAGAGAGAGAGAGAGAGAGCTAATTTATACACACTCTGCCCAACAGCCAGGCAATTCTGTATCTTGAGTTTGAATTTCTGACTCATTTGCAGTGCCACTCTCAGAAGGTAATTTTGGAGAGGTCGTATTTTTGGCATACCAGGGGGCAGCCCATTAATTCGGAACGAGGGTGTTTGTAATGAAGCCAGGCGGTCATACGCCTGGAAGTTGCACAAGAGCTTGGCTTGTATTATTACATGTAATTAAATGTGAAGTCTTGGAGACCCGCTATGTATGCACACGCGCTTATATATGCGAACTAAGGAACACGGCTGCAACAATGGCCTTGTGAATAATGAATGGGCGAGTGGTTTGATCCCAGTCACTTTAGCTTGGATTGGTGAGCACCGGGTCACCTGGGACGAGGCGTTTGCGCGGCGTCATCGTTATTTTTCCTTGACGGGCAGGAGGAGCACACATTATTTATTTATTTACATTTATTTTGCGCACGCAGAAGACAAGCGAAGAGCCCAGATCCGGACGAGCCTTGTAGCCCAATGCCGGCCTTGCTGTGGAGCTGCGCAGGCCAAGACCTTCCCGCCGACTCGCTCCGATGTTGTGTCTTCCCTGTTTGTTTTCTCGTTTGTTTAGCGCAAGCCTGGGCCAGGCCGCACAGCGGCCGACTAGCCCCGCTGGTCCTGGACTGGTGTGTCTCTGATGAGCTGGGGCTCTGCCGCCCTCGGGCCCGTCAGCAGAACAGGCCACGGCGGGCCCAGGCACCGCGCCCCTCCTGGGAGATCCCACAGCAGATATATGCACGCTTCACTTCCCCCTAATTTACAGTGGGAGTGCCTATATTTTATCTGTGGGAGCCAGCTCTGGAAGAATGATGGGCCCCAGGTTTTGCTTCTACCCCCCCCCACCATCTCTCCCCCCTCTTTTTTTTTTAATCGACTGAGGGAATTAAATCGGGGCTAACGTTGCTCACGTCTGACTCTACGACAAATCAGCGAGGCGTCAGTGTGGAGTGGGTGTGGGGAGGGGGGGAGTGAGCCCTGCTGTTTAGTCCTGGGCTATTTATCATCTCTACCTGGCGGTGTGTGTGTGTGTGTGTTTGTGTGTGTGAGAGGAGAGAGAGTGTGTGAGTGTGTGAGCGAGCGTGTGCGTTTGTGTGTGCGTGAGTGAGAGTGGGCATGTGTGAGCAAGAGACTGTGTGTGTGTGAGAGTATTTGTGTGTGTCTGTATGTGTGAGAGTGTATTTGTGTGTGTGTGTATATGTGCACAGGTGACAAAGAGTGTGTGCAGTGGCGAGGAAGGGGTTGCTGTTTCCGAAACACCCACTGACAAAACTAAATACACTCAGCAACGTTGTGTTAAAACTGCAGAGCTAAAAAAAAGAAATTAAATCACATTTAATAACAGTTTTCCAAAGGGACCAATAACAATATTCTAATGCAGTAATTGCACATCCTTTTCCAATTTTTTCTCTTAAACCAAGAAATAAAACAAAAAAACACTTAAATTGCTCTCCAGGAGTGGTCCGGTCACGAAGTATGAACTTTGCCATGACCCTGGTCTGGTTCTGTTTGTACTGTATCGGGTTCCCTTGAGTCTGGACCTTTGCACACAAGGTAAAAAGGGAGCAGCTCTCGCATTAGAGGTTAGAGGCAGCAGCCGCGTCATTGCCACGTCTCGCCTTCCAGCCCAACAACGGCCGAGTCCACGACGAATGGATTCCCAAATCCGCTTTGGCAGTCACGTCTGCCTGGTTTGGCAAAACGCTCTTATTAATTGTAAATGATCATCTTAAGACATGCAATTTAAGAATTTCCTCCTTGATCCCACACTTATCAACATATTTACAGTCCTGTGTCTGTAGAAAATGAATTGAATACGCCTGATTAATTAAGCACACAGCCATCGCCACAATAAAACAGATAAAACTGTGAAAATTGACTGTTCAGTTCCGAAGCCCGCATAATGCAAATTTACTCGCATAAAACTGTTTAAAGATCACACAACTTATTGAAAACACCTGTAAGCCACAGGCATGGGGAAAGGAAATTGCCTCCTATGGCGTAATTTGGTTTTCCTCCCAGAAGCACTCAGGAAGATGCGAAACCTTATTGCGTTCAAAGATGAACCTGTCCCTCTCTCCTCCCGTACCGTCGCTAACTCTGAGAACATTAACATCGAGCAGGGGATATTCCCAGCAATGCACACACGTGCGCCTGAACATGAGGGGGTTGCTGGGAAGGGGGGGGGGTAGGTGCGTAGCAGCCTAATTTGCATTTCACAATATGACCTTGACTATGAAAGAAACAAGTTAATAAGCCTTCAACAAATGATAAGCTGTTTGGTCGATTTGCCTAGTGAACTGTTAATTGTAAAACTAGAAGACATTATGTTTGGCTCTCCACATTACATCTTTTCTGTTTTAACAGAGACACTTCATTGGGCACAATTAACAAAGCCTTGGAGATTTATTAACACACTTCTTCATGGTCAATGATCCATTACACTTAAGACATAACATTGTAAAATGCACATTATCTTCTTCTGGCACTTGCAATAATGCTCCAGGAAGGCAAGAGGCATATGTTTGCCCTGATAAAGTACCATTATTAGCTGACAAATTGTACAATTTGTTGGATGTTTAATTTATCAGCATGGGAAGGCACTTAGGAGGCTGACAATGTTGTTGTCACTTTCCACACAGGACCAGTTAAGGTTTGGGGAGGCTAGCTGGCCCCCAGTATTGGTGAACGTGGTCCATGACGAGAGAGCCTCCCTGGTGTTACGTGACTGAAGCGTACATCTTCCTGTCCTCTTCCTTCTCCCTGGCACACAAAGTGCCCGTTAACATTATTGTTGGAAAAGCTGGACAACGAACACCAAAAATTAACGAACGCTGTTACAGCGTCTGGTGTAGGAAACACTTAAGAGGGTTCAGATCATTGCTAAAGCTGTCATGAGCTTTTCACATTCGTCTTT
Organism: Chitala chitala; assembly: GCA_025773905.1. Classification (NCBI taxonomy): domain Eukaryota; kingdom Metazoa; phylum Chordata; class Actinopteri; order Osteoglossiformes; family Notopteridae; genus Chitala; species Chitala chitala. Next base: position 6,862,989 of record JABJVR010000002.1, on the reverse strand, counting down.
CCCCTTCCACTCAGATGTTTGTACCCCAAGAGGTCCTCTCTCAAGGTTGTGACCCTTAAACTCTTTGGTTACTGTTACAGCACCCGCCTTTAACCTGTTCAAAATAAACGAACACGTTTTTCTACAGTCACCTGTGTTTTGCCCATTACTGAACATGGGCAGTTACCTTTCCTCTGATGTACCCTGCAAGCCTTTTTCACTGGAATGCTGACGTAGATAGAGTGGCACAAAATGGCTTGCGCGTCTGTTAAATTGTCTCTCTCTCTGTTTTGCTATTTTATCACCGTCTTCCTTTGTTTATCAGTATCGTCCTTTGTGTTCAAACCCAGAGCCACAGAGAATGAAAGGAAGCGTTGAATACGAAGTCAGACTGATACAGTAACCTTTGAAATAATCACCGCTGTCTAATGGGCACCCTTAATTAACCTTGCAAGGAAATTAATAATCCTGTTAAATGAAGAAGGGAGAGATTTTTGATCACCACTGCGAACCTTCAGGGACGACTTTCATTTTCAATTTGCTCGATTAAAAAAGATAGAAATGTTGCCTGTCCCACTTATGGGAAAAGAAAGACGCTCCGTTTAAGCAGCTGTGGATGAAGACTCTCGACCTGTGTGGATTTTTTTACGGAGATTTTTTTTTTATGCAGGGGAAGTCTTTATTTAAATGACCAAGGACAAAGACAGGTAACCTGAAGGCTGTCAGTGCGTCCCAAGAGAGCGAAGCAGCTGTAGCTGTAAGGAAGACACTTAACCTGCATGACTTCAGCACCAAATCCAGCTGTATAAATGTCTCTCGTTAAGAAACTATATATTATGATAGAATTTTTTTTTTTTAGGAAGTAAGTGACAGCAGGCGTGAGACCATAAGAAGTGCTCCACGCAGTTTAAAACGTGTGCCTTCGGGAGCGCTGTTTAATGCATTTGTTCCTGTTTAATTCTCAGCCCCGATAAAAGAAGGGATGGATATTGTGCTCCAGGTTTTTAATTAAAGGGGTGCCTCGGTGATGAAATAGCCAGCTTCCATGCCTCTGGCCTTAGTCAATAACCTCACAGTGACCTACTAATCCAACTTGTTCGGGATGTGCCGTGCTCCGTGTGTGTATGTGTGTGTGTGTGTGTGTGTGTGTGTGTGTGTGTGTGTGTGTATGTTTGTGTGTGTGTGTGTGTGTGTGTGAGTGTGTGTGTGAGTGTATATGTGTGTGTGAAAGAGAGAGAAAGAGTGTGTGTGTGTCTGAGTGTATCTGCGTGTGTGTGTGTGAGTGTATCTGTGTGTGTGTGTGTGTGTGTGTGTGTGTTTGTGTTTGTGTGTGGTGTTTTTGTGCTCGAGAGAAAGAGATTGTAACTGCATGGGTGTCTGCATGTATGCTGGCTTGTCCAAGGACGGAACCACTTTTCACCCGGCCTTCTGTCCCAGTGCCAAGAGCCTATGTGGACCCAGTCATAACACAGAACCGTAGTGATATATGTGTGGCTGAAATGGTGTGTGTGTGTGGGGGGGTACATGTTTCTTCTCTAACCACATATTAACATCTGCTGCAGAGAGAGGATGGAGGTGCAGGCAGCCCGCGGTGCAGATATGAGAGGAGTTTCTTTTTGGCTCACATTTGTGTCAGAAGATGGAAGACAGGCTGTCTTGCTGGATAACAACGACCGTCCAACACACAGGGGAACAGGGGATGTGGTGCCGAACATGGGTAGGAACATGCTGCCTAATAAGCCCTATTCTGGTGCTAAAAAGTGAGGCTAATGCTCACTTTGCTAATTCCAGCAGTGCTAATGCTAACAGAGCTAACACGTTAATGTGTCGACCTCCATGTTAGTTGGCACACATGCAGGGTTGGGCCTAAAGTGCAGGCTGCGGTCTTGGACCGTGACCAGACTGCAGTTCCACAGGACTCCTCTGCGCGGTGCCTGAAATGAACCGATTGACCGAGATGACATCACCGTTATGCGTACTCCGAGCCAGCGCTTGGGGGACAGTAGTAAAGAGTTGCGCTCATGATGTCATTTGTAATCAGTTAACATTTTATTATCCTGGACCATCTGTGTCTTTAACAAGTTATCTAGTTAAGTCATAATTCATGGGGCACGGAGATGGGGTGGGGGTCCCGGAATAATAGGGAGGGGCATTAAAAAAAAATTCTGACTCAACAAGGGATGCTAGGGAGTAGATTGGAAATTGTTACTTCAGTCTTCGGGCAAATTAGGCACATGTCATGCTATCCAACTTGTGATCCCTATCAATCGTTTTGTCTCCCCGGCAGTGCAGATAAGGAATGCATTACTACCACAGTGCAGGTGGGCTGGCTCTCCTTCACCATACTGAAGACAACTTCATTTTTTTTCTCCCTTCTTCCGAGGCAAATCAATAAATGCTTTCTTACCCCTGTGTAAAGACACCACCGGGGCGGGGCAGCATACGGGGCTGAGGAAGATTGCCAAGGCGTCCCATCTGCCTGGTGAATTTTTTCGAGTTGCTGTGCTGTCAGCTGCTGAACGAACTGGCGGGGGGGGCTGAAGTAGTTTGGTGATTTAGAGAGGCAGAGAGAGTGGTGGTGGGACATTCAGCCAACAGGGGTGGAGGTGTGGAGAAAGCACATAGTAAACCACCCATGAAATGTCTATTGTAACTAATTTGCTTAGCTGACAAATTTATGCAAAAGGACTTTACCATTTTGTCTCTTTGCACAGGTGGATATTTTTGGGGATACTAATGCAGCCCCCCCCAGACCCTGGAAAACCTCGGAGTTGCTAATTTTGTATTGTTAACCCATGTGTAACCTACAGTCTGCATCCTTAGCCCATGTGTAACCTACAGTCTGCATGCTTAGCCCATGTGTAACCTACAGTCTGCATCCTTAACCCATGTAAGCCTACCGTCTGCTTCCTTTACTCATGTGTAACCTACTGTCTACATCCTGAACCCTGGTATGACCTACAGTCTGCATCTTTAACCCATGTATGACCTACAGTCTGCATCTTTAACCCATGTATGACCTACAGTCTACATTCTCGTGTGACCTGGTGATCGTGTAGATGCAGAAGAGAAACCCCAAGTTCATGTTTAAGATCCCCTTCAAAGTGTCCTGTAAAGATGAACAATGGGTGAAGATGAGGGTAGGGCTCAGTTTGGTAAAGCTCAGTCAGGCTGCTGCTTCTGAAACCTCTGGACTGCACTTAATGCCCGTCTCCTGTCACCTTTGTCAAATCAGAAACACCTTCTTCTGTGAAAGAGAAAGTACATGAAGCCAGTAATTATCTCCTGTTAAACACGCACAGTCATCATTCTTTATGTCACTGTCTGTTTATCCCCAGCCTGCTACATTGTACTGAAAGCTCAGTCACTTTGTGAGAAGTGTATCAAGTGTACCCCCACCTAAAACATTTTTGGTATTTGAGTCTTGTACAGATTACACTTTTTACATGAAGTCAATCTTACTTGTTGTAAGCAAACACAAGGGAACGACCTCTGGGTCTTGTACTGAGGACCATTAAATGGATCAAGCTCTCCTTAGAGAAAAAGTGGGACTTCATTTATCCCTGGTGGTTTTGGAGCTGGGGGGGCTGGCGGAAGGGTCACCAGGTTAAAGTAGGCCTGAGGCCCTTGATAGCACCTATAGTGAAAAAGTTGAGAAAACAGCAGGATAAAATGGGGTTGGGGAATATTGGGGGCCGCCCAGGGTAACTCAGGGTGTTAAGGAATGGCATTGAGGACACAAGGGGATGTCCACATTGTGGCAGTGCCTCTTTCAGGCTCTGAGGTTAAGCAGACAGATCCCCGTTTACTTAATTACATGATGAGCTGTTCTGCTGCCCAGAGGCCTAATTTGTTTTTGTTACTCAGTGAGGTCAACTACTTTAAACACATATATTACAAGCCTACCGGTAGATTGGATTACGTTATTTAAATAAATACAGGGCAATTTGTCAATGTCATGTTAGAGAGCCCCCTCCCCTTTGTACCCCTCGTCCCTGTCTCCTCCTCCGTTCTCCCCCACCAGTGAAACAGCAGGAAATGGTAATCTTGATTGCATTAACCTCTGTTAGAAAGAGCTGACCTGAATACTCTGTTTAGGTAAAGAGTGTTTCCTGGTCTGTGGATCACCGGGGTTCACACGCACGCACGCACGCGCCCACGAGCATGCGTGTGCGTGCAGCCGTCCTCAGGTGCCTGCCCGTCCGCCATTGCGTACACGCTTTTGCACGTATGGCCATGCCTCAAGGAGACAGAGAGAGGGACAGAGAGGTAAGCTGGAGAGTGATGAAGAGGATTCCTAACACCCTACCATGTTTGTCTTTCCCAGGAATGCACTGGCTGGCTGTGGTGTAAACGGAACGAGGAAGAGCGAAGAGATGCGCCCGGTCTTCACACTCTCACATTCCTGTTTTCATTGGCCAGAGAGCCAGGAAGAGCAAACCCACTCACACATACCCCTGGCCATCGTTCAAAGGTTATCAAGTGCCTTTGAAACGTTACACCAGCAGTGTGTGCTCTGCACGTGGGCTCCGTTCATGTTTCATGCGTTCTGCGTGACCATTGCCTCTGTTGGGGAAATCTCTCAGCTGGAGCTGCTGTTACGGATGTTTGGAAAAGGAGGTAGAGGGACTGATCCCTGTCAGAGGTCATTCAGCATCCATAGCCTTTGTCTGTGCTGCATCTACACCTGTAGGTGTGCATGTGTGCGTGTTTGTGTGTGTGTGTGTGTGTGTGTGTGTGTGTGTGTGTGTGTGTGTGTGCGTGTTCTATCCCAGCTTCTGTGCTATATCTACACCTGTCTATGCTTTCTATTCTGGCCTCTGTGCTGTATCTACACCTGTCTACACTTTCTATCCCAGCCTCTGTGCTGTATCCACACCCGCTTGTGTTTACACTTTCTATCCCAGCCTCTGTGCTGTATCCATACCCGCGTGTGTTTACACTTTCTATACCAGCCTCTGTGCTGTATCCACACCCGTGTGTGTGCACTTTCTATCCCAGCCTCTGTGCTGTATCCACACCCGTGTGTGTGCACTTTCTATCACACATCCAGTACTTGCCTGAGCCACACAGGTGCTGATCACAGGTGAACTTGAGCTTTTATGTGCAGTGTATACAAAGGAGATTGCAAACAGTGGAAATATAAAACACAGCAGGCAATGACAAACACTGGAGACAAAACACATAGAGGACACCAAAAGTCAGTAATTAAAGCATGCAAACATGCAGCCAAAAACAGACGGATACGAAAAACACAAGTAAGGAGATTTAGAAGATTGGTGACAACTGTACCGCCTGAAGAAGCTCATCATAATACATTATGGCCATTAGTGGAAGATATTTCCGTTTGGCCTCCTTGGTGCTGTGCTGAAGGTACTCTTCTGTTTAACCAGGGAACGTAAGTGACATTGTTTGTCTTGGCCAAAAATACCTTTTGAGTGCCCTTTTATCAGAGTGCCAAGGCTGACTGGCACGACGGAAGCACCTTCTCTGATCAGCTTATTGGCAGTGCTCGTCATCCACCATGCAGCATCTCTGAAAAACGCACCTGTTGCTCAGTCCCATACAACATCTGCACACTCCAAAAGAGTTGAACCTTCTTAAGAATTGTAGGCATCTCTGATCCTTCTTGCATATGACCTCCATGCTAGCAGACCACTTCAGCCCATTGAACAAAGGTCAATCCAAAGTATTTTTAGTTTCCCATAGACTCCTCATCCTTCTTCATCAACAATGGCTCAACATAAGCACTTCCGGAATACCACAGCGTTTCTTTCATCTTAGCAACGTTGAGGTGTAGATGGTTCCTTATGGACTGCTCAGCCAAGCACTTTGCCAAATTACAACAGTATTGATATTTAGCCTATAACTTTCAGGTACAATTTTAATTGCTAGTTCAGAAGAGTAGCCCTAAGCACTGGTTATCCAGCACAACATGTCAATTGTACAGAACAGCCCACTGGTTATTAACTGGATTTATTTTTATATGGCTCCTTTTGCAACAAGTTCCTTGAAGGTGCTTAAGAGGACTTACAAAGAATTAACAGAGGATGGAATAATTAAAGTTGAATTCAGGTGACAATGGAGGAGAGGAACCAAAAACCCCATGGTATGAAAATTAAAAACCTCTGAGGGTCCAAGGCTGACTGGGTGCCCAGCCCCACCTAAGCATTTTAACATTACAGAATGATAATATAAGGACTGTAAATGTAAATTTTAAGTCCATCCACATTCAAGATCTAGGAGTATATCTCTGTAGACTTGCAGGGCCTTTGGGTCCAAGGCCTCATTGGGGAGGTACACTGGCAGTCAGTGACTCTAACAAGGTCACAGGATGCCCAGACAGACACCAAGTAAATATATGGGAAGAGAAGGACTGCAGAGAGGCGCAAGTACATAATAGAAACATTGGCAGTCACATAACCAAACACAAGAGATGTATTGGAATGTACAGCTGCACCAGCAGCATTAATTACAGAGAGCTATGGAGAAAGCTAACTCAAAGAAGTAGGTCTTCAGCATCCCATACGTAGTCAGGCAGACTATTCCATAGTCTAGGGGCTCTGTAACTACATACTCTAGTGCCAATACATCTATGTATATGTAGCATGGAAAGAAGGCCTGCATTCTGGGATTACAAGGAATAACTTGGAGTATGTTTATTAAGCAACTCATATACCGGTGTTTGATCTTTGAGTGCCTTCTATGTTAACAGAACAACTTTGAAACTGGTTCTAAACTTAATGGGAAGCCATTGGAATAAAGACAGTATGAGACTCCTATGATCGTACTTTCTGCTCCTAGTAAAGAGTTATTAAGCACAACCCACTGGTTTTACAGCACAGTCCTGTGGTTTGACTGCAGGGTCCCTGGTTATAACACAGCAAACTGCTGGGTAGAACACTGTCCAGCGTTACATCGGCGCTGCACCAAAGTCTGCATCGCAGAAATGTCAAGAGTCAGGACAGCCTGCTGGTGAACATTTGCAATGACCTTTGTCTCTTTCCTCCTTTTCTACAATGCTGTATTTTGACATATAAATTGGTCCATTTGTAGGCTTTTACAAAGTGCCCAGGAACACTTCCCCCAGACGCTGCATGTCGAGTTTTTCCTTCCCTTTGCTCCCCCCCCCCCCCCGGCCAACCCCTCCAATGTATGGACAACCTCTTGCCCTCAAACACATCCTCCTTAGACTGCATTTCCAGTTCCTCTGTAATCTAAGCTTTATTTCCCTTACACCACAGGGTCAGCCTCAATGACATGTTTTCCTGCACCGCAGAAACTCCGCTTGCCCCGCCGGAGGTATCCTCACCCCATCAGGGCCTCTCCATCTCCCTCCTGGCTCCAGCCACCCTAGAGACGCTGCAAAAACCCCAGGGCTGTCTGCCAGAGGACACATAGTGCCCTCCCACCTCCCATCCATGAGGGTCACTCCAGGACATTTCATCGCTCCGCATTAACAGAGGGGAGGGAAGGGGTTTTGGTACCGGCATGCCGGGTCTCCTGTTTATCTTCTCCAGATGAAAGGGAAACCAGAGAACCAGGCCACATCTCTCCTCTTCTCACCTCCCGCGGTCACACCACAGACGGTGCCACTACAAACGTTTCCGTGAGGGGGGGTCTTGAAAAAGACCCCCTCCTGCGGCCCACCGTCAGGCTGGTTCTCAGCCTCAAGTTCTCTTTGTGGAATTTCCTCTCCTGGACACTGAAGGCCCTCTTCACCTTCATCTCACTCTCCTTCACTCAGCAGCAAAACCAGCGGGCCTCCTGGACAGTGCCTCTTACCAGGGTTACTGAGCGAACATTGGTGGGGGGGGGCTTGTGTCCTGACATGGCTGCAGGTACAAAAGCGCTCAAAATCTCGGCCTCGTTACCAGAATGTTGGCGGTTCAGGGCCCTAGAGGGCCTGTCTGCCATTCCCTACTTAACCTGAATTGTTCCAGGAAAAATATCTGACTATAAAGAAGGATTAAAGCAATAAGTCGCTTTGGGTAGAAGCATGGCCTGAGCGACTAATTGTAATGTAATGTATATGAAAGATTAGACCCTTACAGTCATTTTCATAATGGCTGCCCGCTCAAGGGGAGTACTTCACTTTCAGCCCATTTTTTGCACTCTCACACGTTTGAAGGTGCCATGTTTCTCCTTCATGTTGTTCAGCTTTGCCTGGTGATGGCCAGTGGAGATGAGGAGCTGATTTGAGGACAGTGAAAGTGGAGTGAATTCCACTGGGACTGTGATTCTTACATCTGTCATTCAGCATAAATGACAACTAACACATTATGAATTTTAGCAAACAGCAAATGGAAGTCCTTTAACAATAGTCCTGTTTGTTGTGTCTTTGCCCACTGTTTGTGTTTGTGCTCTGCTGTTGTGATTTTTGGACAAGCAAGCTGTTACATATGTCTTGCCTTTTTTTACTCCGCTGTGTGTAAACTGCTCCGCTGTGTCGTTAGTTCGCTGGTGTCGGTGGCATCTGTTTGCGAATGGCAAGCTATCTTAGGGAGAAAGCTTTATGCAGGGAAAGAGGAGAGGGGCTTTGGTAGTGACACGCTTCTGGATCTCCATCCAAAGCCACAAACTAACATGTTGTGTGATGTTCTTGGCAAGCATGACCCTAAAGACACACTTAGACGAGTGAGGAATTGTGATTTTGTTTGCGTCTCCCACGCGTACACCCATTACTAGCCACTTTTCCTGCCCTTGTTGCATGGCCAAAACATCATAGCATAGGTTTGTCACAATTTCCTACAGCGGAGACACAGAGACGAGGGGAGGTCTCATTGTGGGAAGGTTTATTAACAAAAATCAGGACAAAAGGGCAACAAATATTATATGGGCAAGAACCTCAGCAGTAAACAAAACATAAATTTAGGATAGCAAAGGGAAATAGAAGACAAGGTGGGGAATCAGGGCTACGCTGGGATGACAGACAGAAAGGAATATATAGGGGCGAGGTGAGAAAACGGAGAACACTAAATACACAAAACTGAAGGAAACCACACACATTAGCACAGGGACCGAACATGAGAGAACACCTAACACTAACCGGGAGTGACAGTGGGGAACCACAGAGCTGATATAGTGCATAAGGGTGAGGCTAAGGAGGTGCCATTGCTAATAGAATCAAAGGTGCATACTATAAAAAGGACTGATATAGAAATAACATATGGACTACAGAGGAACACAAAATAATAAAAAACCAGACAGCACCGGAAGCCTAGAGCTGGCAAAAGCAGACAATGTAGAAACACAGAAAAACAAGACAGGGCACGACCAATTTTGTGACAAGGTTCAGCTGTTAAACCCTTCAATGGAATAAAATGTGTTAAATGGAGAAGATAAATAAGCCTTATAAGGATGAAAATGGCATTATAACATCACAACCTCTATACACCCCCTCCCCCCAGGTGGACAGTGTATGCTGACAGTGGTGGTTTTGATTCCTAAACCCCTACCTGCCAATTGGGGCGTTGGGAGAGGAGGTGTAGGGGTTCAGGCAGAGACCGTTTTCACCTGCCTCTTCCAGCCCTGCTCCCACATCACCCCCCCCGCCTCCTATCAGAGCCGATCTGTACCCCCATCACATCCCACCGGCCAGTCCGCTGCATCCAGCTTCCAGCTTCAGCACAGCATTCATGCTTCTGCCCTTGCCCTCCAGCCTGTCAGTCCACTCTTCCTCTCCACCTTTCCCTGCCAGCTCCCTCACTCTCTGTCCTGCTCTCTGTCTGTATACCTGTCCTACTACAGCACCGCATTGATATGTATTCTCGCTCACTGCATCTCCAGGATCTCCCTTGATACCGAATCCCAGCATGGCTGCACACTATACTTTATCCTTCCAGTTTTGTTGTCTCGGTCACTGCCGCAGTAACTGGGTGGTATTGTATTTTTTATAAGCACCGGCACATTAAATAATATCTCTGTGTTTCCTGCACCTTTCAAAATGCCTAATTAATGGTAATATTGTCATTATAAATTAGGTACATGGTGCATTTCATTACCTGTACAAGTCAACATCAATAATATGATACGGGGACTAATGTAGCCCTGTGTTTGGAGCTGAGTAAATCTGAGCCTTCCAGACGGAGTCAATATTTCAAAATACGAAAAAAATTCTATTTTTGGTCAATTTAATTTTGATTAATTTCTATGCATGAGTATAATTTTTTTCTGATGTTACCTCTAATGTTGTCTCATCTCTCTCTGCATGCCCGCCAGTGTGTGTGTGTGTGTGTGTGTGTGTGTGTGAGAGAGAGAGATTGTGTATGTGCAGTCCGACCCCCCACAACAGCCACCAGCCAGCTCCAGACGGATAGTGTTTTAAGCCCACCCACCACATAGTTAGCTCTGCTGATGCCCGTGACGTCATCCTAGCGAGGAAGATCTGATTTCAGCAAGCCTCACAGCCTTGCAAAGTGGATTTTCATGAATAAGTCCAGTGTCGTGGGGCAATCCAGCCTCGCAGGATGACAAGATGATTGCAGTCTGGTATGTCTGTAAGTAACATCCTGCCATAACACGATTACATTATGGCTATCCTTGTACTAAAATGAATACAGTACTTTCAAGGTTGATTTACACTATTCATCCATAAACAGTGTCTCCAGGAATGTTCTTTTTAGTTTTCAACAACGTTGGCGTTGACACTGTCAACAGTGGTAATGATTCCACTGATTATAATCAACCACAATAAGTAGAAGACTTTTTTTTTTTTTTACATTATCGTTGAGCTGTTTTTTTCCCCCCTGGGATGCAGTTTACTAGGACTGTGGGAGACGGGTTGTTCAAAGTGCTTTACCTGCTTCATCTTTCTGGATTTCCCAGCAGGCCATGGGATGCAGGGGTCAAGGCAGACAGGCTGAGCAAGTGGTCAGGCCATGTGTTGAGCTTTTGATGAATGAAAAGGATTCTGCCAACTTAATTACACTGTAACCCCTCAATAAAAGCGGGGCCACCACTGATTAACTAGTGAATAATTGGGCGTTGATTGATGGTTCTTTGCGCCTCGCCACTGAGGGCTGAATAAATAATTATTTTGCCTTTGGGCCTCTTTGCCGGTCACTGCGGCCTCTAATTTATGGATAGGGACGTTTTGCTTTTCTTTTTTCCTCCCCCAGTGAAAGGAATAAAAGAAAAAAGGGAAAAAAATGGTCTTCACTCTGGGGTCATAGTCGCTTTTATAGCCTAAAGGCCCGCCGCCACCGGGGGGGGGGGGGGGGGGGGGGGGGGGGGGGGGGGGGGGGGGGGGGGGGGGGGGGGGGGGGGGGGGG
>JABJVR010000002.1:6839297-6849325 GCA_025773905.1 Chitala chitala | reverse complement strand
CCCCCCCCCCCCCCCCCCCCCCCCCCCCCCCCCCCCCCCCCCCCCCCCCCCCCCCCCCCCCCCCCCCCCCCAGACAAGCAGATCCCTAGTGTTCCAACAGTCACGTCATAAACCAAATGGAACACAGCAATTCCATGGAGGCAATTAATGGAGTTCAGCAAACACCAAGTGTGACAAACAGAAGGGAGTGTGTGCCATTATTAAATTGGGAGGTGAACCGGTGGGAATTTGGATCGCTTGCAGTCAGCGTCACCTCTGATCTGGTCGGGTCCTTGGTTGCTCTCTGCAGGGTGGCACATGAGCGCATTCCAAAAAGAGGCTGCAGAAACTGGGGTCTGGCTGGACGAGGGATGGGTGCTTAAACCCTCACCAAATAAGGCCAGCTGGTGAGAACCCAGCAAACATCCCATGCTCCAGCCCTCAGCTATGATACCGTACTGAAAACGCGAGACAGTCATCCTCTCAACACCTGACGTACGTGAGGAACAAGACAAACCAATCTGTAACCAACGTAGTCACACTATCCCCATTTGTGTATCCAAACAAAAACAGCCAGTTTCAAAAGCAGTACTTTGGAGTAGGGAAATTACAACTGGATACAAATATGAACTTATTTAAACCACCCCCCCCCCCACACACACACACACACACACACACACACACACCACTTCCTGACCCAAGTTTACAAGAGTGCAAAAGAATAAGACTGACAATTTTTTTTTTTTTTTGTTACATGGAGGGAATCCATTAAGTAAATCTTTTCCCATTAAAACAAAAAATAATAATAATAATAATAATAATAATAATAATAATAAGTGTTTTACATTATCAGTTTAAACAGAAGAGTGAGAGACATTATCATGCCATAAGGCCAAACAGTCCAGGTGCAGGAATTCAGATATTTGGCTATAACAAATGAAGATCCCTCTTCTTTAAACGCCCCCCTGGGCCTATGGTCTAAATTGGCTCATAAGATGCAGGAATGAAAACTTGCAGGGCACCGCCCTGCTCCTACCAGTACGTCCGGGAAACGTGTCACATCGTCAGCAGTGGGCTAGCTGCCCAGCCTACCTTCCCAGACCACGAGGAAAGACATCGTCTTTCTGCAGCACATACAGAGTCCTCATTGTGTAGCTGCCAAGCTAAATTAATTTGGAGAGGAAGTGGGCCAAACCCCATTATCTAGTTCAGTTTCACAGCCACAACCTGGAGTTCACATATTACATCCTCTGCATCGGCCTGACGTGCACAGATAAGCTTCTACCCACATCGTTAATGTTCAACCACGTCTCTTCGCATCTGGAGAGGCATTATAGTTCTGTAGTGATCCCCGCCCCCATGGTAAGGTGCAATATGCCCTTTGTTGGTCTGGAGCAAAAAGTATGCAGAACCTGTAGTCCAAGGAGCACTAACAAAGTCCTTTGAGTCAAAAGACAAAATCTGAGAAAATAAGGAAACAATCCAGAGGAAAGTGACATTTGAATAACTGCTACACAAATTTTTGAATGTTTTTAAGTCCTAAGGCTCCTGCTATTCATTCATCCAGTGTGAACCCACCTTTACAGAATAGTCGTGACTAACTTTAAGCAATTCTCCAGAGGAAACCAAGACAAGTTGCTTCAGGACTGCCTTCATGGCTAATGCTTGAAGTTGCACCATTCTACATTCAAGACAGTGACACTTAGAAGCAGATATTTGACAAAAAGTACTTCACATTTTTAAGCCTCCTGAATATGTTTGGCCTACTCTGTTCTGCAGCAATGTTTGTAGCAACAGTTTACAAAACACCAACATTCTGGCCAATCACTTTATTGAAAATTATCTGATGTGACATTTCACAAGTTTTTCCTAGAACTGGAACAAAACTGGCCGTGACTGCAGCGCGTCGACAGCTACATACAGCCCACTAAAACGATCACGTTTTGTCTCGTGTAACAGTTTCACATACAGTGTGAACATGTTTCAATTTTTTTTTCCTAGCACTGCTCAAAAATTACCTCCCTAGCCCAGCTGAGGTAGTTGAGTCTGACCTCTCTGCGGGAAGCCGTTCAATATCTTCCTGAAGAAGGCTCTACAAAATTAGTCAACTTCCTTTGCTCCTGTATCACTGCTGACTTGCTCAAAGGATGCATCTTGGGACAACCAAGGTCAATTACCCAGTTTCTTGACTTTTTACTGGAAATGAAAATTACATCCTGTTAAAGACATCCTCCAAATATTATGCTGCAGTCCAGGACAACCTTGTTCCCAATTTAGCATTCCCCCCCCCCCCAACCATGGTTTCCTACTAGGCTGAGGCCATTATAACGTCAAACTTCAATGGATATTCACAGCCTCCATTATCTGACGGATGCCCACTCCAATTTCCATCAACGAGCAGCTCTGTACACAAAGTCAGGGCTAGCAGACGTGGAAGGATTTCAAGTTCATTTTAACATTACAAGTCTGGAAGCCAAACATGACAAGCCAACCAGTATGAGGAGATGACGCAGGCCTACGTTAATTTCACGACACTAACACAAACGTCCCAACAAGGGGAGTCTGGGTAAAGGTTTGCTCCTTCTGAGAAGTCAGATAATATCAACTCAGCAAAGAAACATCAGGTCAATTTGGTTTTAGTCTATACTGTGGAATATAAGCCTAGATAAAAACAGGTCCAAAACAGTCTCACTGTACTGCACTGTATTTTTGATGGTCAGCACAACAGAAAAAGTGCCAGACACTTACCATAAATGTCTACAATTCCTGGCTGCAAAGTCTTTGATTTAATGGGATCAAACACCAATTATATAGAAATTAGTTTTTAGAGGCTGGTGTTCAGACAATTGAATGTCTATCATTTGCCAGTCTGCCTGACTCATTATACTGACAGCAGATCTGTACCACCTGTGAAAACTGATAGTCATACCATTGCTTTTAGGGCATCTAGTTTCTGAGAGTGGGCTGAGTAATCACTAAAAACTTTGCATAACTGATGGATGCTGTATCAAAGCCATTTCACAGATGTCTCAATTATGTTAGGCCATTTTATTTGTTGTACTCAGAACAGCTTACATGCATTAGTGCACGTAATTTAGACAGGACACACCATCAACATTTCCTTCTGCTGTGAGCATTTCAGTGTTGGCACTACTTTACCGAGCAGCTACAGTGTTTCTAGTTTAATTATCTGCAAGTCATACAACACGTGTAAATCTTCTGTATACAATAACCATATCCAACTAAGGGAAACTGTCACAGCTTTTTATTGTTGCAAAGCAGCAAGTTCTATTAAACTCACAAACAACGAAATAAAATTAAGATGCTGCGCACTCAAAAGTATGATAAATAAAAAGGTAAACATAGCGGCCAGACAACTACCACAAAGAACAAAAAGCAGAAAGTTCTTATAAAACCTGACTTTAACAGAGCAGCTGATTTGCATGCACAAGCCAAGGGAAGGGTAGTGATCTTCGAAACCTGGACAAAGGGCGGATAAACACAACCCCACTATTGTCAGGGCTCCAGCTTCCAGTTCACAGTCTAACTCCTGCCACTGATAAAGCTTCCTCATTTAAAGGTCTAACTGAAGGACCAGGAAGTGCACATATACACGCAAATTCGTGCACACACACATGCATATGGGGGGAGACAATGTTTCAATTGTCAAACGGGTTAGCATCATTAACATAAGACTGGAAAAGCAGCACACAACGCTATCCATACGAAAACAGGGAACACCTTAAAATGTGTTACACGAATGATTTTCTTAACTGGGAGCAGTAACAAGTTCCTTCTGTACCACGTGACGAGTTCTGTGATTATGTGCACATCTGTAGCAGCTGCTGTGCCAATATTAAGAAATCACTTTCTGGCATAAGAGAGAAGTGGTGATTTTCCATTGCTTAGTATCGACAGGAAATATCACAAGTCAGACAAGGCTCTAAGGAGTTTGTAACGTAATTCAACTGCAATCCACATCCACAATCCTTAAAGGCGTCCCGTTGAAATACACCAGGAACCAGCCAGGGCAACACAAACTACGTGCATCCGTGCTCAGTTAATCCTAATTCTGGGTAGCATTTTTTGTCTGAGCCTTAGTGCTTCTGCCTGCACATGCCAAGCTTTTAAATGACATTCGTGTGATTTTTGGTTCTGCTGGCCATTGCTGGACGACGTGCTGCGACTGGAAGCTGTTAAATCGAGACATTTTTCTACTAGCTCTCAACCAACGTAATCATAACCGTACATAAACGATAACCAGAGGCCAACGGAATAAACTACATGCGAGAAAAAGACGTGAATGCTTACACACTTTACATAGAAAAATGTGTGCAGCTGTAAACATGTGCTGCTCTACAGCTGCAAATTGCTAGTGGAAAAACATATTTGGACTTAAGTTACAAAGTGATCATCTTATCTTAAAAGTGCCCGTGTCCATTTGCGATCAACCTTTTGAGTCGCTTTCTTTCCTGCTCCAATCACAAAAGGCGTGCATGGCTCACAGAAGCGCGGACGCGCAGACATTCAGCAACAGCACCTTATTTAGTGTTATTCATTGAGTCCCAGTCCGTAGGCGTTCCTTTAACTCTTTGCTAAGAACAGTGCAATAGGTTCAAACGTTGCACGGTTCAGTCTGCGTTTTAGCAGCGCGAGACCCCTGCACGCGCAGATGCAGTTTAGAGAAAACAAATCTAAAAAGGAAAAACTGCTTTGATAGCACGCTGCTTTGCGGAAGCTTACCATTCGCAATTAAAATGTTCCTTCTGCGGTCTAAAATTCCTACTTCAAAATAGCACTGCTTGATAATTATATGGAAATAGCTACCAAATACTTAGTGCGTTTTTTTTTTTTTTTGTCTTATGTGCGCCAAACAATGCTGCTAAATACATTAATAAACAGCCAAGTGTTGTGTTGAAAAGAAAGCCGTGCGGTTGGTTTGTAAGACATCACCAGCGCATACTTTAAAGGCAGAACTTATGTTTTCTTACCGAAGTAGACCCAGAAGAGGATGCTATGTAAACTTTAATCACCATGTTGATTTCTTATATTCCTTTGGCTACAAATGAAACGCAAATTTCAACAGCGATTCTAAAAAGGATTGTAGTATTAAAAAAATCGATTGCTTTCCTGCCAAATTAATTTCATGCAACTGCTGATCATCTGCGGAAGAGCTTTTCAGTTCCCGAGGTTGGTTAACTGAGGACGTTTCAATTTTGTGTGTACCCAAAACCCCCCGCCCTCCCTGCCATCTCCCAACTCCCCGCCCTCTTTCGCCGTCGGTAATGTCACATAAACGAAAATCAAAATATATGTCAAATTACATATGTTTGTACTCCAGATTTATCCCTACCATGGTATTATCTTCTCTGGCGCAATGATAAAACTGGCCACCATACACAATAGATTGTGATATGATTTAAAACTTCTGTCCCCGACCTGTGCATTGGGAACATCAGCTGTGGTTCTTGCCACTTGCATAAGAGGCATCCGTTAATTACTAATAATTAGTTCGCCTTCATATGCACGCCTGCCTCCAGATTTGCTTGGATGAATCGTTTTAAAGCTGCCGGTCATTGTTCAGTTGAGCGAATTTTAGACCATGAAGGGCTAAAATTTTCATTTATATACCACTCGCCTAATTTTCTGTATATCTAATCATGAGGAAACTGCACTGGGCAAGCGGGTTTCAAAATGTAAGAATGGTTTTATGAAGTCCTGCAGCGCATGTGTAACAAGTGGAAAGGTTTTTTTTAACCGCGCTTTATTTTAAATTTGAATTATTCGCTTGACACGATGCTGTAGCGCGTAGTGTGCACCTTACCATATTCGTCGCGGTTAAGATTGAATAATTACGTCAAACGTATCGCGTCTGAAATATATACACAATATTTTCACGAAAATCATAATTGTTATTGAAGGAATGAGGCGCCCTCTCGTGACTAATGGCCAAGCACATGGGGGTAATTTTGGGTTTATTTTATTGTTTAAAAATGTCACTCCATAAGATACGAAAGAATGCATTATAAATGTTTTCAGTCACAAAACATTATTTTCATGATGCAACACGACTCAGTTTGGCTCGATTTACCATTAAAACTGTGCACTGTTAACTGTACATATTTTAATTTTTATATTGCGCTCACGTTTTTAATTTCTGCTTTTGTTAAGTAATTTACACGTGTTAAGTAATACACATTAATATTTGTTAATATGTTCTACTGCTCTCATTTAAAAGGATACAGTGTGCATTTAAACAACAAATGAATGACGTTTACAAAAGATATGACACCCTTTACATATTAACAAAACAGTGAGAAGCTGGGCAGGTAATCAATTCCCCATAAAATCATAATTATTATTTTTGCAGGCTACCATTCAGGATTATATCACGGATACGAATCCAAACGTTTTGTTACTTTAGTACCTCATCTTTTCAGTGGTTTACAGTACAATTCAGGGCAGTACTTTAAGGTTGCGAAGGGTGTAATGACTAAACATGGCCGCGGGGGGCGCTGTTCTCCTGGAGTGTCCAATAGCGGTAAAGCTTATATCCGCTTTCAGTATGTAATACATTGCGGCGGCCAATAGAAGTCTGCTTTTCAAAACCCCTGGTAAGGTTTTTTCTCCACGGAGGAATTTGGTTAAGCCGCCAAAGAAGAATGTGTCAAGCAGGCTGGGCGCCATGTTGGAAGTAGACTGAGCGGAGGTCTAGAGCGGTATCTCAGAGTCACAACAAACCACGTTTTCTAATATTTAGAGGAACTTCGTTCTCTTACAACATTTTAGTACGGACCGCTCAGTAGAGGATTGCGAGGACTTCCTTGCGTTACTTGCGGTGCAGAGAATCACTTTCATACGTAGGACATATAAATAGCATATTTTCATTCCTAATAGAAAATGTGGTTCATTTTGTAAAAAAATATATATTAACTTCTGATTTAAAAAAAATCTCCCATCCTATTTGCATTTACGATTTCGCGCGTAAAAAAATGCCGGCGCTGGAACCCCAGCTCTACTGCAGTTGCGAGCACCGTCCAGCGATTGGCCGAGCCTAACGTCAGTCATGGCTTAGCCGCACCCCTCCCCCCATTCAACCACTGGGTTTAATGTTGCTGTGTGTTTACTACAGTATTTAGTATAAGGGGCTATTCGCCTTTTACATGCTGTGAACTCTGAGAAACATAACAGAGGTGTTTTAGGTTCATTTTAAAGAAGCCATTAAGGAATTCGACATGCCCAAACGAAAGGTACGTAGTTAACAAAAATATACAAATACTTTTTCCTTCTTCTGAAATCAGAGAACATTTACTGTCGATCTCACGTTAGCTCGCGATTTATTGTGAAACCTACAAGACAACGATGATTAAATTATAAAACCAGTTTTGCGAAAAACTAAACCGTATTAATGGTCTATCCGTATGTAAGAATTTGCGTAAAATTTTTCTGCGAAATGCACGCGTTTCTTTGCTTGCAGATGTAGTGTTTACACTGCTTTCTTGATCAACGCACTATTCTCTTATGAGGAGTCTGAAGTCTAGCTTGGTCTCCATGCTGCTAAACCACAAGCAGCCATGCTTTGCAGCTCTGACTGTGTCCACCGTAAAAATGGCAAATCACAATTGCCCGTCTGTATCGTTCCGAGCGCTTGCATTGGTCTGAAACGACGCATGTAAACGCATTAGAAGCTATTTTTTTTAGTAACGGTTTTAAAGCGCTTATTTTGTCTCGCGAAGACAAAAATGTATTATTTTTTTCTTTGTTCGAGGTGCCAGATGGCTGCAATATCACCTTTCTGTCGTCAGGTGGCGCTGCAGCAATTTGGTTTGAACCCCTCCCCCTTTTTTGTACCCCCCCTCCCCCGGCTGTGACAGACAAAAATCTGAGAAGGGAAAGCAGGTTTATAAGGGGGGATGTTTCGCCAGGACTGCTGTAAAAATTCATATCCCTTTGTTTCGTTTTCTACATGTGAGTCTTGGTTGGGATTTCTGAGCTTTTTTATTTTCTGATTGCGGGTTTAAATCGGCTGTATTAACGCAAATATCTTCGCAGTGTTGATTGGCTGCTGAGTTCAGTCCAGGCAGCTGTCAGCCATACAGGGCAGCGTGTTTGCTTTGCAAACCTACGTAATGCTTGCATCCGTCCAAAATATGCAGATTTTTTTTTATTAAACGGGAGGCTTATCTGTTATTGTCTTGGTTAAATTTAATTTTGCATGGGTAGCAATGCAAATATATAATTTTGAAAGTAAGGTAAGTATACGTGCTATTTTTTTATCATTTGTGACGGCGCGTGTTTTAATTGGATTTAACTCTCAAATTAAGCCGATCAATCAAGTGAGTTTTCTTCTGTCTCGTGCTTCTGGCGACCAGGGGATGACCTACCAGAATATTTTTGTTTATATTATGCTAGCCAGTTTAATGCGTTGTAATCTAATGTGTCACGTTCATTTTTAAGGCATGTGATGAACGTTAGTTTTGGTTGTGAACTGGTTATGGTAAACTTGTTTATTTTTTTTTGCAGCAACAAGGAACTGAGGGTGACGTAAAGGAGGAGGTGAGTGTCAGCTTTTTAATATGTGCTTGTCATTCCTGAAGTTATGTGAATTATATATACAGTATAGGGTGAAATGACTCAAAGGTGAGCATGTCAGTGCAGACAGTTTATAAATGTAAGTTGTTTTAAAATGGCTCATGGAATGTTTTATTTATTGTTTTTCCCTTTTTGTATTTTAGCCGCAACGGAGATCTGCAAGGTTATCAGCGGTAAGTCCTGAGTATATTTCATTACATAAAAAATATATATTTGTATATATTTGCTACTTCTGAAATTGTTTCTTCACTGTTAGTCATGCTAAATGTTTTTACCACTAATTTTTAAGGACGCTTGAATGTAGTTAGTATGAATGCATGTAGGCGATGAGTATTTGCACAACATTTATGCACACTGAATGCTTATTATTAATTGTACTTTAATTATAGATATGGTTGAGTGATTTACAGAAGCCTTCTTTTTTTCCAACAGAAACCGGCACCACCAAAACCTGAACCAAAACCCAAAAAACCAGCAAAGGTAACACTGTCCTCCAAAAAGAAATTGAGACAGACTGAAAGAATCTATATTGTTTTGAATGGTACACAGGCTGTCCGGAGCACATCAGGTTTAGTAATAAAACCTTGCGTATTATTATTAAAAAAAATTTTTTGATAATGTTTTATTCAAACTTTGCATTCTATAAAATGCTTTTTTCTGCTCCTGAGCCCATGCAAAGGTAAAAGTCTCTTGTTTTGGAGTTTGACAGTTTACCACAGCACTTGTTAAATCGCCAAGGGCTACAGACTGTAACCTGGCACCCATCAGTCCCTTTTGCTGTGTCTGCAGAAAGAGAAAGCGGTCAACGACAAGAAAGAAGAGAAGAAGACCAAGGGGAAGAAGGGGAAAGCAGAGGGCGAACCTAATGAGGAGAACCACTCTGAAAATGGGGAGGCAAAGACCAACGAGGTATGTGCTGTCTGTGTAGCACGTTTGGAAAGGCCTGACCCAAGACAGCGGGTAACGATGGATTAGTTTAATTTTCGATGTGTTAAAAACATATACATTGTGTTCACAGTACCTCTGGGTTTTATAAGGTATATTCCTGAATGCTTGAGGATGTTTAATTGTTTAAATATAATGTAGAATAGTTAAAGTATAATTTTCATCATTGTATACATGTAAAATTGTATATAGTTGTATGTAGTAAAGACATGTAACAGTGGAAGTACAGTGTAAAACTTTGGTAATTGCCTGTCAGGAATAGGCCTATGCGAGTGCCTTTCTGTTATTTGAGCATTGAATTGTAGTTGAGTGTTAGAATGCCAGTTCTTTTGATGCTGTGTATCTCTCTGTGCATGCAGGTGGGGGACACTCCTGAAGAAACTAAGAAGGAGGAAGCAAAGTCTGAGTAGCTACACTGGGCCGCCCCCCCCCCCCCCCCCCCCCCCACCCCCCCCACCCCCACCCAAACCCCCAAAGCCCCCCCACAAAAAAGAGGGGGGGGCCACCAAAAC
>JABJVR010000002.1:6778200-6830117 GCA_025773905.1 Chitala chitala | reverse complement strand
GTAAGAGACTGTGTACGGGACATAAGGAAGTGTAAGAGATTGTGTACGGGACATAAGGAAGTGTAAGAGACTGTGTATGGGACATAAGGAAGTGTAACAGATTGTGTACGGGACATAAGGAAATGTAACAGATTATGTACGGGACATAAGGAAGTGTAACAGATTGTGTACGGAACATAAGGAAATGTAACAGATTGTGTACGGGACATAAGGAAGTGTAACAGATTGTGTACGGGACATAAGGAAGTGTAACAGAAGGTGCAGTGCTGTCTGTATTGCTTTGTTGTAAACTGCAATAAACCATACTAATTAATTAGCTCATTTTAAGTTTGATAATTAGGTAATTTGCACTTGAAGTGTTGTATATTGTGTTAAAATGAGGCTGGTTGTTACGTTGATATTTTACAGGGTTTAGTGATATTTGGAAGAACTAGTTTAGCTGGACTGGGAATACATTTTTTTTCCCTATTTAAAAATAATGGAGATAGTGTTTTAATGTATTAGAATGCAGTAATATATAAATGCATAATATTTATATATTATTGCATGCTAATACCAGTATACATTTACATTGTTTCTGCTTTGTACCGCTTTATGGTAAAGTGACAGTTTTTTCTCCCAGACCTGGTTCCTAAATAATCAGTAGGGAAAAAAGTGTTCATTATACTTTTTGGTGCTTCCTTTTATGGTTTAAAAATAATTTCCCCTTGTGGGACAAATAAAGGTTTCTTCTTCTTCTTCTTCATTGATGTGTTAATCTGTATAACAGTCAAAGCAAATGTTTGAACAAAATGAAACGTTAACATTTCCCCCTCCCTCCATAGGATTATATGTTTACAGTTTCCCATAAATCTCCACGTCTCAATTATTATTGGGTCATGATAGCAATGTTTGGTAGATTTCACGAATTTAAAGCTTCAATTTTCTGACTCCCACTTTGACAGAAAACCCGTCATTGAATGGGTCCTATAGCACTGACAGTCATCTGGTAAAACCAGCATTCAAGTCAAAACCAGGACCAATGGTTCTGGGGTTCACAGTCTCCTCACTGTTCTCTGAATCCTTGCAAAAAAGACTACTGGATGATGGATGCCTGCACATATATCCTGCTAGGTGATAATAGTAGCAAAGAGAAAAAGCCTCAGTCTTCATTCATGTCTTCCTGTCCTGGTGAAAGTCTAGATTTGCAGCAATTAGCTTTACAGAGTCCACACCCTCACCCTGGTGTGTGTCTGCAGGACTGTCACTTTATTGGTTTTGGTGGGCAAATCTGTTATTAATAGCCAGGTAGCGTCGCTGAACAGATGAGGTCACGTCCCTCTACATGGTGTCCACTTGGCCTACAAAACTACAGAAGCGTGGCCGCTTCTATAAGCGGACAAGCCTCATAGAAAATGCAGAAATTTGTGTATAAATAATACTGCCAGATGTCATTGTGGGCACGTTGTTTTTGCCGGTGGTTTTCACCTGCGTTCTGCAGATGCACCAGAAGGGCCTGCAGTAGAGCCAAACATCAGCACTTCGTGCACACCTGGGGACAGGAAGGTCCATTCAGGACACGCAAGGCCATTCTCTCCCTCACTCTGCCTGGGCCTCCTGCTGTTTGACTGCAGAACATCTGTTTCCTCACGTGGAGGTAACTGCGTAATGAACAAACCGCTGCACCCCCCCACCCACCGTGTACACATCAGCTCCCAGTTGGCATATAAACACATTGGTGGGTTTCAAAGCAACTTACTGAGCTGTGATCAAATTTTCCCTATGTTATGATCAATAGCAGCAAACTCTGGCCTTCACGCTTTGCTTTATACTTTGCTGTCACTCGAGGATATTATCTATAAACATGGACGAGACTTGTGTTGATACTCTGATGACGTGCCACATTACAGCTGAGATAATACGGAGCTTCCAGAGTTATTTATACTTGTTTCACGTCTGTAAATAAAGATGTGAATGGTGTCTTCTTTGTTATGATTTTATTCATTCTGGCAGAGCTTAGATGCACCCTTTACTTTGTAGACCCATACCTTCTTTAGTCACTTAGCTTAGCCTGTCTGCACTTAATAAAATGGGTGAGTTGTGCAGTTTTGCACTGCTGTATGGAGATAATGTTGTTACAGTATTCAAAGCACATCAATGTTGTTACTTCATTTCCAGCACGTCAGTGTTGTTACATTTTTCCCAGTATGTCAGTGCTGTATGTATCTAGGCTTGTGTCTTGGAATAGACCTTCTTGTCTTGTGGCATTGCTTGCTCATCAGATTCATCTTTCTTCTGCTGCCATAACTTAATTATTTAGGCTATGATTGGTTGAACATATCTGCAGGCTATCATTTAATTACCAAAAAACATTAACTAATGCTTTTAATCATGATCTTTCAAATTATTATTTTAAGCTTTTAATTGTGTGTGTGTGTGTGTGTGTGTGTGTGTGTGTGTGTGTGTGTGCTCACGCATGTGCCTCCATGCATCTGTGAGTCTGTGTAGTATATATATAACTATTACAGAAGTTAATACTTGTAATCCTGGTGAAGTGCTTTAAAATATTTCCTTAAATGCTTATCCCTACAACATCGTGAATGTTACAAAGAATTTTTTTTAACCTTAACAAAATGTTCCTGAAAGAAAAAATTGGGGAAGTTGAACTCAGCGGTCTTCCATAAACAACTTCATTTTCAGCATTCCAAGTATGCTCTCATCAGCAGAAGTTGTTAGATGTAAAAAGATTCTGTGTCTGGAACTCCATGAAATCCTTCTTCAGTAGAATTCAACCTCATGCCTTCAACTGAAGAGGCACAACCAGAAACATGGTGTTGGGATAGTTCCAGTACTGCTATTAAACCACACCACCCTTGACAGGACTTTGCATGTTGTTTTTGCCATCATTCATCCATCACCACTTATCATGGCCAAGTTCAGTGGAGTGACCCTTTTCCAGATACACTGGACAGTTTACAGGAGAGGTACAATGACACGCCGGCCAACGTGGTTCTTGCATCAGGAACTGGTCAGCTGAACAGCAGATTGGCTGGCTCCATATCACATTTTAAGTCAAACAGATCAATGGATTGAAAAAAAGTCATGTTAGCTTGTGTGGAAAACAACATTGCATCCATGGAATGTGTGCTGCATGGATTCTGAATTAGCAAATTTCAACATAGACTTGAAGCTTATTGATCCTCTGCATACAAGATAAACCAACCTACTGCCAATGATGGGCAACATTTTCCTCCTATCCCTGTCTCTGCCTCTTTCTCTATGCTCCAAGTGGCAACTAATGAGATTCAGTAACCAAATAAACAGCATAAATCCAACCAATTTGACGTGAATTAAAACCAGCTGGCGACAAGCGACGCATCTCTTCCATCACTACCTTCTCCCGCATCTGTAATTCATCCTGGCCAGAAATTAACCCAAAAAACGTTCCGCTCTTTTGAGGCTGGGTGGGGAAAGAGGTATTGGGTTGAATGAACTTCTCTGTCTGGTTTATTTCAGGCCCCATCAATGACGCTCCAGGTTAACATCTTCCAAAAAGGCAGCGCTTGATACAGACAGGAGCGTAATGAGACCATGCCACTGCAATCGAAGGGCCAATTATGCAACTAATTATCAGAGTTTTCAGTGCATAATTGGGCGCTTGATAATAATCGCACCTTGCTCCTTTAAGACATGGGCCGAAGTTTACAAGCCTGCTTTTCAGCCCAATGTTTTTATTTAATCATCAACAGGAAGACTATTTCTGGCTCGCGGTTCAGTCTCGGCTCAAATGTGAATTCTTTACCATGTCACGATCTCTGAATATTTAAGTCGAAACCTCCACAAAACCTATCTGGGGAGGCTGCCATCGATGCATGATTCATTATGACATCTATACCAGATACGTGAGGAACTCATACCACAGACATCACAAAAACATTGTCAGATCATTTCGTATCTCAGGAGGCGTAGTCCTGAAGCAGGAAACGTACTCATAAATGTGCGCACGAAATACCAGCGCCAGACCTGAGCTTAATTAACAGTACTTGGTAAATATATTTCAAAAATAAAAGCAATAACCCCAGTGTGACCCTTCAGGCATGTTGTTAAGGACGTCAGAAAATCTATGGTTGCAATAAAGAAATACTGAGATGGTTTATTCATGTCTGGTATGACATGAAAGGGGGATACAAGACAGGGACCATGGGATATCCTGCTGCAGTCCACAGTGCAACATTTGCCACTTAGGTCAACATGAAAAATCACTATTTAGCTGGACCCACATTATTTGCATTTTTTTCATTGTTTTCAAGAGTCGCCTCCATCTAATCTGGTTCCAGCAATAACTGAGGTCTGACTGCTCATGCCACCTTCCCATTTCAACACACTCCCAACACCACCATGCCCCACTCCACAAACTTAACCCACAGCTGTGCTTTGATTCTGTTCTCACCAAACTTGGTCACTTATTTCACAGGTGGGGGGTGCTGACATGAATCAGAATGGCATAGTAATGAAGAAAGGGGGGAGGGCCACACCGATTGGATTAGGCTCAAGCATGTCTCCACACTGATTGGACTAGGCTCGAGCATGTCTCCACACTGATTGGACTAAGTTTGAGCATGTCTCTGGGCATGAGGGTGGGAGAATAGGGTGCAAACTGACTTTCCCCCATGAATAGTACTTCTCTTTGACCATAGTCACAGCTCCACAGAAGATGAGGGTCACATTCACACACACATACGCTCTTTCCTCATGCACAGCGTAAGCATGATAATGTATGCACACACCAGAGGTGTGACAGACTATTAATAGATGAGAATAAATTAAAGGTAAAATCTCAGTTATGATTCTTTGTGCAGAATTAAATGTACTTGTTGGTTGCCTGGTACGTTTTTCTGCAATACAAGGCCACTTAAACCAGTCATAGTACAGAATACTTTTTTTTCTCATAGTACAGAATATTTTGAAGGTTTTAAAGCCCACAACATCTTGGAGCTGACCTAAACTTTTGTGAGCGAAACCTCTTAAAGTTGTATTGTGATACTTGTTATACTGCTAGCTATTGTTAAAAATGCAGCTCAAAGCAAGAGCTGTTCCTTTATCTCCACATGTCAAACAATTACTGTATGGTCGCATGTGAAAGATCCAAAACGAGGGAGTGGGTTAAGTCTCGTTTTTGGGGAGTTTTTCCTCCTTCTACTGTGCTCAGTCTTGCCTTGTTCTGGCCTTGTTCTCCTGGGGCTTAATTACACTGACTACAGTGCACAGGAAAGCTGCCAGTGTTCATATGGGAAAACACTAGTCAGTGTGAACCCATATGAACACTCTCAGTGTTAAATTAACACTGCCAGCTTTGCTGTGTGGCAGCTGTTGTTTAAATTTTCAGCATTTTTTAATGGAGGCAGACAAACATACATTTCATAACACACGACTAAAGCAAACATAAGAACCACCCCTGGTTCCGCAGCGTTCTTATGTAAAATATATATATTCTTAACGTAGGTGGCAGTCCCTGACCGCGATGACTAAAGGAGCCGCTGACTGGCATCTTTTTAAAGCTATCAAGAACTGACAACCAGGTGTAATTTAAAAGAAAAAATTGAAAACGAGAATTTCGCTTTAAAATCTGAAACATTTTAACACGAGACAGCCTCTATAACTTAAAAAGGCATTACAAGTCACTCTCACGGTTAAGATGTGCATGGTCACCTTTCTGTGCGATCAACATATGAAATATGAGCTTAAGTGAATATATGTGTACCTTAGCGAAATAAATTTGATAATGGAATTAAGAGCGGGAAGCTCACGAATAGAAGCTCACTTTCCATTTCACAATTTTGTCTTGAAATTACTGAGTTACAAGGAGGTACAGTAATTTCACCCAGTAAAGAGTTAGTTCCCCATATGTCTTGTGACTTTTTTCCTCAAAGTAGACTATAAAACTCTAAGTCACTCTACGAGTAGACTGAAAGCGGAGATTTATTGCGAAAGCGCTATTGAAGTCCATAGCGCACGACCGAAGCACGTCGCGTTGATCACATGAATCTGAAGGTATTATTCATATGAAAATGGTCACGGTGGCTAAATGTAGTGTCAGTTGTATGGAAACAAGCTTGCGTTAGATCGCTATTGAAAAGCAGTGACTCATCTGACACGAACAATTATACACCCGCTCTGGCAGGGACAGAGCAGTTGCTTGCTGGTTCTTATCTTGATAAGAGTAACAAATAAAATGACATGCGATGTGGTTTTAAACCTCGACACAGTTTGTTACTGGTGACATAAAAACTGGCACTGAGGGCGGGCATGCCTGTGTAGCCCTGTTTGTCAGCCTTATTGAGGCTTGCTGGACCGTCCATAACTTCACGACCGGACCTGAGGACCGCTGGTGCTGGGTGGAAAGCCATAAAATTGAATTTAGTGTTTCAGAAATATTGCAGATGGTTATACGTGGTCTCATGATGTTAAATTCAAATACCTTTCCTCAAAACGTCTTCCCAGAATCAGATCTGCATGATTGTAAATGACATTATACCTATATATTCTAAATACATTTTTTTAGCTAATGATCCAAGTTAGTTTTAAGCATCCTCTAGGGTTCTAGGTACTTCATCAGATCATCAGCTCACTGTAAATTACTCCTGATGCCATGGGACTCTCCCAAACCTGTGCAAAAGTGTCAACAAGAATTGAGCTTCTGTTTCCTCTTTTGGGCGACAGACCTTTGGACTCCCTACATCAGCACTGATGGAAAATCCTGCTTTTCTCCAACAATACACAACTGAACCAGCAATAGCACCTAGTGCCTTGGCTCTTGCCCAGCCATGGTAATTAACAATTGTTTTGGCTATATGTTAGGCAACATTACAATGCAGTACATTACAGAGTCATAATGTCAGAGACATGTTTGCACTGTAAAACCAGTTTGCTGCTGTTGGTAAATATGGAAGGGTTGACAGTACATGTTGATGCATACTATTCAACTGTCTGCGTATGTTGTCAGACATCTGCTCTTAAATCTGAGCTCATACAACATAAAGTCACACAAATCGTGTTGTTTCCTGCCAGCTTCGGGTATTCAGGCAGTCACAAGAAAGAATCGCCTCTTTATTCTGGTCTACGGTCTTGGAATATGTGGCAGGGTGAAAAATGTTTTTAGTATCAACTCAAGCTAATGGACACTCTCATTAATGGCTACTGCTGTTTTACTTGACTGAACATATAATCTGTCAAAGTGTGCTTTGATGTTGGTGAGCATCTGTGATGTTTGTCTGAGCTGTGTGTGTCCTGAACTGTAAGAGGGAACCTTGTCTAAATCTGATTTGCTCAGTCAGTTAACACCTTTTTGTTTCAGCTTTATTTACATTTAGCAAAAAAAAAGAAAATATGAGCCCCATATCAGTATCTTTTCCTAACATATATCTGACAGCGTGGGGAAAGTCCAGAAGGCCTTAAAAATAGCCCAATCGCATGTTAATGGCATTAATTATTCGGTTTTCAACTTCAGCTTTATTACTGCTTGATAAGGAGATTTCTTTTGCTACAAATGAGAAGAGAATGTGAAACAGTGAGGTTATAATATTTAATAAACAAGCAAAAAGTGAAGTCAAAGAGCCTATGTTTGTCTTTTGATGTTACCTTGTACTCTTGGTTTGTGACCTTTTCAGCAGACGTACACGTTCTGAAGATACACTTGTCGGATCATGACTAACAATTACCTGATTTCCTCCGACGGTCTCTGTAGTGAGCGCTCACCAGATGCAGTGTAAAGCATAAACAGTGACTCGCACTACGCAAGGTGGTGGTGTCGGGAACACGGGTTAAAAATAAGGGCGAAAAGAGCGTAGCCGTCTATCACGCGTGCAAACCTGAGACAGTTAGGAGGTCAGTATGATTTACTGAGAAGGCATTTTACCTTTACAAAGAGCTCCATGAGATTACAGAATGGACCGGGTTCTGAATTTAGAAACCCAAAAAGAAATTTAAAATTAAGTTAGTGACTAATGGACTTATGGGGGTAGATGGGGAGGATCGTGGGGGTGGGACATAGCTATGTATCGAGAAATTATGGTTATAATCTTACCCTTGGTGTCTTTATGGTCTCTGTGTGTTTTCTCTCCATGTTTTTTATGTTATTCTCACAGTAGATACACAAACTGTTCAGGAAAAAAATAACTCAAAATATTTACATTAAAAATTTAAAGTGGTTTGAATCATGGATTTGATTGAAAATCATGTTTGAGTCATTTTTTTGTTTAATTGTTGCAATAATACTCACAGTTATCAGGTGAACTGTCTTATTAATATTTTTGTGTTAAAAGTCTGTTTGCTAAATAGCTGGACTTCATGTGTCAGTCACAGCTGTTATAGTGCTAATTGTAATGAGTATACTGTCTAGTTAAGTCATTTACCAGAGCTGAGGTTTAGGGTTGTGTTTGGTCTGGACTCTATAGTGACATATCCAGAACTGTGATAAAGCAGTGTCAAGATGTCCTGAAACTGAAGACACAAGCGGGCATTTGGAGACAAGTTATTTTATTGTTCACAGAATATGTTTTGTCACAATAGGGTCAGTACTTTGAACAGAAATAAACCGTGTTTTGATTTAAAAAAGGCAAGTGTAAGTTTTTCGATTTATGACACATTACATTTATACAATAGTTACTATACATCTACTTTTTTTCAGAATATATAAAGATAAATGGTAACGTTTAATTCTCTAACCATTTATGCAAAATAATTTTACTTTTCCCTTTAGCTCATATATTAACTGGATAATTACTTGTAGTAATTGTATCTTGTCCAGTTGTAATATAGCACAATGAACAGAAAAATACACGTTGCGTTGAAAAGTATTAAACCTGAAAAAGCAATTAATAGTATGTAAAATTTATATAAAACATGAAAAACGTGTGAAGGATGTGGTAAACTGGGATTTTTGCAAAACGTGGATATAATGTCTGTAAAAACAGACGTGCAACTGCGTGCGAAACAGCATGTGCAGACACTTTTCCTGTGCACGGGTCGCTAGAGATTGTGGTCAGCTGTCTCGTAAGAGCGGCACACGTGCCCAGTGGGCACGCTTCACGCGCCAGCGCGAGAACAACGTGCCACGAGTGGGTGTGCCCAGGGCTAACTGGGGCCACTGGAACAACTGGGGGTCCTGCCTCCACAAGACAGGCGAGATATCCTGGCAGTGCACTGCTTGTGACTGCCAACTGGGCTTTCTTGCCGTTTCCCCTGACGCTTCGATGATGGGTTATTGACCGGAACCGCAAGACGGCAAACAGTCAGCCCATTACGCCGGGCGGCAGGCACTGGGGACTTCGCGGGAAGAGTCAGTAGATCGGTTCTGAAGCAAATCATAAACCGAAATGCGGCGAGCAATAGCGTTTACTGACAACACAAATCACAGTTTAACGGCAGGAGGACGCTTTAAAGTCACGGCGCTCCGCACGCAGCGTGGAGTGTATTACAGCTGAGTTTGCATTGTAAGTAGAGAGGACCGGGAAGCTCGGCGGTACTGTTTGTCACAGTATTTGACGAAAAACAGTTATTCTCCCAAATTCATAATTGTTCACTAAGGTATAATTTCAGATAAATAATTCAAATCAAGTATCTTCCATACGTGTACGTGATGTTCCATATTAGGTATAACGAGAAGTTGTTTTTTTTTTTTTTTTTTTTTTGCAACAATTGGCTCAAATCTTACACGGCTTTTTTGGTTGATCTGGTATTACTTTGGTTTAATCTGGCAGGTTTTTCAGAAAATCCTTTATTACACAACACACGCAAAAGGAATTAAACTGGTGATTTAACTGTTCTAGGGTTAAGTACGACTATTTGCCCTTCTCGGCCACCGTAGTTAAGCATCAATTACACATTTAATTGTTTTAGGCTACTTTCACCATATTTTGGCATTCAGCCGCAGGCAAACGGCTGATGTTAGAGGTTAATACCTGTTGAAGCACAGCCATGCAGTTTAGTTGAGCCTCATTAAAAGCGCCCTCTGGTGGTCACACACACGTACTTCAGGAAAATAGCAGCTTGCTGTGTGCGTGGGAGTGCACGACAGCTCTAAGCTACACACCTACGTCCGCCAGATCTCCGCAAATCTGACTCGAATTAATAAGAAAGAAACTTTGCTCTTGGAAGGCAACCAAGTGAGAACGAGATAACATAGGAATAAACTCTCTTCGAAATTTTGAATATTACTAAGAAAACTGCTTTTCCTTCAGGATGTCAACTCTTGCGGCTGTGACATTTAAGCGTGTGAACTTCTCAGCTTGGCACCGAGCCTCTCGCTTTTTCTAAAGCAGAATGTACCGGAGCAGGTGCCTCTGATTACCAGGTGGCTGAAGACTCGAGCGTGCTGGAGAGGTGCCTTCCTTTCCTCAAACCTTTTTTTTGGCAGCTCTCTGCCTTTAAAACACAGGTACCCGTGTACGTTAGCTCCACATTCCCCTGCATCGCATAACAAGCTGAAGCCATGAATCCGCGTGTAGTTCCGTGTTCAGTGGCTAATATGTTGAATTTGATGTATGACTTCCTCCACAATGCAAGTGATTCTGCCTGTAATGCTGCGTTAATGCAGCTCAGAGCAACAGTGAAATTAGCAGACATTTGGCACTCACAAAACAGCACGTTTTTATTGTCTACGTCATGTCACCATCTTCCTGAGTGAAGAGAAGCACATTGTTGCTCTTCAAAAGCAGAGCTCTTTTTTTTTATTCATTTAATCCTCAGAACTAAGCACAGAATGAAAAATTTCTACAGTAGACATCAAGACAAGCAACACAAAGTAAGGTAACAATATAACGAACACCTGAAAGACAAATAATCCCACATTCCAACATTTTACCACAGAATCTTCTTTTGTTACTGGACATGCGGTTGTTGATTTCAGTTATAGGCACTTCAGTGAGTTTTTTTTTCCACTAAAACCGTCTTTGGTCATTTTTGGGGCAGTTGTTGTTTTTGACAGTTCTGCCCATAGTCTGGGGCAAAGTTGGGGTCCTGAACATTTTTGCAGTCTTTTGCAGCTCAGATCAGACTTGCCCCTCTGCTTCCCCTGCCCCTATAAGCCCAGTTCTGGCACTCTCGCAGTGACTGATAAATCCAATCACAGAAATCGGCAGACCTAGATACTCACCACAGTGATAATCATTTCCCTGGCAGAGAGACCAATCAGATCCCACAAAGGAGATTAACAAACAAGCACAACAACAGAGGGACCCTGAAAGGGCTTGTACAGCAGAATACAATGACAAGGCAACGGTGTCACAGAACAAACCACGGTACTTAGAGCTCTACAATAACCAATGAAAATCAGACGTTAAAACCAGTCCCTGCAGGAGAAACAGTTCACTGAAAGATCAATATAACTATAGTTTTTCATTATTTACAATCAACATGTTGTCTATCTTTCTATATTGCACATATATACACTTCTAAAACAAGAAGTGTTTGTGTATTTATGTATGAATGTACAAGGAAGTTTGGCACAGTCTCGAAATTTGTAGCATCTTTCAAATTTTTTTTTTCAAATTTTTTTTTTTTAAGTTAGAAAACAAATTATTTTTTGTGGGTGGCAGAGATTACAGGATGCACACATCTCTTTAAGATCCTTCAAGGCTGAACAATACATCATAGCTCATATAAACTCCTCAGTACTCATAACCTGTCATAACACCAACTCAGCTGTGTGTGTGTGTGTGTGTGTGTGTGTGTGTGTGTGTGTGCATAATAAGTACCCCAAAAGACCCCAAAACACACCTACACAAAATTTTCCACCTGGGAAATTTTCCATAATTAAGATGAACTTTTTTTCAGACTTTTTTTTTTTGGAGGGGGGGGGTTTCTTCAGAATTTGTTATGTAACCAGGAGTCAGCTTTAATAAAATTATTATAAAAAATGTAATGAGTCTTCTTAACTATCAAAATCACTACTTTTCACGCATATCCTTTAGACAACATAGATGCAAAAATATATGGACATTATAAAGAGGAATTCTGGAACTGCCCTCAGGCCTCCTGTAAACCATACATCTACACCCTAAGAGATGCATTTGAAAGTCTTTATCATCCTTCTCACCGTTAATATAAAAGGTAGCAAGGAATCTGTAAACCATTTTTAAGTGTAAAGCACACAGTTGACTGAAACAGATGTTTAATTTTTTATTTGTAGGATGACAATTAAATGTACCAATTAAAAACTGTGACCGGTACTTACTCTGTACTAATTTAGAAATGTATAGCTAATGTCATTACAACGAATTAACCAAATAAATCCGCCCTGTCACGGTCTTATTGGCTTTAGAGAAGCTGGTGGTCATATTTCTCTGTACAAAACAAGTGCGAACTAGAGTTTTGAGTGAAATCACAACAACCTGGCTCCCTCGTGCTTGGCCTCCAGCAAAAATTTCCTTTAAACCACCTGCTCCACTCACATTTTTTTCAGCATTTATTATCTTATTTTATAAGAGTCGTTGAACAGCAACGATTTTTAAAATTCTTGTTAACGTTGTCTTTCTTCTCGGAATTCATATGTTGGGATACAACATGGTGGAGAGAGTGTTCTCCAGGCATGCGGACCTATGAGAATGTTTCCCAAGTGCTTGACAGAGCATTCAGCGGAAATGGTGCAACTGTCCTACGCTTTATTACGTGGTTTCTCTCTCTGGCCTTGAAGTGGGTCTAACCTGTGGACTGAAAGGAAAGCTGTGGGCGTCCGTGCGAGAGGACCCTTCATGACGATATGCCTTACTAGCCTGCAGGCCCAAAGTTCATTCGTGTGCGTGTGCCAATTCATCGCCCCTGCCTTCTCTGTTTTCGGGTATCCTCCCTGCCCACGAGTGCCGGCGCACGCCCTCCAACCGGGGCTGCGGGCACGCATCGCCTCCAGCAGCCGAAAGCTGCTGAGAGGACTTTGTTTACAGAGTGATGTGCTGGTTTGACTTGAAATAACCGCCAACCCCCGCGGCCATGGGAGCAACACTTCGCAAGCTGGTTTGTTCTCTAAGATGATTTTTTTTTTGTTTCTGGCAGTTGAAGCCCCAGTCAGTAAAGCCCATTATGATCCCTGTGTTCGCGCACTTTAGCGGACTTTTCTTGTGTTTAGTTTTGGGACCGATGTCTCTCATGCTTGCTATTATTGTTTTATCGTGATGGCTGCTTTAGACTCCTGCACTCTGTGTACTAGACTAGCCCAGTCTCTATGTGCATGTGCAGGGGATAGGGGTGGTAGATGAGGGGTGGCTGGCCATGGGCGATGTAATAATTGTTAAAATTGTGGTCAGCCATGTAGGGAGCAGGCTGGTAATAGCACGTGACGTTGGTGGTGTTGGGGATGATGTTTTGCTCGCCGAGCACCTTCAGGGCCAGAATCGTGATCATGTTGAGGGTCTGGCGGCGCTCATGACCCATTAGGCACACGGTGCTCTCGTTGACCACCCGCCGCAGTGTCATCAGGTAGTCGTACTTGCTCTTCTCCTCGCCGATGAAGTGGTTGCGCAGGTACGACTCAATCTTGCGCTGCTGCTCGTTGACGTCGGGGAAGTCAATGAAGAACCGCGAGCACATGTAGCGCTCGAGGGTCTTGATCTCCGTCTCGCTGGCTGGCTTGAACTCTCGCACCAGCAGGTTGCTGTATTTCAGCAGGCCGCCGCCCCGTATCTCCTCTGGGTTGCGTGTTGCAATCAGCCGGTAGCGCAAGTGGTCCAAAGCCTGCTCAAAGTCACCATACATGCTTTCTGCTACTACTGTAATATCAGGCAATTCTATTTCAGCCACATGATTTTCTGATTTGTCCTCAGTCTGTGTGTTGCCACCTTGTGAAGATTCCTCAAAAATAGATTCTAGCACCTGGGCTGCAGCTTCTGATACCGTTGAAAGAGGATAGGTTACCTGGGAAGCCAACTCTGTAACCTGGTGTGCTAATTCTACAGCTGGGACGTCATGTGTTGTTCCTTGTTCAGGAGATTGTATTTCCTGGGTTTCAAACTCTGTCCTCTGGGTACTTTGTGGTGGTTCGTAGATACTAGGTTCTGGTACTTGGACAGCAGAATCGTGTAACTGAACAGGATGTTCTGGTACCTGCACAATGACTTCTGAAACCTGGATGGGACGACTTGTTACAGATACAGTAAAATTAGGGACCTGGGCTGGAGGCTCTGGAAAATGGCAAGTTGTTGATGGCATGTCTTCACAGGCATTCAGAGTAAGAAAGTTTTTGTCTATTTTATTGAGCACCATGCCATCTGATTCTATATTTTCAGCCTGGACCTCCAAAATTGAGGTTTTTGACTCATCAGGTGGTGAGCACATTGTTTTTGCGTTCGGCCGTATGTCATCTTCATGGGTTGTGACCGTGTGGGTTATGACAGGTGCATCTGAGTTTTTGACTCGGCAGTCTTTGTCTTGTGATGGGCTGATGAGGGACTCCGAACAAACAAGGCTTGGCACTTTATCTGGAATAGGTATTGATTCTTCAGGGTTTATTTTAGCTGGCCCTAATGGTTGAGTGGTGAGGAATGGGGGCTCGTTTACTGAAGGTACTCTGGCAAGAGAGAGCGACCCACTCGTCACTTTCTTTGACATTTTCCTCGGCGGTTTTGGTGACGAATGCTTTAGGACAACCATTTGTGATTTCTTGTAGGACTTCTTAGCAGGGGGCGGCAGAGGAAACTCTGAGTAGGAGTCCTGTGGTTTCTGTTTGGGACACGTGCAGGACTTGAACACAGATTCACACACCGAGTTAACAACATCTGCATCTTTAGTGGGTGTTTTCTCAAGTGGCAACACTGGATCATTGACAAATTCTGCTGGTTCTGGAGTTTCTGATTTCTGAATTTCCACGGTTGACAATTTCTCATGTTTTGGAGAAGTTTTCACTGGTCCCTTTACCTCAGTGGTTGAAGTGTTGGCATCTGTTTCCACAGCCATTGTTGTTTTTTCTATATCTTTTATCTTTGAAGCTGGTTCCACTTCTGTCTTTGTCTCAGTGTCAGGTTCTGGTTCATTAATTTCCATTTCTTCTGCTGGGTCCATCATGTCAGCTGGAGCCTCATCCATCAGTGATGGCCATTCCCCTTCTTGTGAAACATCCTCCTTGTGACAACATGGCTCTTCCTCAGTGTTTGGCACATCCTCCACCTTACCTGGCTGATCTAGATTTGACTCTGTCAGGTCAGAGGGACTGGAGTTGTGCTGTTCAGCTGGAGGTGCAGGCAGCTCTTCCCTATTGGACACACTGGCTGTTCTCTCCATATTTTTGCACTGGGCCTCCTGCTTTCTTTCAGCTTCCAGGTAGGATTCCAACATGCGATCCAGGATTATTTGAAAAGAATCTACACTGAACTCAAACTGCCTGCGCAAGGAGCTGACGAACTTCAATTCCACGTTCTTGCCGCTGTTATTGGAGAGGGAGATAAGGCTCCAGCGGTCATGCTCATTAAACACCTTGACCATCTTCTGTACATAGGCCTCCTTCATGGTCAAGGCCGTGATCTTGTCCTTGTTGACCCCTCTTGGCAGGAAGTCTAGCAGACAGCCCAGAACTACCTCCTTGATGATCTGGAAGTCCTCCTGTTTTGGAAGCTCAACCCCAAAGATGATATCCAAGTCTTTGTAGCTGGTGCCATTTTCTTTCACCAACACGTGGCTGGCAGTGGAGCCATTAAGGCGTACGTCCCTCACTTTGATATGTTTCTCTATGAGCTTGTGCCTCACGACATGGATAATGTCCTTTGGCTTTATCTCCAGTGTTGGAAAGTTCCCCCTTCCATGGATCGGAATAACCTCCGTCAGGACCTGGTCTAAGGTCTTCACCTGCTCTTTGGTCAGATTATGGAACCTGCGGTCGGTGCTGAGCTCTGTCATCCTCACTGGCTGTTCTCAAAGCCTGGAGAAAAAAAAGGAAGGAAACATATTTGTTATGGCCATTTTATGCCACATTTTCATTTTTCCATGTAAAGTGTACAGGATGATAAATCTACTGTTGCTAAGTAGCTCTTAAGTGCTGTAGAAGGCCTTAGCAGTGCAAATAAAAACAGCCGGCTCTGTGTTTGGTATGTGTTGATAGATAGAATCCATTTTCATGCAGCAGCAGTTTAAAATTACTAAAGCACTAAATGAACATATGTTCCCCTGTCCAACACGGTGCTTTCCTTGAATGTTAAGTAATCACAATTACTGTTTTCAGCTCATAGCTGTGTTCACAAATTATAACAATTAGTTTATTAGTTTTTCAGGACTACATACAAAAAAAGTATTGAAAAAGATGTTAATGTTAAAAACTGACACCTCGTACATCTGATGGCAAGACCCTTGCCATGTCTTGCTCCACCTTGCTGTTACATGTAAAAGCATGTAAAGATATGAAGCACTTCTGAATCACGTTTTTACGGTAATTATTTAAGTCATGTATTTAGTAAGCTGTGCACAGCACTAACACTGCCTCTTGTTTCCTATGGCACTCCAACCCCTTCACTAAAAAGGAGACTGCAGACAGACACTGCAATGTTTCATCCCGCCTTAATAAACCACATATTCCAGATGTGGTCACACCGTAGTTATTAATGCATCTCATTTCATATCACTGGTGTACACTTTAGAAATATACGTTAAATAAAAGCGCGCCTTTAAAGACAGAAAATTGCCTGGTTGGAAGAACCCTGGAAGATTGATTGTGGGCATTCCTACAAAGCCATAGGGTATGTAAGTCAGAGGAAAAGTTGTGTCAAAGCCTGCTGGCAAACTGGTGGTGAATATTACAACTAATCAAACATTAAAGGCACAACAAAGTAACATTTATTATAGGGCGATACCAGCAGGGTCCCCTTTATAAAACCTCGTCTCAAAGGCTTAGTTTGTTCCACTGAATCAGTGAGCATATGCTATTAGATT
Organism: Chitala chitala; assembly: GCA_025773905.1. Classification (NCBI taxonomy): domain Eukaryota; kingdom Metazoa; phylum Chordata; class Actinopteri; order Osteoglossiformes; family Notopteridae; genus Chitala; species Chitala chitala. The sequence goes on along the minus strand of JABJVR010000002.1, from coordinate 6,813,233 downwards.
TGAGCTGTCATAAATTTCACAGTTTTGTTGACAAGGTTTTTTAAATGGCATTTTTATTGTGTGTGTGTCTGTCTGTCTCTGAAACGGGGAGGATGAAAAAGAGATAGAGATTTGCAATAGTGGAGATTAATTCATATTGTGAAATGAAGGAATATTTTCTATGAAAAAATACTCAACCATTTTCTCTGGCTGTGAAATATGTGAAATTTTAGCATGGTCTGACCATAAATAGCCACGGCGTACAATTGTTTAAGTGAATGTTGATGTTGTTGCTAAACTACTTGGCTGTGCACATGCGATCAGTATAGACAGGCACTTCATGGCTAACTTTGGTGAGGGTCTGTAACATCCTTTTTCTTTGCTGTCACATGACCTGTGGTGGGTATGGACACCACTAGAGATTATGGGTCCCATGAAGGATTTAATGTTAGATGCTGTGCTATGTTCTAATGTCAGAGGGCCCCTCAAACTTTAACGTAATAATGCTTGATCACGTAATATTTAGCACATTTATTCTTAAACACAGTCAGGTGAACCTCCCCAGGGTCGTTAGCAAATACACGAAGTAAAATGTGTGTGGCACACGACAGACAGAGAGCGACACTGAGCATGGTCAAGAGCAGCGTGGATGGGTGTCCAGAACCCCAGCAAAAGGCAAACACTGTGAAAAAAAAAATAAAGGAGAAGATCATTGAGGGAGAACGAGGCCAGCTAGAGCTGGTGAGAGTTAAATAAAAACCCAAAGCGCAAGTGCCATTTAAATGTCGGCTCTCTCTGTAAAGCAGCATACCTTTTTTGTGTTGTCACTGAACCTAACATTAGTTTGTTAGAGTATTTCCAGTGATTTGAGAACTCAGGGTACACAATCACCAGTTACAGAGGCACCACACAAAGCTTCTTCCTCTTTTAAACTTCATTCTACATTCCTGTTGATGAAAGAACACGTGTAACTACAAGTGTAATGTGTCTTTTAATTTAAGGGATGAAAGTAAATGGGTGGAACTTCTCGTACGGGGGTAAGTCTGTATTACAGTCAGTATTCCATCTGGGGACTTGGTTGCAAATCCATTACAGCACACAGTCATTTCCTCCAAGAACAGAGAGGAGAAAACAGAAAAATAGCTTCCATTATCTGTTCACACAGCACTGGGCAGGTTGGAAATAATGTGCTCTTTCTAGATCCTTGACCTGGACTGTTACAGTATCCTCAGTGTGAAAGGTTCGTGTCTTTGCCACGCTCCTTGGAGTTTTGTCTTTGTGCTTTGAGCAACCTCACACATTCAGTGTGCTGCGATATTATATCTTCATTTTTTTTTTACCTGTACAAATGTTGTTATTGCAGTGTATTTGTTCATGTTAAGGATTAGAACAGCACAGGCCAAATATTCAACTACTTACCACTTTGAAATTTCAAATGGTAAAGTGGACAGGCTCTGAACTGTGACAATTGAAATAAAGATGCAACTGTATTTCATAAACCAAAATATAAAATTGTATGTCTACTCCATTAGTCTGCTGAATTTCAATTTTGGCTGGCAAGGTCTCACAGAACCTTCATATAGGCTAGTAGCATTGAAGTCACTGCAGTAATCCTCAGTTATGTAAACTGTAAGCAGCCATAGACAGACACATCATGTAGAAAAAATAAATACTGAGCCTGTAACAAAACATAAAGCTATCTATGATACCTATATGTGTTATTAAACCTATTATGGTATGCTGTGTTTTGTATTGGCTTCCAGTCCAGGCTCACATCAAGTACAAGGTTTTCATGCTTACTTTCAAGTCCATAAACGTCCATAAACTGCTCCAAACTACCGTCAGTGCCGAATCAAGACCTTAGTCCCCTCCCACCCTCTACGATCCACCAATGCAAAGAGACCGGTTGCATTCCTGCTGAAGAATGGTTGACCCAGGCTCTTCTCATCTCTGCCACCTAAATGATGGAATGAGCTGCCCCTCGCTTTGAGGTCTTCAGCGTCTCTGTCCACGTTCCATAAGCAGTTGAAGACTCAATTCAGGGAACACCTCAGCACTTACACCTCATCTTCATCAATTCTGTTTTGTTATTGCTGTAAAGTGTAAATTGCTGCTTACTTATTCATAGTGCTATTGCTAATTTTAACTTGTGTTATTCATATTTAACTGTTTGTCATGGTAGTTTATGTGGACTCTATCTTAACTGAATCTTGTGCACTTTTGTATATAGAACAGCACTTACTCTTAGCTGGCTTCTCAGATAGTGTCTGACCTCATTCTAATATGCACATGTACTCTTACTCATTTGTAAGTTGCTTTGGACAAAAGCCTCTGCTAAATGAATAAGTGTAAATGTAATTGTGGTTATATTATGCATCGTGCTTTGTAACAATCCACAATAGAATAGAAATTTTTTTATTCATGGCATTGAAATACAAGCATTCTACCCTGAGATGATTGCTTGCTGCATCTGTAAAGATAGAAATGGCTGCGCTTAATCAGTGGTAGAGCTACTAAAGAGTAGACTGCAAAGTCATATTTGTTATGGAAAAGGTATTGATTAGCCAATAGGGGGCACTTTTCCATTGAACCAAATTAAATGTTATAATTCCCATGTAACTGATAGAACACTGCATTGCTAGTGTTTTCAATCAGACGAAACACTAAACCACGCCTTTGGTGCGCTGTGTTTAAAAATATTTTGCCACATTTACCAAAATAACAGCACTCTTAAATGAGCTGCCCTTGTCAGGGAACTGTTGAAGTATTATCAGGAAACCCAAACCAAGGAGCCACTGAAAAGCTTATGGGTCACCAGCCCCCAGGGCAAAAGGGCTGCCCTGCATAACCCAAACACTCACTGGTGATTAAGGTGAGTCCCCCCCTCCACACGCGCACACGTTCATGCGTGCACATGCTCATGCGTGCACACGCACAACGAAAAATACTGCAGCACTAATGTAGTCTATCCTCATCATCAAAACCAAGAAGACCGAATGAATTTATCACAGCAAGCCAAGCCAATAACAGTTTTGCAAAACGATTGTTTACAAATGCATCACATACATAATCCTCTATTTCCTTCGGAGGCTGATGGCGTGCTGTGCAAAATCAATGTGAATAGGACTAAAAGTGTCTTCTCACTAATTTAAAACTCATCTGACTGGTGTCTGGCTCAGCCCAGTCCTAACGACTTTTCATCCGAAATATTCTCGATATTGTACGTCATACATAAGTGCTACCACACATTTTTATAAAGCTCTCCTCATTAGCATAGAAGGAGGGGTGAGCTGATTCAGTATATATGCACCCTGCCCGGACCACCACTGGTCATATTGTGCATGCTGGCTCTTGTTCTAACTGAGTTCTTACTTCAAAAGTCCAAACGGAGCTTTCAAATCAATAGTAATTTCAAAATTGAGATTTTCTTTCTGGACTTTGGGCTACTAGTATAGCAACCAAAGCAAGCTTGGATATGAGGATGAGTTTGACAGGCACCCAAAGACCTGCACACTAAAGGGCCCATATGCAAAAACTACATATAATAATAGTTACAATAATTACAATGGCAGCTAATGGCACGGTATTGGTAGACATGCTTCTGGTGTCCTGGCTAGATTTCCTCCTCATCAGTTGTGGCTACCTAATAATCTCCATGTGTAAATTGGTTGCATCAAACTTTATTTATATAGCACCTTTTGTACAAGTTTATGCAATTCAAAGTGCTTTACAGATAGCTGATAAGCTTTCCAGTTACACCGGCATCATCCAGGAGGATGCTGTGTACCACCGGTGGTGGTTTTCATTATTATTATTATTATTATTATTATTATTATTATTAGGGAGGGGGCCACCTATGGATCACCAAAGATCCTTTGGAATTTTAATCTGCTTGTCAACACTACAGCATTTACCTTATAGCTGCCATACATTACATTATGCACCTGTGTGTGTGCAGTTTTGCTGCTCATTTGTTAACATTATATGCATATATGTTAGTGTGTGTACAGTACTCATGAAAAATACAAGAGTCTGTCTCAGGGCTGTGGCAAAAGTACAACCCAGGCTGTTCCTTTTCTCCTGTTTTCTGAACTTTGAATTCGAGCCGCCCGAAGTCGGAGCTGCTGTAGGATTCTCCGACCCAGGTGCTGCTGGGAAGGGATGAATCATCGCAGGCCTACATTTAGTTTGGGAGCCCTCTGTGTGAGCCTCTCAATTATCACAAATAATGACACTGTAATCAGCACAATTATATACAACAGCCATTGTGCTGTGACAAAGGCTTCGAATGACACGGCCAACAACTGCTGCTGCACCGGGGGATACTGAGGAAATTCAGCTGTCAGCACTATTTATGTAAATGAAAATTAGTTTGTTTGTTGAAGAGAAAAGGCAGAAACTGTCATTATTGAGGGGGAAAAGTCATAAAGGGAAGATGGCCGTGTATAGGATATGTTGAGCTGAACCAAGGAAATCAATTTGAGAACGCGCTGTCTGGCAGTATATGTAAGGCCCACACAAGAATAGCCCTTGCGTGTATTCCACTGGCTTTGCTGCCCGTTGTAGCTCATTAACTTGAAACAAAAGCCAATCAATGTCCTTATTTTTCTTGTTTAACCTACTGCCCAGATGTTCATTGTAATTGCTGGAATTTTAATAAGGACCAACACTGTCAGTCAGCCATGGCTAATTTATTTTCCATAGTTGTGTTGGAATTAATCCGTGACTTTGCAATAGGGTGACGCACAATTACATAGAACAAAATCTATGAATATCACCAAACAAGACCATTCAATTATTCTGGCACACCTATTTTTGCAAGGAAATTAATATTAATAGGAAAATATTGACAGAGATTTTCATTAATGGCCCATAATGTTTTTTCCTGAGGGTTCATAGTAAATCAGCTTTCAGATCTTTTAGAAACCATGTCTTCTGGATACATATTCTCATGTGAACAGAAGCAGTGCAGCTGTTCGTGGTTAAAGATGTGCGTAAGATTGAATTCAGAACCTTGATATTCTTTAAAAACACAAATGTTCTCACAGTCAAAAGAACCGCTTTCGTCACAGCTTTTGTACGGTAGACTGTGCTTCCTGTTCAGCGGGGGTGAGTCACAGCACAGGTGAGGGCAGTTGTGATACTACAATTTTCGCAAAATTGCACACACAGTCCTAAAACTGTTCTTCTAGAGTGCTGCGCACAAACGTTTTCCCACTTCCGAGAAACAAGTAAAGGCTTCGGGGTTTTCATAACAACGATTTGCATTCTTGAATCTTTTGAGATAAGCAGTGTTTATGCTCTACAGCTGTTTTATCTCGCTTTTCAAACAAAGGACGCTTTTAACCGAACAACGAAAAACAAAGTCAGATTGACCACGCCAACTCGTGAGAACGCCTTTGAGTGTGTTTCCTGAGGATAAAGTAAACACAGTGCTTTCGAAACAGAAGAGGCATTGCGATGACCCGAAGAAGGAATGTGGGCGTCTCAGCGCAGGCTACCCAGCACAAATAAGACTTAAATTAGTAGCGAAGCTGTTGCGTCAATGTCCAAATTCGGAAAAGGGTGTGCCAAGATACACATTTAAGCAAGTTTGCACGTGGCGCTGAGGGTACATTGCAAACATGATGCTGAGCTTTCCAATGTACCAGCTGTTTTCGGGTTAATCATAGCAAATATGCAATAACCATGAGGTCACATTTATAAAGAAAATTAAAACAAAAAAAAAATGCACTGCGGTTCGACGGAGCTGGATGTGTGAGCGATGCTGCAGGATTTTGTCTACCTTCTATACCGCTTTCCTCCCCTCCCCTTTCTCGTTCGCTCACTCTCCGCAAACAAGCCTGTGTGAGTCATAGCTGGAAAAAAACTGCACCCCGATGCGCTTCTCCACCTGATTTTTCATTATCTTTATATGAATATGCAGAGGTGGAAAAGCGAAAATTGTTCATTTTACGTCAACATTAATGAAAAAGTGAAAACTTTTACTGTGACATAGTGGGAAACAACCTAGTAATTCATTATGAACACAGAAGTCACATCCTTGTTAATCCGACGTCTCGTGATAGACCTCCAACTTCATCGTATCTTTAAAACGCTTTTATGACTTATTGTTTGTCGCTGGAAAGAAAGGTACCTTCTGTTTATGCTTTATGTGTATGGAAAACTTGGCGGTCGAATACTGGAAAGCACATTTCTCATATAACGGTGTGAGCGCAGTGATAAAAATCAAACGCACGCGTATACATTCACAACACGGATTAGTGCATCCAAGAGCATTGTAATTGATTGCATTTATAAGATTTACGGTCTCAAAAGTGTTAAGTGCTGTCTCTCCATAACATCACAATTAAAATAAATAATACAGCCGGGTGCAAATTTATTCATAAACCAGTTGATACCTGACTGATTACAGCAGTCACGTAAATGTAATTTTCTTAAAACCTTTTAGAATCCTGAATAGTGACTTCAAAAAATTATAGAAAGCCATTAGTTAATGCTATTAAACCACGATTCAATAAAAGCAAAAAAGTAATATATCCGAAGAAACTGAATCCCACCGTTAGAGTTGTCTATGGGTTATGTGTAGGGTCCGTTACAAAATGTAGCTCAACATATGTTTTGTATATGTGTGTGCATAAAGCTTCGATGGTAAAGAACTTGTGCTAAATAAGATATGGCAGTCGTATGCATAGCTAAAATATTTCTGATAAATAAAAAACAACTAATATTAAGTGTATTTGTTCTGAATAATTTGCTAGTTGGGAAAAATCAAACTCTTCTTGGAAAATTGTTGTTTTTGTTCTTGCTGTTTCCCTTTATCGTCAATATAGTTTGTGTTGTGCCATAAATGGGAAAATGCAATGCTGATACAGTGATTTTCTTTTCTCAAGTCCCCATTCAATTTTTGTTAATAACGTTGACATGAAACTGTGACGCAAACTTATTGATCACCGTCAGGTCAAACCCTTTTGTCAGTGATCTAGCTGCATGCCGTCACGTAGAGTACATCATAACAACCCCCAAAAAATAGTGTCGCCGATGAACGATTATTTGCAGTTTTCTGATATTACATGCAGACGACCGAAGTAACTTACCTAAATTACCAAGGAACCAAAAGCGATACACGTCAAGCTACGGTGATGTCCAGCTGGTAAGATCCGGTACCGTTTACGGTCAGCAGGTCTTTCTCACGGCGCATTCAGACGAAAACGGGAGGGTATTCGGAGTTCAATGCGTTGTCGCTGTCCAGGCTGAGCGTGGTGCTGAAATGAAACTCCTAAATATCTCGCACTGTTTTCTCGCAGTGCCTGTAGCGTAAACCAGTTTCCATGGTAACATGGCGTCACAATTTTAAGGTAGTCCACACAGTACAGACAAGCTACAGCAATAGGATATACCAAAAGAATAGACGAGAGTAAGCATATATTGAAGTATGAGTGTGTATATGTATAATCCACGTTACATCGTGTCCATTGTATAGATCGGATGAAAACAATTTTTTCATCGTACGTTATACAAACTTCTACGAAGCAATTTGTTTTCCAGAGCATGTACAAGTAGGAGAGATTTTTAAAAGCATATTTGAAAATATTTTTCTTTTTGCCATAAATGTAGTTACATCAAGAGTAATTCACGTATCTATTTATTCGGCTGTCACTCCATGCAGAAAAAAAGTAAAAGCATGATCTTACCTGCTCATTTACATGGCAATAACTAATGTAAATGTTGCAATTGTTCGTTACTGTTTATAACACTACATACAGTATAAATTGCAGTCATGCTATTATCAATAAGACAAGGATATGTACTTACATAACATGTGGCAGTTTAAGTGTAATGTCGCACTCCTGGCTGGGCCGATGCCACCTCATCAGGTTCACAGACACTGCATACTCTCTGGAGATCAAATTGTTTGGGCATCCATTGACGAGGTCGTCCCCACTGAATTCAATTCATAAAAGATCAGGGGACCTGAGCGGAAACATACCCATGACAGACTTTCTGTCAGTTCTGCAAAAAAGAAAAACAAAAGCAGGGCTATGAAAGACACAGATCAAACTCCACGACTCAGCCGGAATGCAACATTGGTGGTGTGTGTGTAGTTGTGTGTGCAGATCCCTCAAGCTGATGGCAGCATATTTCCCCTAAAGTCTTATCTAGCCTGCTGCCAGCAGACAGCATGGGGGTGAGGCGATATGCTGAGCACGGGTTAACTCACGTGTCAGTGCAGGGTAAAGGGCAAATCTCTGTCCGATAGGGGCAAGTTTACACATTAACACAATCGATGCACACACAAATCACTTACTGACTAATGGGGAAAGTTCTTTTTCATTCATTTGCAGTTTATGCAAGGGCTTCACTCAAGAATTGCTTGTTAATTTCAAATTTGGAATTACATTCTTCATGCCCCTTAAGATTTAGCCCTGCTAGGACAATGATTTAACCTTCATTCTGAGTTTTTGGTGAGAAATATGACTAAGTCTGTGTCTTTAAAAGGTAGGCATCCAGACATTTTAACTAGACACAGATTACGGGTCCGAAGACAGCTGAAATCACAGGCATTACTCACCAATTCTTAAAGACCAGAATTCTGTCATCAGTGTATTAGGAACATAAAGGCTCCCTGTTGGTGAGTTGTCTGGTGTCCCCTGAGGTAGTGGCAGCAATAGGAACAAAAGCCCACTGAAATCTCAATCATAAATTCTACTTTATTCAGCATGCTTGCTGTAGTGCATGCAATGCTTGCATGGATAAACAAAAAGAATGGTCTCAGGCCATTGGAACTCGCCCACCAAACAAAGACATTGTATGAACCGCACATGGTTATTATTGTCAAATATGAACACCAACTTTGATGGAGCAATGGGTATGTAGATGTACATCTGGAATTTTAATGCCAGTACCATGCTGAAAGACAGAGTTAATTCTGTGAACACTAATAAGACCAGCAATAATTGGATTTTATGTAAGTGGACAACTCAAGCTGAAATCCAAGTGAAAGTACAGTTATGTGCAGAACGTCTCGTACTTTAGTATACTGTTTTATCTTTTAAGTTGTGCACATTGACAAAAACAAATATAAATCAGAGGTACTCGAAATTCATTAAAGGTTAACGGAGGACAGAAACATCAATTTCTTTGCCCATAAAAATTGATATATTGTCAGCGTTGTGGAGGGTCGAGTCGCTTTGGCTGGCAGGACACAGGGAGATGCTGCACAAAGCTGCGCCGATGCAGCCACATTGAATATCATATCAAGCAGCTGGTGACTCATCCCTCTCAGCTCCCGTGATGTAGAGACACAAACCTAATCATCAATCAAAAGCGCTCTCCGTCAGCACGGACTCTTTCGCTCCAGTCGCATCGCGCGCCAGCCGTCCGTCCTCATTGCCCATAGGTATCCCCACAACCCACGCCCGCGCGCACACAGGAAGCGTGACGGGCACTGACACTGTCTCGAGACTTTTTCTGTTCCTGTACCAGTACGTGGGTGAGAAATGCAGTCGGCTCTAATGGTCTTTAAAACGAGCCTTTTTCTCGAGCTCCGTGCCTTTCGTACAACAAGACCGCTCACCCAGAAATAAGTGTTGTGCAATATTAGAATAAGGACTTTGTGGGAAAAAAATCGAAATAATGGGGAGCATAGAAAACGAATTTAACAGAAACATAAATTCTCAAACAACCCCTTTAATCCCGTTATTGAATCACCTGAAAGTATTGCTTATATATTCTCGCTTCTGCTTGTCAGGTGTCGTCAGAAGGTTCAATTTTAAATGACAGACTTTCCATTTATCGAACCCGAACAAAGCGAGACACGATCCTTAAAGTCTCACAGAAAGAGGTAGCTTATCTGTAAAGATATCAGATCAAAAACATTTCGCTAAACGGTAGGTTCATGGGCTTCCACAAAGATGGAAAATATGATTCCCTTAAGCAGATGTTCTAGATAAAAGGTCAATCAACTCGTTCCCGAAAATAAAATTTTGACGTCACAAAATTTGTTCCACAACGAAGTACAAAGTCTAAAAAAAAACCACGCGCACCTTTTTCATCGCCCCCCCCCCCGCTCTACTGAGCTCAGAGTATTTATGACGTATTTGTGGACACGCCCCCATGGGGCGTGTCGTTGTTTTCGTCATTCCAGTTGCGTACTGTAGCCGGAAGTGTTATTTCGAAATTAGGGGTAAAAAAAAAAACGAAGTATCTAATGAAAGTGGACTAATATAAATTATATATACAAGCATTATTTGAATACAGAAGTTCCATTATAGGTTTGATATCTAAATTAAGCCATGTCGAATATGGAAAGTATCCTTTTCGAAAATGCCAGACGCAGTAAGAAACAATGTTAGCTCTTTAGGTAAACTTTCTGGGCCTGTTGTTAGGTCGCTCGCGACCGGTTCACAGTTGAGTTTTAAACCAGTGAATGTTTTTTTTGGCTTGTGAGAAACAAAAACATGTTTCAATGATGCCTTAAACTATGTTTTATTCTGAATTGTATTGCTGGTCTGCTTAGCCATCAGCTAACTACTCGTTTCTCTGTCCGTATCGTTAGGTTAGATACAGAAGTAATGTGCTGGCTAGCAAACGTGTCTTAAGTACTCACACAGGAATTTCGTATATACGGTATCGACAGTCATTTATGAAAGATAGCCGTGGAGAACATGTTACGAAAGAACTGAAAATATTGCGCACTATATCGAAGTTATGTCGCTTTTGAAATATTGAAGGGTAAAGGTCGATTAGATGTGATTGATTTTGTGTGTGTGTAACTTTACGTACTGTATCATGACCATTCCGGAATAGACCTTTTTTCATTAGTACAGACTGGGTATCTGCGTTATTGACACGTGTATGGCACGAGAGCACATTGCGCAGTTCCCGTTTATCCACACTGATGTGCGGTACAGTCACTGACTTACTGCACCGATCCGGAGCTGTCTTCAGTCCCTTTTACCATTCATTAAAATGACAAGCTGATAAGTTATAAGTTTAAAATGCTTTTGAGTGCTGTTCATAAAAAAGGAATGGTCGTCAGTGGCGTTGTAGATTGATATGAGTAATGTGGCAGCAAGATGTGGTTTACCTCATAAAAGGTTAGGTGTCTATTATTTTCCAAATGCGGTGTATGTTGAAATGTGGCATTTCGGGGCAGACTGTGTATTTATATGGAGGACCACGGTGACTCCATAACTTTCAATCGCAGAACATTTGTTCAATCTGAAGTTTGCGGCCAAGGAGCTGCAGCGAAATTCCAAGAAATGCGACAAAGAGGAAAAGGCAGAGAAAGCCAAAGTGAAGAAGGTGCACCACAAAGATTTTTGCTCATATTGCAGTAAACATCTCATAGGGATTGTCAGGGATAGACATAATAAAGAATCAATTGCCCCCCCCTCCCCCCACAGGCAATTCAAAAGGGGAACATGGAGGTGGCCCGCATACATGCAGAAAATGCCATTCGGCAGAAGAACCAGTCCATCAACTTCCTGAGAATGAGTGCACGGGTGGACGCTGTGGCAGCCAGGGTCCAGACAGCCGTCACCATGAACAAGGTAAAGACATGGCTATGTGACTCATCCCCTGTACAGCCCTCAGTCTACTGCCTCTCTCTGACACTGTTCAGATGTGCAGTAGGGCGGTGGTGGCCAGACAATGTAGTTACAACAGAGAAACTCATATTTTGTGTGCATGAGTTAACGCAGTTTAACCTCGCATGATAGTTTTTTATTCATTTATATGAATTGCGTTGCTGTTCGTCTAGAGTGAGGTTTTATTCATAGTACATATGGTTTTAACCCCTTTAAAGCTGTATTTTTAATTTAGTGCGGTACTTTTCTCTGTGAGAGCAGTATTGTTTTAATTGCTGTCTGCTGGCAGCCTATCAACACGTTGTTTTATTTCTCACCAGGCTTGGCAGATGAAACTGAAGTTAAAAACAGAAAGTTTATTAATTTAAGTAAGGCACAGGTCGTGTAGTGCAGAGGTGCACTTTTCACAATCAGTTGACCGTTGATTGGTCCATGTATTTATTAATGTGCCATTCTCAGTGATAAAGTGACTGCCTTATACAGTCTTTGTACCATCTTTATCTTGGTGTTTAGTTTATAGCATTGAGCTGTACCAAGTAAAGTACATCAATATATTCATGGGAACTGTAGTCATTTAATTGTTTAGGCTGTGCTGTGTAATGCCATTGCCAGAAAGAACACTAATTGAATTCTCCTGATTTATATTGTGTACTGACTCCTTAAACAGCAGCTGCAGGTAGGCAGCATAGTGACTAATGGCGTCTCTTTGTTCAGGTCACCAAGTCGATGGCAGGAGTGGTGAAATCGATGGATGCCACCTTAAAGAGTATGAACCTAGAGAAGGTAACGTTTGGTGGGGTTCGGATTTGGTGTGGTGACCTACCGCCTTCCTACAGTCTCACCCAGGCAGTTGATATCTGAATCGTCTGCCTTCATGTTGAACTCAAGGTTACTCTGTCGAGGTTGTGCTGTCAGGTTTCATGCAGGCAATGTGCAACTCTTAAATTGTCTTGTGCTTTTTTCTGCTGTGCTTGGTCACGTGTCTTTTGTGCAGTGATATGCAGTTCTTCACACAGACAAAGTTTTCATGGTGATTATTTAATGTGCAGCTGGTGATGGCTTCTGCCAGCCAGAGCAGAGTTGTTTGCCACCAGGCCCCATGTGACTCTGGCACACTTTTTGCTGCAGATCTCTGCCCTAATGGACAAGTTTGAGCAGCAGTTTGAGACGCTAGACGTCCAGACAGCGCAGATGGAGGACACGATGAGCAGCACCACCACCTTAACCACACCACAGGTGGGCAGCCCGATTACCAGCATGCGCTGCTCCATATCATGCACCTGCAGGTGCCACCCCCCAACCCTCCACGTCTGGAAAAAAAATATGATCAGCTGTGAACTGCTGATCACTGCTAACAAGTCATACTCTTTTTTTTATTATAAAGGAACAAAATGAATGCATAAAAACACTATGTGGACAGTACTGCCCTCTTGTGGTTAGACCTGTGAAATATTCTAATGTCCCTCTAATGATTCATATTTACAGCAGTAAACCTGCATTATGTCACTTTTGTTGAATATGGCCTGTATAAAATTAAGTTGTTCAAAATGAATCATAACCTGGTAGTTGGTCAAAGTTTCCATCGAGAGCCCCTTCAAGATTTTATAATGTGGACGTTGTAATAGTTCAGATCAGGGCAGTGGAAAAAGCACGTTATTGTCAACTTGGACAGTGTTGAGCAAAGAGATAATGTGGCGTTTCTGTTTTTACTCCCTTGCTCTTAGAGGACATGAGTGTGCTCTGTAATGGAACTACAGCCAGGTCCCTGGACGTAATGCGGACCCTCCTACAAACTTACACCCTTCGTTTGTGAACCTGTAGATTTACTCCAGCATGAACAAAAAGTGATATAAAAAAAATGTCACTGATGCATTTTCTTATCAGATGTTTAGCTTGTTTACGTGTGCTGAGTTACGTGACATTTCTGATGTGTTGTGTATCCGTTTGGGTTTGCTCACCAGTGTGCATGGTGCAGCCTTGTGTATCGCCCTGGCTTGACGTGTGAATGACGCAGGTCTGTCTGTCTCGCAGAATGAGGTGGAGAGCCTGATGCACGAGATGGCGGATGAAGCTGGGTAAGTCAAGGCCTCGTGCTTCTGCAGCGCGTCATCCCCTCGTTGTTAAAAGGAAGGCCTATGGCTGACGGGGGTTCCTCAGGAAAAAAAAACTAAGTGACGGCCCCCGGAGGCCCCAGACTGGCTCACTGTGGGCGGGATGGTGTACGCTCCAGGAATCCCCCACAACACTGACGTTCTGTCGGCACAGCGGCCCTGAACGTGGGCTTGCATAAAGTACTTGGGAACTTCTAAAAATATCTCTGACGGCGTGTGTGCATGCAAGTGTTTAATGCTCATGGCGTCGGAGGGCATTTCTGACAGTGTGCCTACCTTTGCGTAGGCTGGATCTGAACATGGAGCTCCCTCAGGGCCAGACGGGGTCGGTGGGCACCAGCGTGGCATCAGCAGAGCAGGTACGGGCAACCCGTCGCACAGAGTAGGGGTCGTCACTTGTAACTCTGTGAAAGCCGCAACACTGTGTTTTTATTATGCTGGTTCAGTACAGTGCCCACTGCACATATGTTGTTTTTTTTTCTCAACTCTGTACAGGTATGCGTTAATATAAATAACATAACGCATGTATGTTTCTCACCATGTGTTGGTTCTTGTTGCTCTTTGTGTCCAGGATGAGTTGTCACAGAGGCTGGCCAAACTCCGAGACCAGGTGTAGCAAGACCTCCTGGCTGTCAGTGTGAGAGGCGCTGTTGTGTTCATGGTTCCTACAACCCTGGGGGGCCTAAATTGTCATTTGAGATCACTGACTCTCTCTCCCTCTGTCTTACAATCATTGTCATTCTAAGCCCTTCCCCTGCTCCTCCATGCCTGAGGGTAGTTCTGTGGTCAGTGGTTCAAACAGGCTCCAAACGTTTTTGTTTTTATGTTTATTTATTTTGGCCATGCATGGTGTAACACCGCCATACTGGAAAAATATTTATATACATGATTACTATAGTAATGTGTGTATGTATATTCTATATGTACATCTTCTGTATATAAACATACGTATATGAATACTTCACAAAGATCTTTAACATACTGTACATATTATGAATGCACTCACATATTTTTCCCCCCTAAAGTTTTTTTTTGTGCTGACTGCTGTCTGGGGAAATGAGGCAGATTTGTATTCAGGAATTGTGTTCGTATGGATGACAGATGTTTTTGGTACCCCTCAGTATTGTGTGTAAAATAACGCAGTCTCCTTTACCGACACTGACATACACTCACCAGTCACTACCATAGACAAACAAATACCAGTCACTGTTCCCTTCCCTATAACGTTCATTACCGTAACAAGCACAGGATGCATCTGTTTTGATGTTAGATCTGCCCTGGTCTGGTTTCATTTGATTTCTGAAGTCTTGCCTTTATTTTTGAACAACTGCTTTGTGACAAAAAGCATGCTCTAAAGCTCACTGCAAATTATATATATATATACACTTGTGTCACACTAATTGTTTCTGAACCTGCTGGAATATCATTGTTTGACATTAGATTTTGAATCAATAAACTATTTTTAACACAACCTCTGGCAGTAGGAGTTACTAGTTACTGTTACGTCTTGAATGAGCTGTGTAGGGAAAATGGTGTCTTTATAAGTTTCTGAGCAGTGTTCCAAGGTGCTCTCTTTTAATTGGTCAGACTCCAACCAAGGGGGGGGGGGTTTAGGGCAGGTAAGAAGGTCATCACCGCTGTATGGACAGCCTCTGGGTCATAACTGTTCAGTTTTATAAAAGCACCACATCGAAGCACGTGTGTGGGGGCACGCACGCCTGATTGGTCGTTGGCCCAGCTGTGAGCCTGAAAGGCACTTTGGTTCCAGGTTGCGGCCTCACGGCGCCGTCGCCCCCATGCGTCAAGGTCACGTTCCGTCCAGATGGTCTCACAAGGCCGGCTTGTTCAGACCGACAGCTCGGACGGGTGCTAGGGGAACCGCTCTCTCTCTCAGTCCCCGTCAGAACACACGCCATCTCTGGGGCAACCCATCGGCATGATGAATGTACCTATTGTATGTCTTTGAGAGGCCTGCTGTTCTCTAGGTACTCTCTCCAATTATTTTTTTCTCATGACCAGACCCTATCAGTTATGTTTACTCATTGTTTCTTATGTGTGTCGGAAAGCTTGTGTGAATGGCCAAATGGAAAGATTGACTTTAATTGCATCCCCCTATACTTCGTACCTTATATTGGGTAGTTCATAACACCTTTAGTGTGGCAGATCAAAGGAGAGACTAATATTGCACTTTTTGCTTTTATGAAACTACGCTTACATGTCATAGAAGAAAATGGTAATATCACCCCCAACTAGGCTGGTCTTGGTTTTTATGTTCTTTTTTTTAACTATACCAAAATTCACTGTTGCATAAATGCCTCTTTTTTAGGTTTTCAGTAATTTTTTGCTTCCATGTATAGTTTGTTGCACAAATTTAAGAGCTGCTGAAACCAGGAAAGACCCTGCAGACAGTGTTCACTGTAAGTCTGCCAAGGGAAGTGTTTTTTTGTGTACCTAGTAATAAGAGGTGTTTTACCTCCCTTGTTTTGCCTTTTTGGTTATCTGATCACAGGTTGAAATAGGAATTATCTGCCTGAATTGTCAGGTCTCTACTGTGAAGCAAGGGTACACTTGACTGTAACTGGTAAATAGCAAAACTCGGTGGCCTCCCTTTTGTCAGACAGAACTGTTAAACTGTAATTTTGAAGGATTGCATTTTTTTGGATTATGTTTCAAAAGCACCTGACTGATACCTGAAAAGCAGGAAAAGTGATATGCTTTTGAATTACTGACTTTATTGATGTAATTAAGAGAGGTTGAGCAAAGAACAACAGGCCTTGGGGTCTTGTAGCCTGCCTTGGGCATAGGCCATATAGGCAAATACTGGGGGCACCGTCCGTCCATAGGGGCGCCACTGCTGTGATTGGTGGTGGAATCAATTGCAATGTAAGGGGCACCAGCTAAAATCTTGCCTAGGGCACCAAATTGGCTTTGCTTGGGGTCACAGACTAGGTAACTATTGGCAGTGTGACATGCTAACATCTAAGGCAGGTTTTTCTCTGTCAATACTCTTGTGTTTTCCTGTTTCTCTCATTTCAGGCTGTTGGGTTGGTGCCTTGTCCACGGTGTCCCCTGCCTCATCCTCTAGGCTGCCTGGAATAGGCTCCAGGCCGCCCGTGACCCTGTACAAGTTAAGCAGTTTGAAAATGGATGGATGGATGCATGTCAGTTTAGACTATAGCAGTGCACTGCTCACCCATCCCTTTTGCTCCTATATTCCTTTTGCTCCCCCCTCCCACCAACGGGAAACAGATGAGGGGTCAAATGTCTCACCTGTGTCGGAAGTGACCCTCAGTCACTCG
Source organism: Chitala chitala (assembly GCA_025773905.1). Taxonomy (NCBI): domain Eukaryota; kingdom Metazoa; phylum Chordata; class Actinopteri; order Osteoglossiformes; family Notopteridae; genus Chitala; species Chitala chitala. The sequence goes on along the minus strand of JABJVR010000002.1, from coordinate 6,796,253 downwards.
CATGCCGGGCCTTCATTACCGTAGCGCTGAAGCAAGGAGGGGTTTTCTCCTCATCTGCAACCAATTTTAGGCATCAGGCATGGCCCAAGCATTGGCCCGGCTGCACCAGCTGCCCCCACCCCTTCCCAAAAGCTGCATTGTGACCTCTGCCTCGCAGAAGGACTGTGTCCCAACCAATTATAATCAAGAGCTGATGGGCAGCCCAGGTGGGCAGAAGAGCACACTGCACTCATTGCTCTAGACTGTTAGCCATCTGTGGTGCTGCGTGTAATTCCACAAGCACTGCCGTCGTACGCCATCTCAGAAGAAGGCGGAAGGGCGGAGCGCGGGTGTAATCCTCATCTTGTTCCTTGTTCCAGGACTTCAAGCAAAGCAAGAGGTGCGGACAAGGGCCGCAGCAGTTCATCTGTGATGAACAAGGCAGGTTCAGCCTGTAGAAACTTCAAAAAAGTGGGAGCACTGTTTTTATTGCCTAAGTTAATCTGCTGCTCCTACAGCCAGCCACATGTCTGTAAACTGTTGCGTAATGTGTAACGTAATCGTGCATGTTTAATTTCAGTGATCTGCCCGAACCTTTGAGCTCTGCTTTGCAGACAGCCTGTCCTGCCAGTTGCCTCATTCAACAGCCGTAGTTCAGTTTAATGCTTGCGGGCCTACCACGGTGTTGAGTTGTCAACCATGTGGATGGAGGGTGCTAATGGCATGGGGGTCGGCGATTGTTTCGTTGTTACGGGCCACGTGTGTGGTCGGTGGCTTGTTACACGTGTCGATGTGTCGTGCTGCAGCTCTCGACGCTGACTCGCAGCGCAGAGGCGTCAGCTTCCCGCAAGGAGGCCGACTGCCACAGACTCGGTGTGTTTGGCCGTAAGCCGGTGAGTGGGCTTGCAACTCTTCTGACCCCTGATTCCCTGCATCAGTACATATGCGCTGGAGTAGGGAGGGGGGTACTCAACCCCCAGCTCAGCATGTTGGAAATATTCAATTTTGCCCTTGACCGCTGGCCCCTGGGCTCACACTGGAAGCCAAGCGTTGGTTCCGCTTGCCGCCACGGATGGCGTGTGTCCAATCACTTTGGCATGGAGGGCTTTCCTCTGCTTCCATTACACAGAGGGCATCTGCCCGTCTCGGGTCCCCCGCTCCTCTGCGGTCATTGATTCCTCGCGGATGTGTTAACGTTGCTTTTAAATTGCCTTTTATTGCCTTTCGCCAGCACAGCTGGCCCTGTCATTCCCCATTTCTCTGGGCTCTCAGGAAACGTAACGCTCTCTGACCAGCCGCGTCCTCACTGCCCTCCTGGCCCCCACTCTGGACATTGCATTTGCCCACCACCCCGTGCCTCCCTGCTATCCCAGTACCACCACGTGTTGGGTTTGCTTTATCAGGGTCGCTAACCACACAAGAGCAGTCTGCCGTGAGTTTTCACCAATGAGACGTGATACTTTGAGTGACAGGCCAAAGAGAGACAAAGCATGCAGATGTGGTATTTCTGGGATAGTCAACTTTTTAGTTTTTGTGCTTTCCTGTTTGTCAGATTTTTAAGTTTTATGCTTTAACAAATGTTGTCTCCCATCCACTTCGTGACAGGGTGACCTGAGGTTCAGGTGGCTTCAGACCAGCATGAAGGGGAGGACAGCCAACAGAGAGTTGATCTCGTGAGGAAAAGACCAGACTGTTCTTCATCCTCTGAAGATCAGAGGAGCTCAGCACATTCATTCTGTTCCATTCACTGTACGGCCAAAAACCAAGTACTATAGCAGAAGGGCAGAATGTCTGTGTGTATGTGCGCGTGCCTGTGCATGCTGGTGGAATTACTGTCCCTGGTTGCAGGAGAGAGCACAGAGAGAGCAGATGGTAAAGTGCTTGCAGTGTCACAGTTAGTCACACTCCTGCGTCTCTAATTGAATTACCGTTGACAGCACCCAGTGGGCTGTGTGGGAGATCCACAGTAGCCACAGGGTGGAGCAAGGTGGCAGGGGGGGGGGGAGTCCTCCCTGAAATCAATTACTGGGCAGCAGGGAACCAGGACCAAGGGTTGAGCTGGCATCTCCCGTTGGTTGGGGTCCAGATTGACAGCAGCACCTGGGCCCATATCAATGCCCTGACCTCTGAGCAGCACTTGAAAGCCCCACGCCCAAGCCTGGGGAGGACAGGTCAACACTAAATCACCAGCACCCCCTCCCATCCTGCCACTTGATACCCATCCTCCAGGAGCATCTCGAACAGTGGGGAACCCATCCCGCTCAGGGAGAGAGGCTCTTGCCAGGAATAAATAACCTGTCATACGCAGGAAGCGGGCTAGTTCACCCCTCATCAATCCTCCTGTAGACGGCTTGTCTAATGCTCAGTTATCTTAAAAACGATAGTATACTTCTTATCAGGGCTGGTCTTCCTGCATACTACAGTCTCTCTTTTCCCATGCACAAGCTTTAATAAATATGCCAGTGAATAATACAGCCGCAAATAATGTGCAAACACGCGTTCTAATATCCACACTGGATATAAATAACGAGCAGTCAGGTGGTTTCCGATTACCTGGAATGCCCTGGACTCGTCTGCCTCAGCCTGCTGAGGTTGCTTTTAAGTTTGAAGTCCAGATAGATGAGGGCCACCATTCACCTCGTTACAAACTGACTGGGTTGTTGGTGAGCAACAAAGTGGTTCACAGTTATTAGGGTGGTAGGGGCTTGATTTGTGAGTTACTGTTAATATGACACTTTGTACCCTGATCATGTCTAGCCCTGCTTCATAAACTATCAAGCAGGGCTAAACATGATCAGGGTACAAAGTGTCATATTAACTAGAACATTTGGCAAGAAGGGTGAGTGGAAGAAGCAGGTTAACACTGTCCATCCTTCGACTTGGCTCTCCCAACAGAGCCAAATTGACACTGGACAACAGGAATTCCATTGCAAGACACTGGATGTGGGGTCAGCAAAGCCCCTGCTTACTCCTGCTGGGATGTCTGGCCTGGAGAAACGATCAGAGCCCAGGACAGGAGTCACTAGATTTAGGGATGGGGGGGCGGTGCTGACGGACAGCCAGGGTCAGAATGTGGAAGGCGTTTGTCGGTCCTGCTCAGCTCCCGGCGACGTGCTGACAGCTCTCGCTGCACTTCACTTCCTCCTCACACCACTGAGGGACGCTTGGCGCCTCGCACAGGGCAAGTCAGAGGCAAAAGGCACAGGGCCGAGGTGAGCTGGAAACGCACATTTCATGAAGTCAAATCAGCACCCTGGGGGCTGTAAGGAGACTGGCCAAACAGGTCTTAAAAGCAGGGGTTTTACCAGGATGTTGAAAGGAGCTGTGTGTGGTGGGGATGGCTGAGAGGGACACAGGGCAGGCTGTCAGTCACTGGACAGGCCAGGATATGACATGCAAACAGTCTCCTCGTCATCAGGTGAGCGGCGAGGTAGACCAATGACGTTTACTCCAGCTCAGTACGAGCTTAAAAAGCCCATCCTTACAAGATTGGTTGATTGGCTTATGCATATTGCAGCCTGTGTGGTTACACATAAGTGGTGAGTGGTGGGACGGCAGGACGTCCAGTGCAAAGAGAAGCTCTTTCAAATAAATGTGAGTCTGCTATCACTGCTCAAGACCTTCTGTGCTAGTTTAAATCCAGTGACACCCTCCCCCCAAACTGGGGCAGGTGGCCGACATATGCATAACAAAACGTCCACTTGACCCCTTCCGGCCACACATTTGTTCACAGATCTGTGGCAGGCCTATCCACACAGGAGGGAGAGCTGCTAATGGCTCATCAGAATGGCCATTGCGCTTATCGTTCTGCCACTGCGATTACGCAGCCAGTGCTTTCACAAGACCTGCACCACTCACAATGGCATCTGCGTGTTGAGCTGGCTCGTTAGCTACGTGTGGATTGACATAATGCACTGCCACGAGGGCCCTTCGTTTCAGTGGCATGCTGGGTGTTAGCGCTGTACAGAGTCCTGTGTTTCACAGAGGTCTCCTGGATCCCGGATTGGGTTTCTGCACTCTGGTCCATCTTTAGGGACAGGGGGCAAACTACAGGATGCCCTGAATGTTAGTATGTTCTCAACAGCTTGGATGACAATGGAAATAAAAATGTACAGGCTTTGCCTGAGTAAGCCCTGGTTCTTTTCTGGGTAGAAGAGAATACTCTTTAATAAGCTGTTAAACTGCCCCTGCTTTTCACATTATCCGCTGGACGTAATTCAATTTCAGCAGCAGCTGGTTCCACTTTAAGCCTTACAACGCTGTTCAGTCACATCCCATAAGCTGACCCGATAAATAACCTTCTTTTATTGAGTTTGCAGAGAAAATACGGTCCAGCATAAGGCTTGCATGAGCGGCCTAATCAGACCCTAACCCTGACAGGGAATGGGGTGGGGTGGGGGGCATGGCGTTTCAACCAGTGTGCAGTGGACAGAGGGCACGGTGTTCTACAGCCTGGCTGTGAAACTGCGGACGTGAACCCACAAAAGAGGAATCCGTCGTGATGCGTACGCATTTCAGTTAAGTTTTTTTTTTGCAGTTTGTTCACCGATTCTGGGAGTGAAAACATACAATAAACCGGTCTCATAAATATTTTGTTCACTGTAGGATTAAACTCACAGAAAAAGATAGTCACATGACAATGCACACAGTATCGGAAACAGCCATTTTATGATCTGCTCTCATATCTTATCATATAAAACTTCAAATTTAAAGCACAGCTAAATAATTCCTGATGTAGTATCTTTATGTCTGGGTTCTAACTGGCAGTTGTTCTTTGGTAACTGATTAAAGGTCAATTCTACTCCATCTGTACCACTTCCACAGTAATTCTCCTACAAAACCCAGGCCACAAACAAGAGTGCGACAACTACGTTCACCAACAGAGGGACTTTTCAGTTTCTATATATAAATCAATTTCCCTTCCAATGACACTGGTGTAGATTTTCCTGAGAATTTCAACCGAATTTTTATTTCCCTGTGGTGTGCTGCAATAGCTGCAATTTTTTTTTTTTTTTTTGCCGTGTTAGCAAAGCCAGATACGTGGTAATGTAAATGTGTTTAATGTGACGGCCATTTTGTCCTGTCAAATATGAGAATTTGTGAATTATTTTTCCTTACAGTCTGCCAGTGACTAGCTCTTTTTACGTGTTGCTTATGTGTTATTTTAGTATTATCTTGGATTTACCTCAGGATGTGGGAAGAGGGTGGCACGGGTTTCTGGCATATAAAAATCAATGAAGTATTTTAATAGAGTGCCGTCCGGGATTATATAACATTGACTGAAGACTTTATGCAATAACGTTTTCCTCCTCCGACACTGACATTCGTTAATGTCGTCAGTTTGTTCATTTATTTATTCGATTATTTCCATGACTGCTCAAAACTAAATTCAGAGGACACGTCCCAGAAACATTTTACCATTAATTGCAATAGTCATTGCCTATGATAGCAACACCAACAAAATAAACCGTCTTGTTGAAAAAAGCCATATGGTCTTGACCCTTCCTTAAATCTCACTTCCGTTATGAATTTACACTTAAAATATCACAAGTTAATCAACGCCCCTGAAAGAAAAAAAAATCGTAGTGAAACCTCGCCTTTCAAATTCCCACTGTTTGTCCAAATTAATTTTTTTTAATTATTACAGAGAAGGCAGCGTGTGATTTTTGTGGCAGAGCGCAGAAAGTAATCGACAGGTGGATGTGATTTAGCATAACGGAAGTTGGGCGAAACTTTAATTGATTAGGCAGGTGCATGTTGTTGACACGTGGTTATCAGAACACGTGGCAATTACCTCCAGGCTGAATTTATACAATTTTGACAAATTGGGGTTTTAGACATGTCATGTGGTGCTGGGAAACGTCAACTTTAGTTATTTTCACCCGCCGCAAGGCAAGACAAATTTCCGCCACTGATAGATGTCCACTGACACTGTGGCGTTGCATTAATGACAATGCGCTTGACCGCTCAGAGATGAGGCTTTTTCCTGTGGTCCCAGGCCTGAGTCATTATCGTTTTCCGGCGATTTCCAAAACATGAAAACGTTGCATAGATGGCGTGCCGCAGGTCTCTGGCAGTTAAATTGCTCCAGAAATCAAACGCCCCCCACTGATCCCATTCCCGAATTTTTGGTTTGCCCTCCTTTATGTCTGCAGCGGCAGCAGTCAAAAGACTTTATATGAAAATTGCTTTTGCCTAGCATTGCAGGCAGAGATTGAGATAACCATAAATTTAAAAATAAATAAATAATATCAGGTGCATCGAGAAACACGAGTTAACGTTGGTGATGCTTTGCATTTAACGACCGTAACTACCTGAATTGACTACCCTGGCAGTCCGTGCTTTTTCATGGCGATCTTAAAAAATCGTGACGGCGTTCATGTAATAGATATTAATGTAGCAAGTGAATAATGTTTTGCAGCGTTTCTTTCCGCGTACGAAATACACATCTTAAGATTGTATGTTTAATGTAGTAGATAAGTTTGCTTTGCGATTACATTTTTTGTGTCTGCCCACTGCCCTTTCGGGCCCATTTTAAGATTGTGTGTTCGAAGTGCGTCTTACTGTGTGTGCAAAAAATGATGCGTAGATGCGCAAATGACAGCTGTCAAAACGATGTTTTGTTTTCCTAAAGGTGCACGCGGTCGAGCTATGCAGACTGCGGTATGGACGTACCGTTTACCTCCCTATTCACGTCTGATTAGTACTGCTGCGTCTTTTAAAATGTATTTTAAACGTATATGTTGCACCAAGTTCTGTCATCCTGTGGTTGTTGCATTTGCGCTTAAATTGAAATTATAAAATCGCCCTGGTTCTTGTGTTAATGCAAAACTCGTGGTTTAAGTCTATGGTCAATAAGGGTGTGCTGGTATGTGCGCCTAGGGCTGGTTTTGCCAACAGCAGCCATCGCAAATATAGTTAAGTATATATTAAAACAATAAGCAGGCCCGTTGATATTACAGCCTGTGTTAACATCTGCTACACATGTATATTTAAACAACTTTTTAAATGATTGTCTGCTTTTACCCGTTGACATACCAAACGGACAGGCCGTTTTCCACTAAAAACCGCAATGAGTTCTGCGTAAATTTGACAAATAAACAAGTCACATTTCCTTATTTACACAGCTTTTGTTCGTGGTTTCAGTGCTAGTAATGCATGGAACAAACGCCGTGGTTTTCTCGACCCTTGCTCCTCTCTTACATTTTTTTACGTAAAATTGCATGTTTTTTCCGCCGCTAAGAGAAAAACGCATTTCCCTAATAAAATAATCCCCCCCCCCAACCGTGGACGGGACAAGCGGTTTGGAGTTGGCGAACGAGGACCATGTTTTTAGACAAGGACAAAATATATTTTTTTAATTGTAATGACGACTGCTGTTAAAAATACAGACGTGTCTGGTTATTTTAACGTTTAAGTAATACCCAACGACTATATTTTTCTAACTTGTTTTAAATACCGTTGTTATATACTGACAGTGTGGCTAAAGTTTTAAATTTGCAGAATGAACTGAAATAAACTAAGTATAGGATTGAACACAGCAAGGACGGTGGATAAAACCGCATTGGTGAAAATTATAAGATTAGAATTTGAGTATAAGTTTTAAGTTAAGTTTTTCAAGATACAGTATATGTAATATAGCTGGTAAAATAGCGTTGTATTTATGCTGTGTCGTTTTTCGTCCCCCTGGAGATTAATAATAAATTGATATTTCGGAGAATATTTCTTTCCTTGATGGGTTGGCGTCCTGTCCGACCTGAGATCAGTTCCAGGCCACCTGCGAACCTAATGTTTTAAGCGGTTTAAAAATGGATGGAAAAATACTTCTAAATATTTTATACTACTAAATATATACTACTTATTCATGTCGTTGAGCTTGTGAGATTTTACATGATATTTATTTAAAATGTAGCAGTGTGTGAATTTATGTATTACACTCTCCCAATGTCAAAATCCAGCCATTTTGTTATATAATTTACATCCGTTATTTGCATATTGTCCGAGGCTTGCTATTCTAAAATCATATATCTAAATTATGATAGCAATACATTTAAAGTCAGAAGTCCTGGGATCTGAGGAATGTGTATAAAATAAAACGAAACTAAAACGTTTCGAATTTCTCCCTTGTAAGTCATTGTGCAATAAAAAACATACGCCGTGTAATCAGATGGCTGTGTACGTCAGGAGTGGAACCTTTGCTATATTAAATACTGACTTGACTCCAGTCAATTTACTTCAGGCTTTTATATTATTTATTAATTCTTTTGTCAGATATACATATTGTATATAACAGTGCATAATCGAAAAACGTTCTTATTTACATTTTATACAGTTTGTACATATATTGTTCAGACAACTATACGGTTTTGACTAATACATTTTATAGCAACTACCAGTTATGAAAACGTATTGTTTTACATTGGCACGTTGCTGATACTAGTGAAAGTATTGAAAATACTTGTATCCAAAATATAGACCTACCTTTTTTTTAACATTTATAACAGAAAAGTCAAGTTCACTTGCAGAGCTGTTAAAAACATTATGTCCGCCAGTTCTTTTTTCCCACACCCCCCCTCAAAAAAAAAAAAAAAAAAACGATTCAACTCCCTGCGCCAGCTAGGGTTTGACATGTTAAACGATAGTTCGTGCACTATTTACAGAGGCGTTTTACCGCAAATGTGCCCCTCGGATTCCCGTTCCGCTTGCAGAAGGAGAAAGGCGGTGTGATCATTTTCAGAGCAGCTTTTAGGGTGCTTGGGGGGTTGGCCTACTCTGGAAGGCTTTCTTTAGTGGGCACTGGATCGGAGAGCAGTTCTAGGCTGGGGATGGAGGGGGGGGGGGGTCACAGGCAGTGGCTGAGCGTGGGCTGCCAAGGTGCCTGTGGCAGCAGACTGTCCTCAGGTGTCAGAGTAAATCTGTCAGCCAGTTTCAGGTGCCTAGTGACAGCAGGAAAGTGTGAGCCAGTTAAGCTGTACGCGTAAAGACCGTAAGGTGATGGCAGCTGGGGAGCTGGCACGGTGTCGTGCTGCAGAGGGGGCCGGAAGACCGTGGAGCCCCTGGTGCCCCGGAAGTTCTGCAGGGACAGCTGGGCGATGGCACTGGATGGAGAGCCTTGGAGGCACCGCTCCCCGCAGTCAGGCTCCTTCTTTCCGCGCATAGCTGAGAGGAGCCGGTACTCAGCCGCAGGTCGCCAACCCGAGAGCTCGGTCAGCCTCTCGTGGCCTGGAAAGCCGCAGGCCTGCGCCCCAAACATGCTGGCTGACGAGGACAGCTTACAGCAGAGAGGCACTCCCAGGCTGGGCAGGCGGCTGTCCGAGCACTGAACACTGAATGGGAAGGAGGGTGAGGGACAAGAGGCGGAGAGGACACCCTTCAGTGGTGTCTGTGTACTGCAGCCTGATAAATATCCAGAGCCCTCGCCTGCAGCAAACAAGGAAGAAGACGCAAGTAAGAATCATATTTATTACAACTTCACCGCATGTAGCTATAACCCTTGGACCCGACCCTCCCAACTGTGTTTTTTGATTAAATCCTTACATCAGCTACATCACAAAACCAAAAAATATGACACAATGTGTTATAGTGATATCCCGTTACTGCAAAGATCAGGAAAATAAACCATAACTGTCTCGATTTTCTGGGATTTTGGGCTCATATGGTTGATCCACCCTAAATTGTCAGCACCCTTCTCAGTGCAACTGCTCCACAGGACTTAACAAAGCTGTTGTCACATAGAACAGTGACATACAGTTACATTACATGAATAAAAAAATTATTTAAAAACATTTAAACAGGCCATGGATATACAGAAATTGAAAATGAAGCACCAGACCTTGGGGTTCCATAGCAAAAGGTTTTAGGTCAAGGCTTAGAGGACTTCGCCATGGGTATGATTCAAGAATTCCATCCAACACCCCCCTAAAGTGATAAAAAAGATGACCAAAAGCAGACTTAGAGATGTGTTTTTGCTTCTAAAATTTTGTAAATCCAAGATTACATTAAGTAATCTAGTTTTTATTGTATAATGTTTATGTTTTCAAAATACTGCAAAAATATTTTAAACATGCAAACAAACAGCTGGGACATTTAAAAACACAAAGGTTTTTAGCATAATGCTAACATGCACACATGCACATTGGCTTTGAGTTGTGTTGTTTTCAGACAGTTTACATGGCTTGATAAACATTTTTCCTTCCTGCACCTGTTTCTCCCAGGGTCCCTGAAGCCCTTGGCAAATGGATTCCGGTCAATCTTCAGTTTGGTTATCTTACAGGGGAAAAGGAAGGTGAAAATGTCATCAGCCTGGACCACATGGTGGACAAACACAGAGCGGGTAGGTGACCCTGACAGCCTTGATGTTTGACAAGACCCGTTCCACTGTGTGGCCATGGAGCCTAAGCCATGTGAATTGTCCTTTACAGTCTGTAATTCAGAACACTGCACAGGGCTAATGGCTACATAAAAATATTGCAACAAAAGCACAGGATTTGCTACATGTGATTTTGCTACAATATTTTTAACTGCCAGGTTAAGATGGGCCATTTAGTTCAGCCACTAAAGACCATTCATGGAAACAACTGGCAGCCAACAACCTCTGGGGTGAGGCGTGCCGATTTCAGGGCCTCTGGACCTCCAAACTTCCCCTTCCCAACTACCCAGTTCCCCAAATGTGGTAACACGTCCTGGTCTGCTGACCCAACTTTCAGATGTATGGAGTTTTACTATTCCGCTCAGCTCCAAGCGGGGCAGAGTGCACAGCTGCTCATATTAGTAAGGCGCGCGGTTAGACTGAAACAAAACATCTTGTGGTCCACTTCACAAATTAACCACGAGATGCTTAACTGGTGTTAATAAAGTCTCATGTTGTGATGACATAAAATGATTTTTTGAAAAGACACTGATCTTAAATGGTTCTATGATGTCCATTTTTGTACTTCATTAGCATGAACATTTATAGCAGGTCTCCCGAGGGGACTGAGCTTTGATTCTAAGCCAGGCAGCCATCACCTGCGCAGTTACTGGACAAGAGGATTAGTACGCTGAGCTAAACACAGACTCAGGAGACTAGTCAAACACAGCAGGGCGTTTCTACCATAGCTGTATTACTTTATAGACTACACAGGTCTGGAGGTTATCTCAGTCAACACAGGACCCAAGGCTGGGTACTCTCTGGACAGGCAAGCAGCTGGCTACAGGGCACCTGAAATGCAAGTCTTTGTACTGTATGAAGAAACTGGAAAACCCAAAGGAGACCCACACATGCACTATGAGAACATGTAAAAATTCCACTCATGAACTGCCAAAAGCCAGATTTAAGTCCACCACCCACCACCAATAACAGCAACTGAACCAACACATTTACTTTTCATTACACAACGTAAAGTAAGATGTAACGGGCTGCTTCGTTTTATGGTTTGTTTTACTTTTATAAGAAAGCACATAAAACAAAGAAATGATTAAATCTGCGTTATTTTAACATATGTACTATGACGCATACGCGTTCATATTATTTGCAATACCTGCTGGTTCTGGTAAGCTGTGACGGTGGTAAACTGGGTTTCCGGGAAGGAGAAACTATGTACACCTTCGGCGGGTAGCGACTGGATCTGTGACAGATCCATCCTGGGCTCGTGCTCGATAACGTGCACCCGGGGCTTGTACCTGTGCATTGACTGCAGTATTATCTAAAACGAAAAGGTTATACACAAAATCGTTCAGTTACCTTTTATTTTACAAATCTGTAAAACACAATCGGTTTCCGCGCGTGAAGTAAGGCGACGTCTGTAATACTGTTACGCCCGACACGAATACATTGGTGCCTTTTGAGCAATTTCGTAGAATGTAAACACACGCATAGTTAAAATGAGAAAACTCCACCCACGTGTCCCTTATCGTCCATTTCATTGTTGGTGAGTTTCACTCGGTCGAAGCTAATGACCTGACGCATCCAGGTCTCGCCGGAGCAAGGTGAGTCGGGATGTAGGTAGAGGCGCGGTGATATACAGGAGTGGTCCGTGTTCCCAGCCACCATCCACTGTGAACTATGGTAAACGTATCTACAGATGAATCGACAAGAAAATAAAATAACATTCAACCGCCAGCCGCTGAACCATAACGTTAAAACATCTATCATTCATGTTCTTTAAATTATAAATGTAAACAGCCAACTGGTAAAATATAATTATAATCATCATCACCTTCTTCTTTATTGTGTACTATGGTTAAAAAAACGTTACGTTTATATTGTAATAATAGTATGTTTATAGTTCCTTCAAGATTGTTTCACGTTTACCTCTTCCATTTATTTATTTAAATCAATTTTTATTAATTTACACTTTGCTAACTATACGATTTACTTGTTATCCATCCACCCATTACCAGACCACTTTCGAGGTCGCGGGTGAACCGGACCCTGGTTTACTTGTTTATATATAAAAAATCAATTCAAAATAATACAATTCAAAAATCTGCATCGCCTATACTGACCTTCTATAGTGTCGTTCCTGGGGTGATTGGCAATATGACCAAACGTGCAGCGTAGGCTTAATTCAATACTGTTTTATTTTTTACAAAATTTTGAGGTTTTAAGTTTTTAATTTATTTCTTCACCTTAGCCTCTTCAAATATTTTATTTCTTCCACCGTGTCTATGTTTATGCAAAACACAACCTTTTGCACACCGTCCACATATTTTTTACTCAGATGAAAGAATCGAAACGTAAGACTGACTTTTATAGCTCGACACAAACCCACACTCCATATTGAATATCTCTGTCGATATTAATAACGAACGGTCTAGACTTTCCTGTAAGGTCTAGTCAGAAACAACCGTTAAATAATCTTTAATGAAGTTTATTTTATTTAAAATTCACCCGTTGACAACTTTTACATTGTACTCAATACATTCCGTTTTGTAAAGGCGTATCAGGTGTCCTATTCACTAATCTCTAATTTTAAGTAAAACACGACTAGGGTAAATGCACAGTATACTGCATATGTTAGCATAATCTCTTTAGCCACAGTTGGTTTGTGTTCCACAGATTTCATGTTTACTTAAATATGATTTTGAATATATACAATCAACGTGATCTCAATGGGTACCTGTATCTTTTTGAATCCACAGGCATGATATCCATGGCGACGTAATATTGCTTGAAAGGATCCAAGTTTTTCACCTTCACGCGAACCGAGGGGAACATTCTCCTGTGGAAAGAACATTTAACTCTTACACCTACAAAACCGACAAAATTCACGCATTCTGATATATATTTACAACAAACGGTAACGAAACAATTACGTAATTATGGATCTATATTTTATTTCCTCGATATAAATGTTAAAATGATAATTTCCTAATACGCGACACTGCTCGCACACATTTCCTTATGTATCCATCCATCCATTCTCTACACCGCTTATCCGTTATGTATTAACGATGTTAAACTATTTACAAGCTTTAAAACGAATTAAATCAAGTTATTGACACTATTTTACAAACAAGTTGAGACAAAAAGTGCTATGACACATCGAAAAATCAACAATAAAAGTAGTTTTGTAACCCTTCTACTGAAGGGTTTAATCTCGTCCGGTATAGTAAATCGAAGTTGAATTAAATTTGTGGTGCAAGTCTAACAAAGTTAGTAATTAACATTTTAACGCATTCATTCATAAATAATGGCGTTTACGATTAACGTTAATTAGGTCCATATATACACAGTATAGTTACATTCAATTCAATTAATTTTTATATAGCGCCTTTTACAACAATGTGCCTCAAAGAGCTTTTCAGAAGAAATTGCAAATGTTACAGAATATATAAATGTGTTCTGTAAAACACTGTATTAAATATCTTAATACAAGTGAGGTGAACAGAAGAACATCCGGTGCGTTCAGCCCTTTCACAAGAGCACCTGCCAGAAACAGACTCAGATTTATAAAGGTGAGCCCTGAAGCGCTGTCAGGTGCTTTGTTTTAGTCTAAAAGATGCTCACTGAGTTCTATAGAAACACGTGACATGTAACAAACAATGCAAAAACCCAACACGTTATAACTAAACTGCGCTGTAATTGCTTAACTCGTGCGCGGCCCAGTCATTTTATAGCTCATCATTGTGTTACGGTTTGTCCGACGCAGTATGTGTGAACGGGTTAATGAAAATAATGATGTGAAGCTGTATTAAAGAAATAATATTTACACATTCTGTAATGTACTGTATATACAGCTTCTCGTCGTTATTTTGTTGATTTGTGCCCCCAAACACAATGTTTTAATAATTAACTAAAATTATATCAATCAAAGTGTAGTTTTTGTTATTTTTTATTTCTTGGGACTGTAATTACCACATCGTTAATTCACAGCAAGTTAACGTTTACAGCAAATTTTAAAGAAGGACTCAACAAATGTTTCTCTTTTTGTCAGTACAAACGCGTCCATTTCTCAGTAACTGGGCACTCCGGACGTATCAACTTATAGTCTAAAGTGAAACAACTACCATAGACTCATCTGATGGAAATGAATCTTTCGCGAAAGTACTAATCTGTAGAGAGATTACATGTTTGATTCCAGACATACAGCTGACAATCATACTACATGTAAACTGAAGTCATAACAGTGCTACTAAATTTAATTATCTCGCCTGGATTCAAATTCACACCTGAACCGCACGAGTTCGCAGGACAGTACCGTTACCTCCCAGCCTTTGTAATGATCATCTCGGTGCCAATCTCGTGGAATCTGTTCCACAGGTCCGACCCCTGAAGTTCCACCACCACCTCTTTTTCCAGGTCGGCTTTCCACTGAAGTAGGCCACCCTTTCGTTTTCTTTCTGTCTCATTGTCTGAGGGACACCAGGAAAGGCACACACAAAGACGGCCGCTCATTAAATGGTAAATTAATAATAATGTGATCGTGCGGCCTATAGACTTTTGTTGATGACCAATATCTACTCTGCATATAATAATATGCTTTAAAATCAATAAATAATTTTAAAGCACAATGTGATGACATTATTCTTAATGTAAACTATGCTACATTAAAATAATTTATGTTGGTAAAATATGGTACATAATCCCATAAATTGGGCTAAATTTATGAAAAAAAAATCCAATTTTTAATTGTACGCCCCCGAAACTCAATTTTTGTAAGTGTGACTATATTATATGAAACTCAGTTTTTGCTAGTGTGACTATAGCATATGAAACTCAATTTTTGTCAGTGTGACTACTGACACACACACACACACACATATATATATATATATATATATATATATATATATATAATGTGTGTGTGTGTGTGTGTGTGTTAATGTTTTAACTGAAATTACAGCAACGATACCTACCTGTATATAATTCGATATTCAATGTTACTTTGAATCAGTCGCAGGTTACACGCGCTAAGTTGTTGTTTCTTAAATTGTACTTTATGAAGCCTTTACTGTTAAATATACCTTGGTATAATTCAGCTAGTTGTGGTATGACAATGCTACTTGGTGTTTACTAATAAAACGATGCCATTTGCATGAATTTATAGCACAAGTAAGCCTACTAACCTGGTTCCTCTTCCTCGCTTATAACGGTACACGCCGAAATATCGCGCTGCTCTGCATTCGTGCACAAGTCGTGCGCGTTCTCTTCTTTGCTGTTGTCCGCCTTCACCCTTTTGCGCGAACTTTTCCCAACTAAAGCTTCCACGGAGAAAGCGTGGGCACGAGAGCTTAAACCTTGCATACTTGAGTCCGGAGTCAGAATTCACTGTCTTCTTCAGAACTTATCCCTGTGTACGCACACCCTCATGTATAAAGGGTGCCCACCCCCCTCCTCCTAAGGCTCCTCTAGGGTCCGTTTCTAATTCAGTGGGGTCGTTTTCTTAACATGCCTCGCTTGCTCCTACAGACGTTTAAATCCTTGGCTAATTTTCCTGGGGTAATCCAATGGATGGCTAGTAATGGCAAGCCTTTGTCCTGATCACCGCCCCCAAATTTGTTTTATTTCCGTGTAAGCATGCTGGGTGAAACGCAACCTGTCTGTGTTAAAGTGCAAGGCACTCGCTGAAGGGCACGAGATGGGTTCCGGGAAGTAAACAATATACATGTATATATTTGAATCCATTCGCGTTTTTTGAACAAAATTCGAGGCATTCCCGTTTAGGAGCACGGTGCTCTGATGTAGCGAGGATTCAGAAGCGGGCTGCAAACTGTGATGCAAGCAGAGTTTGGTAAACTTGACATACAAGAAGGGAATCCCCTTTCAGCGCTTCTACAAGTCGCTGATAACTCCTTATTTAATCATTAATACATTAACGGCTGCTACAAACAGACAGTGTTTGACCATAAGCAATACACATATTTGTTTACTAATCGTATGATCAACAAAAATGATGAAAATAATTTATTTGCAATGCTTGAAGTGTTTGTTAATCAAATATATGCTTCAAATTGAATTGGGCAAAAAAGAATAGTGTCTGTATGTCCTGGGAAACAGTGAATGGGCGGGACATATTTACACGTGTAGCCAGCCTTTCTTCAAACACTGAGTACTGTACAGGTTTGGTCGATACTTCAGTAGTGAACAGAATACTGCAGTGCTGGACCATATGCGTAGATCGTTTAGAACAAACAGTAAACAAATGAGAATATAATGAGTTCAGTTCATTTGCGCGTGCCACATGTTTAATTATATAATATTCTGAAGATTTTAAATAATAATCATAATAATAATTTAAGATGTCATATATGTGATAACGTTTAGCATACTTTAAATTTACTACTACTACTACTACTACTAATAATAATAATAATAATTGTGTTGTTGTTTCCTATTGAAAATGTTCGTAGTTTCTGCTCAGAGCCCTATTTTCCATTCAAATATCACACATCTAGTTTATTGATACGTGTTTATATCAAAGTAATCGTGTGCTCTATTTCATATGACGTGTTAGTATAAAACGATAGTATTATTTATATTCAAAAATGTAAACATTAAGTCAAAGTTTACACAAATTATTAGACAGAATTTTAACTGTGATTGCAATGTTGAACAGCCTTAAATCATATACTATAGTTTTATTTTTTTGTAGGAACGTGTCACTTTACATTAGTTGAGGTGTTATTTTACACTGAAATCGCACTGCCTTTATCTTATTTTAATCTTGGAGTTGATGTAATTTAAAGGTATGGAAAGATCGAGGGACAAATATTTTATTCTGGTTAACAAAGACCATCTGGAACACGTCTATAAAATCTCCATGAAACTCAGTCAATCTCAGCCGAAGCTAACATTTCCTTTATAAGTTTAAGAGCTTTCCGTAACGTAAAGTTGACAATTTAAATCGCAAGTATTTTCTCTTTCCTTCGGTTTCAGTGGAGTGCTGAGGAGTTCCTGTCTGTTTTTCATAATGCCGTATCATGTGAAGTTTACAATATGGTGGAACTGGTCGTAATGACAGGTCTGGATTATTAAATTACTGCCCAACATGAAATGGATCCGTTTTACACAAATAAAGTTTAGCAAGGCTTATTAGAATTGTTTTTAAAAATCACAAAAAATAATTATATTGAAGGAAAAACAAATTACAGCTGTGTTTACATGAAACGGTTGGTTTCTTTGGTGATGGAACTTTCAGAACGTGGACTGACAATGTGCGGGAGAATGTAAAAGTATGACGAACCTACATCATGTGCTGCTCTTTCATCAGACCTTGTTTAGAAGCTTTTCAGGTATTTATTCGTAACGAAATAGTTGCTGCCATTGCTTTAAATATCTGTGGAAAAGCGCACACTGAAACATCTTGTTTTCTTTTGTCCTATCGGATGCAGTCAATAAACACATGCGAAATATTGGAACAGTTTAATGTGTAATCTGATTGTTTGGAACAAGCTGTCCATATTCAGAAGTCAGGTTAAAAGGTAAAGAAAAAATCCAACCGCATAAAGTAGATACACAGTACACAAATATGGTCTCTCTTACATATATTTATGCAACTACACGCACGTATCCTGTTACAGAGAAAATATTTTACTCGTTTGTGTGTACGTAGCGAGCTGTCTGTGGTGTGTGTGTGTGTGTGTGTATATAT